>JAUBNQ010000012.1:8715106-8733530 GCA_032353495.1 Ctenopoma kingsleyae | reverse complement strand
TGTGTGTGTGTGTGTGTGTGTGTGCACGTTATAAAGTTATATCATTAAATCTTTCCACCCCAGGCTGCATCCAATAACAAATAACCAAATAAAAGTGAGAAAATAACACCCACAAAAGGTGGAAGAAATGGATCTTTCTGAATGACTACAGTTTTATGGGCTGTGTTTGTGTGTGTATGTTTGCGCAGCGCTGTCTTGTATGTGATTCTGCCTGTTTCATAATTCAAGTGTGTAAAAATAAAACACTTCCTCCTCGAGCTAGATGAGAGGCAGAATGAAAGAACAAAGGGAGGAAAGAGGTAGATCAAGAAAAGGGAGGGAGGAAGATGAAGTGAAAGAGAAAGAGAGCCGGAGAGAAACAGAAAAGAGGGAGGAGGATCGTCTCTGTCTCTCTCCTCTCTCTCCCCTCCTCAGCTCCTGGTATATCACTAGGTAGCATCCTGGGGCTTGGTGATGGCAGATTGCATTAGAGATATGGGCCTGATATTTCATCTAGCCTTTATTACATTTAGTTCACATCAATCGGCTGGCAGCCTGTAGGTAAGAGCTATTTGGCACGCGGCCGGACTCCCCCTGAAATGAAATCCTGAATTAAAGTGCCACCTCAGACATGGAGCGCCTGCATAAGGCTGCGGATTTGATTGCTGCAGTAGAACCGCTGTTTGGCTACGTTACATCGTCCGAGTACTGACTGTTTGAACCCACTGAGGGAAACTCACCAGCTGGCCAGGGATATTAGCCAGAGTTCAGATCCCTTGCCTGGGCTGACCAAGCACTTTTCTCAGTTTTATAAGGACCTAAAGTGCCCAAGGGGGTATATGACGGCTAATGATCACTCTTATACTGACAAGTTGCATGCTTGGGTGTGTACGTGCATGTGTTTTCAAGCGTATCCAACAAAAACATATGTCCATTTACGATTTTGATAGGCATGTTATCATCTCTGTTTTTTTTTTTGTTAGGTGTGCTTCCACGATCAGCAGTCTGGGCCACACAGCTCTGCGTCTTTCAGGTAACACACAGCTCTGGTTTGCACCGCTGCCGTCTCTGTAATCCCAGCTGTCACGCAGATTTGCAACCCTGACCGAGATGGTGAGCCCTCCACCTCTGCACCCCCTCCGGCGCTCATCGCCCCAACCTCGCCGAGGACCGTGAAAACATGCAAAAATCTACTCTCTGCTCGCTCACTCACACCGCCGTGCTTAATCATACAGTCAAAAAAGGAAGCAACCCGTAAGAGCGCTACAGGGCTCGGATCAATCCGCGTAAAAAGCATAACACAGGACGGAGAGAGCAGCAATATCGAGCTGTACTTTGGCTTTTTCCACTTATTTTGGCTCCTATTTCTGTGCCCCAAAGGGAAATGTTTCCTCCATGAAACACAGAAGGGCAAACACATTAGCGTTTGAGGTTATGCATAAATAACTTTTGGCATGATCCCCCATTTCTCTAATAGCTATTCTATAATAGGCGTTATCACACAGAGGCTGGATGGATAGATGGATGGAGGGAAATAGGAAGTGGAGCAGCTAGTCTTACAAACCAACACTTGCTTACATGCTTGCAGGGTTACTCACACGTAAACGCCTTTTCCCACCCACGCTCACTGACTCCCCTTCTCACATACACACATGCACACACTCATACATACAGGATAAAGGGAGACTGAGTGGGAGTGTGTGTCAGAGGGCAGACCAAGGCCTTGGTCCCTCCAGGCAAGCGTAAAAAAAAAAATATTGTAATAAAACTCAACGGGAGAGGAGAAAAGAGGAGGCATTTCAGTTTTCTCATCCTCTCCTGCTTCGGCCTCCTCCTGCCCTGCACGCCTTGGGCTGTGAGAAACTGCTTGACACACTGCTTATAAACAGCTGAGCCGTTCTTCTCTTCACTACCACTACAGCAGGGGCAGTCCAGCGTGGTACACCAGCGTTGACACTGCAACGCTGGTGTTAAAGCCGTATTACTGAGAAACATATTACAACGCAGATAATTATGCAGCATTTCTGCCTTTGACAAAAAGCGACAGCAACCTGGAGACACAAAGCCGAGACATCAAAATAACATTTCCAGTTCACTGCGACGTGACACAACTGTGTGAATAGAACCGACAATCATTACAAAACCCTTTCACCAAAGCAGCCATTGATGTCCTCATGAAAAGTTACATTCTTCTCTCGGCCGGACAAAATGCTCTGTCAGTGAACAATGCAAAAACACCCATCTGGATTATTAATTCTTCAATTGACGGAGAGAAGGGAGGGCTGGAACATGGAAAGGAGAAATACATGGCCATAATTGCAGAGACTGCACTGATAACTCTAGTCTGTGTTCACTTTAGACAGACCAAATAGATAAAAATAGAGGCTCAGCATAGGTGATTTGTTTCACAGTCTCTCTGATTCAGTTGTATAACAGTGGATTAAACAGTGGAGACTGTGACTTCTTTCTACTTCCTCTGAGGTCCAAGACAATAGATGACCATATGATTTGGATTATTCATGTCTCTGAGAAAGGAAACAGACCAATGTTGTCATATCCAGACAAACAGCTGGGCCGCATTCTCTTCTTCTTCTCCTTCCCTTCCCTGTTTACAAACTTCAGACTACATCAAGATTATTTTCTATCTGTTCTGTCCCCTCTGTCCCTGCACTGTGCCCAAATCCAGACACACAGATCTTCAAACGTAGTCTGGCATTTGAGTATGGAGGGGGATTACAGCTGGATGGTCCTGATAATGTCAGATCAGTTGTTAAACACAAAAAACTATTAAATTTATTCTTAAAGTTTATCTAAACTTTGTTATTGTGGTGTATAAATAGACGTGTTGCCCTTTAGCATATAAGAAAACACTTAAATCATCTGGTTCCAAGAAGCATAAAACAAAAATATCTTTTGGGAAACAAGGTACTTTGTGTGCTGCATCAGGGTGAACACATGAACTCATTATTGACGTGTGAGTCATTCTTTCCATTCAGGTTTTATTGTAACCTGCTTTGCTTGTTTGTATTCTCCATCGTGCGAGTGAAAGCACAGACTCTGGATGTGGAAACCGAAATGAGCAACATGTTCTACTCTCTGAACTGCTGAGGTTATGTGCAGCTGACGTGCCCTTGAGCAAGGAACATAACTCGGTAATTGCTCGAGAGAAGCCTTTAAAAGGCCCAATACTAAAAGTCTGTGGTTGTACTGGGCAACATCCAGGGCATAATGTGTGTAGTGGTGTGAATGTGAAAAAGGACAGCGGTGGTAAAAGCTTCTGAGCTTTCCATTCTTTCAATAAACAAATATTTCACTAAAAGAAAAACCACAGTCCACTTAATGCTCTGTGTTTTGCAGAAAACTTGTATCAACAATTAAAATTTCCTTTGCGACTGACCTGCTGTGGTCAACGTGTGGAAATCTACTGTGGAAACCACTGCAGTGAATTATAATACTATGTAAAAATCCATGTGCTTCAACAGGAAATGACTTATTGGAGATACAAAGGCTTTTGCAGCATGCTAATGAAAATGTCAGCACAAATCATCTTTCAGCCAGAATAATAATACGCATCAAGTCTTATTGGTTAAAACTATGTTACTCTGACAGAAAGGAGTCCTTAACAGAATTTTCTATTATGACATGACTCCATCTCTCTAATCTGCCACTTGGCCATTTGCCCCCTCCCTGTCTTACTTGCAGTCCAGTCTCTCGATCTCAAAGTGCGGGTTGAAGTTGAGGACAATGCGCTGGGAGAGCTCCGGCGCTGTGATGATCCAGTGACAGTTCTGGTGAGGGGGGTACTCCAGTGGATATCCAGGGGAGGTGATGTAACCCGCCTCGCTGGCGTCTAATACACCTCCGCACTCCGCTGTGACACAGACAGAAACAAAAGGCTGGTTATTGATTGGAAAACAGACAAAATACAGAAACAATTCAGTAAATTGAGCATTTTTCTTTTAAAAAAATAACTGTGATGCATTTCTGCATCTGTTATTTCCATGGCAGGCCAAAGTCAAATCATATAAATCCTGTGTAACTTGTGCAGTCCCAAGAGCAGTGAGTCAGAGAACGCTCCTTCATTTGCTGTGTTTCTCTGTATGAAGATGTGATGAGCAACAAATGAACAGTAAAACAAAGAAAGCAATTTAGGCCGTCAGTTAGGAGGAAATTGGAAAAACTTCTCTATTGTGGATTGTGAATGCAAGCGGGGCCACCTGGGTAAGCTATTAAAACAATAAAAGATCATCACTGCTGCATTTGCTGGGCGCCCACACACAGGCACAGGCACACGCGCACACACACACACACACACACACACACACATGTGCCGAGAAACACAGAGTGTCTTTTTCACCCTCTTCCACACCCAGGCTCTTATCTCTCTAGCTCCCCCGTTGGGACTGTTGTCCAAGTGTAATTGTTGCTCTGGCAAGCCAATCTGCAAACATTAGGACACATTCCCTGATCCTATCATGCTCTCCCAGGAACAATAGCCTGCCAATGGCATTGCTCGGAAGGCTCAGACAGGAAGTGACACACAGACGGCCTGTCTAGTGGGTTCTGGGGGTCACCCCGAGTCTGTAATCAGAAGCTAACATGGCAACAAAGGCCCCATTCTCTGCGTACGTCCCGACAGCTACGGCAGCTCTCGCACTTCGCGTTATCTCCTATAAACACACTAAACACATAAACTCACATGCACATAGAAAAGAAACATGTATATGTACATTCGGCATGCACACTCACATAAACACACAGTGGTGCATCTCTCACACACACACAGCATTGAGCACAATGCTCTTTTATTACTCTTGTACTACCAATAGATTTGCTGGCATTATTATTCTTTACGGAGAGGAAAAGGCGAAACGTGTTCTCCATGACAACAGCGGGGGGGTTGTTTAGCTCTTTCAAACACTGTATATGAGCGCACAAATGTGTGTGTGTGGTTGCTTATCCACCAGAGGGATGTCTAAATCTAATGAACTTTGTGATATTGAGCTCAGAGAGAGACAAATGTTTTTTTAATATTGTTGCCGGTGTTTGTTGGTCAAATGAAGAAAACAGCATACAAAGGAAGGAAAACAGTGATCTATCAGGCAACAAACTGAGGCTTACGGTATGGCACCATTAACAATGCACTGCCAAATGGTGGGCTTAACCACTCAGCCCCTGAGCTGAGTCTATTCTTGACATAAATGGGTTGATATTCTTGCCTGTTTCTTTCAAATTTCTGTGAAAGCATCAATAAAAGAAAGCAGAAAAAAAAAAAACACAGCACCAAAGGCTTGAAGTGTAATAGACCCTTCAAGTGTTGACATTTCCGCCGCCTATTGTGCTTAAAAGGCACACTTAAGATTCTCTGACATTTGATAGAGCTGCGATGGCTTCCTTACTTTGTTGCTGGAGATGAGCAACGCCCATGTTCACACGCCAGGCACACACAGCTGTCGGTGACTTCGTGTGCGACTCCTGCCACCCACATGTGCGCGCGCACACACACACACACAGGTTGGTTCAAAAATATACAAAATACGCACACATAAGTTCAGCTACATGTGTGCACATCACGGGGCTTGCACGTACAGGGATGCATGCATTTTTTTCCCCCCACCAACACACACAAATACATCCACTACTCTATGTTCAAATGTCCACCCACACACAAACATATCCAAATACATACAGAGGACCTGTCAATCACAATGGCTGACAGAGGGGGGAATAGCTAACTAAAAAACTTCAAAAAGATAGCAGGGATAGCAAAGAATGACAGAGACAGAAACACCCCCACTCTCCCCATACATGCACACACACACACACACACACACACACAGACATCTCTTTATCTGCTGTGGCTGTGCAGACAGACCATCATTGTTGGGAAGCCTATGGAGGGAACTGTGTTCAGGAGGCTATCAGCGCGAAGAGCCCCAATAGATTAAGCCATTTGGGGAGAATCTTGCAGCCTCGACACTTTTTCCCTGAGCTTCCAATTCAATGTCCTCCAAGGAGGATGAAGAAGAGGGGTGACGGGAAGGGGAGAGGAGGAGTGGGAAGAGAAGGGGAAAGGGATTACAGCGGGAAGAAATATGAAATTGGCAAAGAAGAAGAAAGAAGAGAGGATGAAAGTGAAGAGAAGGGATGAAGAAGTGGAAAAGGAGAGGAAAAAGGGTGGATTGAAAAGGGGGGGGCAGGGGTAAAATATTGGCTTGAGGACGAGGGCGGGAAGATTGATCGGAAGAAGAAGAGAGTGAAGGCGGTGAGATGGGTTGATGCACAAGGGGTGGGTGTGAGGAAGAGCGAGGACGAAAGACAGGCATAGAGAGAGAGAGAGAGAGAGGCGACAAAAGGGTGGGGATGGGGAAGGAGAAATACGGAGGGTGAGGAAGAGAGATGCAGTGAGACGAGTGAGGAGATGGTGCACAGGGACTGTGTGTGTGTGTGAGTGTATGTGTGTGGTGCGCAGAGAGCCTGACGAGCCTCATTAAGACATGCTTGCTATCCAGCGGCTCCCTGTAGACACTGACCCCACTGGGAAACCTCTGTCAGTCAGCTCACACACACCGGCACTGGCAGCGTGTGTGTTTGTTCGCTAAAGAAGAGAAGACGTTAAGGATGACGGTGGATGCAGCAGCAACATACCTGCACTAAATGAACCATGGTGGGAATATTTTTTGATTATAATGACAGATGTGTGTATTTGTTTCCTAATTGTTTAGATATCGTGGGTAATTAATTAGCTGCAAAGTACGCATATATGAATGTGTATGTTAGTGTGTCAAGCAGAATGTTTTGGTGAGAACAGAACTTGTGTTGGATGAGTAACACAGGGGAAGCACTCAGGAGCTGCCAGTGAGCTTCATGAATTACACTGTCTCTTCTACTAGAGCAGCCCATCTGTCTACAAACACATACACACAAGTGCCACATATGTTCCTACCATGCAGCAACCAAAACCCTATTACAAGAGAACAATGCCACTACTGTGTGTGTGTGTGTGTATGTGTGTGTGTATACACACTGTAAGGCTGAGAGCGTATTTGTTTTAGTGTGTTTTTCATTATTCTGTTCTGAGTTTTGAGATACAGCAGAAAAGTATAAATGTGTATATATGGCTGCATCACTTCAGACCGAGCCAAACTCAGAGATGTCTTTGTACCCACTGTGAGTGCCTGTATCTTCATTATCTCAGAAATGTGCATATGTCTGCATGTCTTAGCTCACATTGTGTAGTGTGTGTGTGTATGTGTGTATACGCCTGTGCTCTCATTTCTATTAGCTGCCTTATCAGGGAAATACGGCGTCACATTCTGGGATAAGCTCCGAGTGTGAGGAGAGTCCCTGATAAATCCCTCCATCATTCCTAGTGTCTCACTCCTCTACACCCACCGCCCGCCCCCACCTTAATTAAAAAGTGCTATCGCCCAGAGTGAGGGAATGAGAGGGGAGAGTGGGCAGCACTCATCCATTCAGTCAGAGGTTGTCTCTCTCCGACTGCTTTTAATCTCACCCATTCCACACTAGACTGGACCCAAGGAGAGCGAGCGGATGAGGAGGAAGGGTGAAGAAAACGGATTCACGTTGAGTGTCTTTTGCTTTAAGACCTTTATGCTGAGGTAGAGTGAGCGGTGGTAGCAGTGAGAGTGCAAAAATGTAACATTCACATTAGTAAAAAATCCACCTCACTGACACATGGTTAGATAGACAGATATCAACGTTTTAACACTTCCTTTGTTCCTCTGAATTATGGCAGTTGGAGAATAACTAAGTACAATTTAGAGAGATGGGGGCTAAATGCTCCTAGCACACATCTTAAATGTTGCACTGAGGCCACTCTAGGTGAAGAAATCAGTCTTTGCATTTCCTATTTTGGACTTTCCTAGTATGACTGCCAAGTGACTCACAGACACTCATATAATCTAGTTTTCCAGCTACTAGAATAAAATAAAAAACTTGACCAAAGGACACGCCAGCAAACAACAATCAGCCCAGAAATGCAACATACAACAGCTTTTTGGTAAACATACAAAAGCCACACCGCAGCAGATAATATCCTAAAATCCTCTTTTCCTCTCTCTCTTCCTTTCTTTTCTCCCTTTCTACTCCTCCCTCCCTAACGGGATAAGTGCCCCATGCTAATCAGCTAAATGCACAGTGCTGGCCATCCTGATCAATGGTTCAATGGATCAATCGAATAAACAGATGGTTGCCGGTGCCTGCAGGGGGGTAACAGCGTGGGCCTAATCCTAAACACTACCCGACTACAGTATCGTGTCTCCTTCCTCTTTAGTCTCTGTGCAGAAGCATCAAACCTGCACCGCTGAAGCACTTTTCACAAACACACTTCCCTGTCTGAAGAGTGGAAGTAGCAGAGCCTACATCAGCAAAGGAGGGCTGTGAAAAATTGAGCTTTGCTGCAGGTGTCTGGGTGATTTGTTCCCACCCTCTAACCCCCGCCTCGCAGAATGTTACCTTTCAGTGGAACTGACTGCTCAAAAAACACTTTCTGGGTTACTTCTCACAGCCTTGACTGTTTCCTGTTGTACCCTCTCCTCTTTAACCCCTCTTGTGAATTACAATAAATTGGAAATGCAGTGCCTCCTGACAATGCTAGCTCCCATCTAAACCCGTCCCCAAGCGCCCGTTAAGACCCCCCTTTGAGGCTAATGTGGCAGAGAGAAAGACCCAGCTCTGTTTTATTTATGGGGGTCTTGTTTTTAATTTCACCCCAGGTGCGGCAGGCTGTTCCCGGGCTTTGTGAGAGCCTGTGACTCTCATGCCTGACTGGTATTGAACAGGCCGCTCAGTTTGTCTTTGGCTATGAATGCTAATAGGTGACCTTGTTTTCGCAGCTGATACCTCTGAGGCTGAGTTAGATTAAAACACAGAAATGCAAAGAATTGAAGGGCAGACTGCAGCGGAGAGCATAAGTGAGTCAAAAAAAACAAACGGAGAAGGGCAATAATTATAAAAATCAGAACGTCCATAACATTTGGAAAAGAGATGATTAGATGAATACTAATCTAACTCCAGAAGAGGTTGATGCCATAGGTTGAGCGCATGCACAGCCGCCCACTCAATAAACATGCAAATAAGCTGCCTAATGGCCTGAATATTAATGTCTGTGGTAAGGAGTAATTAATGTACATGTCACTGAGTCAGACTATTGCGATTACAGTACAAGTGGAGTTTAACTCTCTCTACTTCCAGCATTAAGATTGCAAAGAGTAAAAAGGTCTTGCTGCTGGCAGCAGAGAACAGCAGGTCACAACAGGAGATGCCCGAGCATCAAACATCTTCCATGAATCGTTTATCGCGAGAGCGTGTAAGATTTTAACACTTACAGAGGTTTCTGGCTGAGACGCCTCAGGTGTGAATCCGTGTGTTGCAGAACGTTACATTTTCATGAAACCATTTTGCTTCTGGAACTGTAACAAGCTGTTAAAACCCAGATGGCGTCTATCATCAAAACCAGAGAATCTTTGGAAAGTAAAACCTTTTAATGTGACTCCAGTGTTCTTAACTTTCATGAGAGCATCATTTTGTAACAAAATGTCACAGCAACAGGCCACTTTTATTTTAAACCTCTCCGTAGAGCTCTGGCTGTGATGTTACCTCACTTAATATGTCACCCCACACAACAGCAACCCTTAATATGATCTGTTAACTCCCTGTTCGGTGCCATTTTAACTCTGTGACCCCTGAGACGCTTTGATGTTGCCCTTTCCCCTCACACTCTGTTTGATGCATAATCCACCCCTGAACTCTCTCGTACTGTTCTTCCTTTCCTTTCCCTTGTGTTTCTTCTTGTTACGGCCTGGTGGAAGCCATGCTCACTTTTCTGTGCCTCGTGTAAGCCTGCATCTGTGTTTCATTCTCCTCTGCAGTCACTGTCCCCCCCCCCACACACACACACATCCCCCGCCCTCTCTTGCTGCACCCTCTTCCTCTTTTCTGACTTTGTGAACCTTCCTGTTCTGTCTAAGTTCTATTCTCTTTCAGTCTGTCTTTCCTCTGGCATCTGTGTGTAATGTGGCTCTTGGGGAGAGAATGGAGGCAGGGACATGTGGTGCAGTGTCTTGGCAGGAGAGAGACAGAGACAGAGAGAAAGCTGGGGGGGGGCTTTGGCTGCCAAAAGGTCCACATCTGTCTCTGATTAAGGGGTACATAGGCACACAGTAAAACACACACGCACGTACATATGACTGTCCTCTTAAGAACAAGTAGCCTAAACAAGAGGAAGAGCCCATTAGAACAAATCAGAGCTCAGTTTTGTTTTGAGGCAGACCACGGGGGGTGTGTAAGGGCTCAACAGTGTAGATTACTACACAAATAACATAATAAACTTCTAATTTGGAACAATTAAAGTATGTAAATGTATGTATAAATAAATATAATTAAATAACACATAACACTACGGAAACGTTAGATGCACTTCTGTATGTTTTTTTTTTTGTGCGTAAATATCCCACTTGTCAACAGGCGGCGAAAAACGCGCATCCGCATAAAATGTAAAAACTCTGACACCCGGAGTCACACCACCGTAAAAGCAGCCAGAATGCTAGAGTAGCTACTTTATAAGGATGAGTGAACGAGAGGCCATGTGCCATCCCACCAGCCGCGTCACCTCAGCCGCTGCACACAACCCTTCCCCACCAACAGCTCCCTCCTGCACATTTCTGCAACTAGTGAACGACACCTTATTATTATTTGATCATCTCTATGCAGGTGAACAGACGGTACACTGTGCTCCCTGGTGCTAAATCCCCATTTAATTAGGCTTCTAAATAAATATGGCGCTATTTCATAGTCAATCAACTGTGTGCCATTTTTATGTACAGCAAGAATTAGTCCTGCTTAAGCGAGGATCTGAATCCCTACCAGCTGCGGGGCTGCTATTCCGCCGTCCGCCCTGCTCCATAATCTCCCCGCTTATTGTTGTTTGATTGCTGAGAGCGCACGCAGGTGACGCTGCGCCGACGCCTGGAGCTGCTCGGTCACCAGCAGCCCTGCCTTCACCCTGCACAGCCGCGAGGAGCACGAGGTGGGATGATGACGGAGAGACTTGTGGTGGCCGATGAAGATAATGATTAGAATGGTAACGATTACGCTCGCTTTAGTCAAATCCCACAATGACAGTGTGGCTTTTACGCACGGTTTCTTGGAGACCAGCGAATTGGTAAAATAGCAGGCTACAGCCTAGCCTACGCCTAAAACCTGTTTTCATACTGATGTGAAATAGCATTTTAATCAGGTAGGGGTCTGTGTATGTCCCTTGATGAATAGTTAAACTGAAGAAAAACAACGGGCAACTCGGAGTAAACAATGTGTTTGAAATTTCAAAAGCTTCATGCATATAATCAAATTATTCACAGTCCAGTGAGCTGATGGTAAACTCTGTTTTGGAGTATAGTCTAGCTGGGACAGATAACAGTATCCTACGTTTTAAATAAGAAATGATGAAAGCATCTGAGAGCTTCAGTTTAAATGTTTAACAACACGTCTGACTGAATTAATCGCTGACTTCAATAAAAAAAGAAATTTGCATTTCTCCCTTTCTCCCATATTTAGACTTCTGAGAGCGCAAATTATCCAAGAGAGACCTGGACGTGGTGTCACTAACGGCTTCAAGATATCAGACGCTTGTGTGTAAAAATAATCATTTGATTACACATAAACACATAAAAAGGAGCTTTTAAAATTAAATAAGTAAGATAACTGTGATATATCGGTCCAGCAAATTCAGGTCAAGTGTAATTTTAGTCTAAATCCATTGTTATGAGATTTACAATATTAATTCTTTATCATTTGGTGCGTTTTGGTTCAGACGGTCCATGCGCTCATCAAAATCAAAGAAATGACTATAACTCACCCTCTTGTCCTCTGACTCTCAGCGCCAGATGACACAGTGCCACTAAAAATCCAATCAACGATGGCACAAAATCCATTTTGGATGATGCAGAAACTCGCGGAGAGCTTTTAAGTTTTTAAAGTTCCCAGCTTGTAGGATTTCAATTCTGCTTTTGGTCCAAAAAAAAAAAAAAAAAAAAAAAAATCCACTCGAAAACCGCCGGCGGCAGTCAACTAAGCCACTTTAGTAATAATCCCACGGCGTGTATTAAACCATTAGTGGAGAAAATGATGCGCCAACTACATGTCATAGAAGAAATTCTGACTTTTATTAGCGTAGTGTTTTGAGTGTGTCCATTTAGACTAAACCTAATCAAGAAACTAGTGAACAAACTCCTTGATCAATACTGCCAGCAGCTGGGAGGCTTCGGGCGATGTCTGCGCTCCGGAGAGTCTGGACGGGGTTTTCAGGATGAGTCAAGTTCCGACTCAGAGGCTCCCACTACCCGTATCTCCCTCTCTGCGTCCCCGCGTATTTTGCGCACACGAGGGTCGGTTCTCCAGTCCGGGCTTTTAAGTCCACAACAAGAGCTCTGGAAGCTGTTAAAAACCTCAGCCCGAGAATCAGAAGCTCCCTTTTTAAGTCACAGAATAATAAGTAAGGAAAAAGTGCTGCGCTCTTGCTTCTCTAAACGACTGTCATGTCAGTCACGCCACCTCCTGCGGCACCGCTCCTCTCTCCTGTGTGTCTCTGGTCTGGGCTCCGTAGGCTACAGCCTGCGCTCCGCTCCGACACCGGTGTCTGTCTTGCGCGAACGGGAGGTGTGTGTAGAGTTGGTGTGTGAGTGATCGAGCTTTTGAGCTGAGCAGCTATCGCGTTACAGTCACGGCGCCTCGGCTCCGCCCCCTCCCGTCGGTCGCTGATTATAGGGAGGGAGAGAGCGCACGTGCACGCGCCCCGGGCTCCCCCCCTCCTTCTCTGTCGCTCACATACACACACACACACACACATAGGGACGCATCCCTCTTTCAGAAGATACCACAGATATGAAGTCTTCTACAGATAAGGCCGAGATAAGACATATTGTAATGGTAAACCACGGAGCAGAACTTGTCCTAGGGCTGTTTTCAAGGGAACAGAGAGGAGAGATGAGGACTAGAAAATCCCAGAAAGAGTGTGAGAGGGAGGAATGTCTGACTGGGGAGGGGGTGGTTGTGCAGCAAATGGCACATGGCCGGCTTTCCCCACAAAAACACATCAAATGAACAAACCAATGTCAAAGCCCTCAACTCAAGAGAGGGAGAGCCCACCTCAGCCCTGCCCAATCTCAGCCCTACAATCAACAGGCCTAAATACAGAGCGGGAGGACATATAATGACACAGTAGTGAGCCCAAAATAATCTGCTGAGAAAGGCCTCTCCAGCGTCCATGTGCCCTGCCTATGGCTTGTATTACCGTGTAATGTAATGGACTGGCTGAGGCCTGGCTGTGTAATGAGGTACAATATGTAGCCTCGCTGGCATCTGTATTTGGATCAGCTAAGTGAAATTCCTAAAGGTCAGGACACATGGGGGACTTTTTGAGGCAATGCAACATAATGTACACCTTCTGCAGGATCCTTTACCCCATTTTTTTTTAGAGGAACTGAACCTAATGGCAGAAATGCTGGTGACAAACAAACACAACCTTGCCTTATTCTGCCTAAATTATGATGAGACTCTGTCAACAATAGGCCAAAATGCCCTTGACAGAAGGTTGTATGACAGGTCTGTGTGTCACTGGCTGTCTGTCTGTCACCTCAGTCACCCATCATCCCCTGCTGCTCTGCACCCCCAGGTTGAGTTGATGCCATCAACTTTCAGCTTTCTTACAGCCTGTCAGTCATTTTTAAGCCCACTTCTAGCCCAAGGGAGCTGCAGTTGTCAGACGTCACTGTGTTTGGCTAATCTGAGTCTCAGGGCGGGGGTCCACATTGGCATAAACCGGTTTGCTATGGTCTAAACTGTGGAGTTGTTATACCTGTGAGTTTATTTGTTCCTGTGCTACTCGTGTGTGTTACAGTATGTGTGCGTTGTGTGTTTATTGATGAGAAAGCATTGATTAAACTCTTTTTAATGAGCACTAGGTGATCTTTGCTTAACCCCCGTAATGACCCTTTCATTGAGATAAAGAGAGAGGTAACACACAGCCAGTATAAAACCTTCAAGCAATACAGGGTCACTTTCTATTCTGGCCCCCCTCCCTCACCTACTCCCAGTCCCCAGGGGTCATTTGATACTCCTCTTTCCCATTTGTCAACATCTCTGCCCCCACCATCAGCTTTCCACCCCCAAAATATTGGGTCAACACATGGCTAATAGAGAGCAACAGTCCACAGACATACAGAGGGAATGTTCCTGTATATATATCTTCAAACAATTTGTGGCTGTATATGATATGCACTGGTATATATTTTACATGCTGCAATGTATTTCCCAGAACTCATGATACCTTATTTCTTGACGTTTCTGTTGAAGATGAAGTTTCCGACCTAGTTCCTCTTCTATTTATTTAAAAGAAGCTTCAGTAGAAAGCTGAAAGCAGAAGTTTATTATAGTGTAGTCAGTGAGATATGCCGCAAATGACTAAAATGAAACTCACATCTTCGCAACCACATGGCCTGCTATGAGCCCACGTCTAAAAAAGCCACAGGACACCGCATGCCTCCGTGTCAGAGGCTGTTTAAGTACCGCCGCAGTGAAATCAGACACTCAGACCTGCAGCTGCAATATGTGAACCCCTTTTTCTAATGTATTTTTCTCAGGTCTTACCATCTGTATTCCCTCTGTCATCTCTCTGCCCCAAAATACAGTCGACAAATGGCTGCCATACAGTCAAGCTCCTCACCTCAGCACACCTGTGCTGTGTTCACTCATGGGTGGTAGAGGGGAACACAACAGGGCCTTTCTCCCCCGTTATATGTGTGTATGAGTGTGTGTGTGTGTGTGTGTGTGAGGGAGAGACAGAGAAGGAGAGATAGATACCAATGGCTGCCGTACTGCCTTTCTTATCACAACCTGGCCCGGTGACTGACAGCATGACTGATAACTCTCCCTCTCTTTCTCCCCCCTCGTCTCTGTCACACACAAACACACACCTCCCTGCCTCTTCCACCCTCTCAGCATCTCTCCCCTCTGCTATCCCATCAGTGTTTTTCGCCAGTCAGCCTGTTGTAGACTTAAGGAGGAAGCTGTGTGAACGTGCACCAGTCTTTTTGTGAGGCTGAGTGATCCCAGTCGAGACCTTCAGCTTTCTTCTCTTCAGCACTGACAGACAGAGCTTTAGATCTAACGGTGGGGGAGATAAGCTAGAGATAGCCTCGGCTTGACCCTATCAGCATCTCAAGTATGTGTGTGTATTTGTGTGTATGTGGGAGGGGCTACAGGCATTGTCAGCACATCAAGAGTGGAGGGTCAAGGAGGGAGCTTAACGGTTCTATTTGGTATTCATTGAAGTGACACATCAACTAACAATTTCAGAGCTTAGCAACCATTTTTAGGGAAGGTAAACGTATAACAAAATGTTAAGAATGGCGACACACAAACACACCGATGCACAGGATGGAGGCAGAGCGCCTTCAAAGCCTATAGACTGTAGAAGCGCCGTATTAAAATGATGTAGCTGCTGCATCTTTCATCTTCACAATGTTCTGTTTGTTAAAGTTTTATCTTCACACTGCTGCAGTGACCCAGTTTCCCCTTGGGATCATTAAAGTTTCATCTGATCTTTATCTTATAAGCACATCTGCATGCACACACATACTGTGCACCCTCAAACTTCCATCTCTCCTCCTCAGCACGAGGTACAAATCACAAATCTCTAAATAGCTCTGCTACTATTGCCACTGTTGAATTTCTGCTGGGCCACCCAAGCTATGGGCATGTCCTGGCCAGGGTAATAATTACACACACTGCATGCTACTGTACTGCATATACTAATCTTGCCTCTCATGTGCTAGCTGGCTGGTTGGATTGTATGGCAACATCTGGTGTCTGTCTGCTGTCTTGCCACTCCTACTTCACCTCCTCCCTCTGTGTGTATGTGTGCTTCTGTATGTGCTACCTTCAGATCCAAAAACGGCTCAATCATCAAAACACTTTCAGCTGCAGTTAGAAACAGCACGCACACCAGACAGAGAGGAAAACCTCAAAGTAAGGCTGTGCAGAAATGCAGTGTTGTGAGTTAAGGAAACAACCAGACAAGTCATATTTCATAATCTGGCTCTGCAGGTTTTTGTCCATCTGTTTTGTTGTGAGCTTTGACGTGTTTAATCTGACATTTTGCAGCTGGTAACCCACCGAGGCAAGAAACAATACAAAACACTTTTTCCAGTGACTACTGAAGAGCACACAACAGTGCAGTTTGATATGTTTGCAGTACACAACTGAGCCTAATGGGGGCAGGCAACTGCATCAAGCCATGGTGGAGAAAAATCCAGGCTCCAGGCAATCTTTAGGAACATGGTGTAAATACAAACGAACGCCTGACATTACACACACACATAAAAATCATTAAAAATGAGATTAACATCCAGACAAACTGCACATACGACAGCTATCTCTTTTGCTTAACTGTGGCACATCCAAACCATTTTAGAGAGCTGCATGTTATTACCAGACACACTTCTAATTACTCGGTAAACAAGTCACAGTGGATGATCAGCATTTGCCAAATTTTGATGAATGGTAATTTATTAACCCGCTTAATAAGTTGCTGTTTTGGATTCAAATATGAGCTTTGCTTGTTTCACATGCAAGATGGCTGCACTGTTGTGTGTCTACCCCATAGCTGTTGTCAGCTTGGTTCAAAAATGTTGTTTGCTCAGTTTAATTGCAAGATGCCTGCTCTATTCCCCGGCCACCTCCTGTTTATGATACAGCATCATTATCCTCTGTATGTTGCAGAGGAGAGGGGAGAATGCGTCTCCTCCTTCCTTTGCTTCTCCACCAGGATCTATTTTACTTCTGTTCTGTCTCTTTCATCTTTTTCCACTGGCCTGCTGTGCGTCTTTATAGTCACATCAAAGTGACCTTCGCCACCCTGTTCCCTCCAAAACCCCACGCCTCCTTTTAGTCTGGAGACCAGTGGTGGTGGCGGATGGAAGGGGGGTTTACACATAATTTCCAGGCAGCAATACAATACCTGACATGTTGAGTGGTTTTCAAATAATAATGGAAACACAACTGCATGAAAACTTCACTGCAGATCTCCAGTGTGCATTTGTCCATGTAAATATGTATATTGTTGCGTGTCTCCCCCCTTGTGTGCTTTTTCCCATTTACAGGAGAGTCACCACCCCTTCACATGGTGTTTGTAGGCTCCAACCCCACTCCATCATGGCAGGAATGAGTGCAGCATTAGGAGGCAATAATAAAGAGACAAGAGGCCATTCTCCACGCCTTGTTTACTCTGCAGGGCCTTGATCACTTGGCCTCTGAAGGAAAGATCTGCGCCTGACAAACCGGGGAGAGAAAACACTGGAGGACAAGTGCATGCTAATGAGAGAGAGAATTTTTTTTGTTGGGGGCAGATAAAAGTGTTGCATGGCTAGGAGCTACACTTTAGTCTGCTGCTACACTGTGTGAGGCAGAGTATGAATAATCGCGTCTTTATCGGACAAAGTTGAGCACTTACAGTAAACATTATGTATGCATGCTGTAACTATGACTGAAGACACAGTCATAGTTAATGTAAGTGTAGTGTATGTGTCATCTATTGGCAATTAGTTATATAAATAGACAAAGTGCAAAGACTAAATATGTTGTACTGATAAAAAGAAAGAGGAAACATCTATAAAATGTTTGGATATTAAACATTTTGTATGTTTTCATGTTGAAAAGTCATCCTCATAAAGCTGCTCCACTGAAGGCGAAAAGATAAAGACTGAGGCAAATAGAGATGGGGAAACAGATGGGGAGAGGAAGTTAGAGATGTAAAGAGCAACACAAGAGATTCGCTTTGCATCTGCTGTGCAACAAAGAGGATGAAGAAAAAGGGAGCGAAGGGCACACAAAAGAAGAAAAGTCCCATTAACAGCATTAGGAAGAGGCACAGAGGCCAGCAGAGAAGATGGCTGACAATTTAAAAAAGCAAAGATATTGTGAGAAAGGCGGCTCCCTTAATGTGGTTTAACCCTGGTACATCCACATTACCATGGTAATCTTATCAATATCATGTGTGCGTGTGTGTGTGTGTTCATGCTAGACACAGTTAAGCACTTGGCCCCATTAGCAAAACCTAATTGACTTATAGCTTTCTGACACACAAAAGTAACATCTGTGTCAGTCATGTAAGTGAATGTCCTGTGTCACCTCACACGCACACGAAGAGACACATACAATTTGAAATGACATTTGCTTTAATGTGCATCCCTTTGCCACTGATTGACCTTGATATGCACCAGTAGATGCACTACGGACCATATCTTTGTCTCCTTGAGATGAGATGGGCTGGGACAGAAGGGCAAAGGAAACACACAAAGAGAGCCTGACATTTGTGAAAGCAAATGTAAAGCTGGCATTTAACCCATTTTAACCATACAATCCTCAC
>JAUBNQ010000012.1:8702781-8715006 GCA_032353495.1 Ctenopoma kingsleyae | reverse complement strand
AGCCTCTTTTGATTATTTTCAAGTACAATTCTGTAACTAATCATGAAAACGCAGACTGCTCCTGATAATGCCATACTGCCATACTGATCACAGTGGGTGGTGCCAAATCTTCCTCTCAAGCCACGCAAGGCGCCGTACAACTGTTTTCGTGAGTTGAGAAGCACTCGTCGCGAGTAAACTGATCTTCAGGTGTAAAACAAGCAGAGTTTGAGGTTCAAACCAGATAGACAGACAGAAAAGGAAGGGAGAGGCACAGCAGCAATGAGGCACTGACACGCAGACAGACAGAGAAAGAAAGAACAGGCTGACAGGTGAACAAGACAAGCCAGAGGATCCATCATTATTTAGCCATGGACATAGAATATCAACTGGAGGACAGGAGACGCCTCCACATCAGCCTGCTATTATTGAAAATGACTAATATATTCTGAAGAGCCAAAGACAGAGAGAGAAAGAGAGATGGATGAGATATGGAATCGGATGGAGACTGACACTCAATCTTTCTGAATAGTAATCCAATAACATCTCCTGAGTTTCCTTATGGCTAATCAATTGTGCCGCAGCGCAGAAACAAATCACCATATCACCGAGTCAATAACCGTCAATCATGGAAATACCTCGCCTCAACTGTCACTGTTTGTCAAGCCTGGCTGAGTCTCAGCCCTAACTGAAACGCCAGAGAGAAGGGTGACACGGGTATGTTTGGTATGCACTCCTGGAGCTCCCTCAGGTTGCCCTGGCTGGTTGTAATTTAGATAGTGATAAGAAGAAGATAGCAAGTTGTTATCATGCATGGCCTGACCTCAGGTGAAGCCAAGCTGAACCAAATTAAAGATGGATGATTCTGTATGGCTGACAGAAAATACAACAAACAAGTTTTATATGGGAGGGAGAACAGGTCGCTTCACACCTTCAGAGCACGCACACACACACACAGGCAGACACACAGGCAGACACAGATCTCTCACTTGCGTCTCAACCAGGTGAGCCTGTCAGCACTGGTTCTGCAGCCTGATTTTCACTGGGCGTTTCACAATTACTGCAGGAGCTTGGGTCAAAATTAGGACAAGTCAAACTTTGGGGACACAGGAAACTGCAGCTCAGAAGGTGTTGTTAGCTCGCTTGCATTTCAATTGCACCGTCACTAATTAGCAAACAGTGGACTAACTAAATCACAGCAACAGTGTTTAGACAAAACGAGTCACTCGGCATAATGAAAGACTGTTACCTTCACAGCAGCAGCTGGAGACTGTATCTGGTTTACTGCCGATAAAGAAATGTGTACCTGCTGCACTTCTTTTAGAGTAAAAGTTTAAACATATAGTTATGTCTTGTCTAATTATCTGCTCAGCGAATGGCTGATTGTCTGCAACAAGTCCTGTCAGCGCACAAACATGACCATGCAAGTATTAGAGTAAAAAAGTACTCGATTACAAGTGATGTACCACTTCAAAGTCTCTAAATACATGCTCCAAAATGAACTTAAAGTACAAACGTGTGCACGTTCAGATGAACGACAGCTGTAGTAGTTGCCACCTGTAACGTGCAGCACTCCCCCACTGAGTTACATCCAGGCAGAATTTTGATTTGATCACAGACTCGCATGCAAACTGGTAAAACCTCATTTCACCTTCCAGAAAAAAAAAAGATTTTGCTTTCATAAGGAGAAAACGATTGGATTCATAATTTACACTTGGCCAAGACGGATGGCGTTTTTTTTTTCCGCCAACTTTCTCTTCCTAATTCACCGCCCACGTCAGGATGAATGCCATTACACCAACTCTGCTGCATATCAAGAAAGATCGTCGTTTCTCTTCAAAATGTTTTAGCCACGGACAGGAGAATTAAGAGTGGGATGTTTCCAGCGGAACATGATGCGTCAGACTGAACTCAGGGGTTTGTGGCGTATAAATTACACTGAGGAGAAACTGTCAGGGGGTTAGCACCATGATGATGAATGAAACATGTGACTGCTGTCACTGCCAAACCACACTTGACTCATGTACTGGTTCTGACCTAGATAAGCCAACTTTGCTGTTATGTGTTTTAAATTTGAAGCAATTGACATAGCTGCAGCCCAGTGCTTGAAGAAATGTTTATGATAATATGCTCCTATTTTTGTTTTTGCCTCCCCTGTAGTTACTTAGAGAGAGGATGAGTATATTAGAAATTCACAAATTGCATAAAAGCCGAGGGGCTCAGTGACCTTACAATGGAATAAAATCGAGAGCCAATGAGTGCTTATGAATGTCTACTTTAAAATACTCTGATTTAATTCCTGAATTAATGGCACTATTATTTTTTCATTTACTTGCGTTGACACAGAGCATCAAAAGAAAATGTCTAACTTGTATTTCTAAAGTGGGCCTTTGTTAAGTAATAAGCTAATAAGCTTTATATGTGAAGTTCTTTTGTAACTGGATTAGCAGAGTCTACCGTGCCTTTAATTATGAATTTAACTTGGCATTTCCAACGCAGCAGTTCTGCCGTCAATTCTACTTTTACAAAGTTATAGTTTCTCAGTTTTCATGCTGAAACTGTCGGAAAGCTGATAATTCTGCTACATGTGCTACTACTGTATGTTCTGTGTTAAATAATTCATTCACTTAAAGAATTTCACAGACGCTTAGTTGAACTACAGCATGTCTAATGCAAAAGAAGTGTTCACTGTAAAACACGCGACACATACAGCGATATAGATCAAGTCCTGGTTGGATTTCTGCTTATAGGCTACATACTGTACATGTATTTCATGCCTGTAGAGCATTTCATTTGGAGATAAGCTAAATCTGATGAAGACAGCACTAAAATAAACCTCCTGTGGAGCACAAATTGACACAATTGGAATCTCCCCTGAAGTCAGAAGCCTTTTAGAAATAATAGTATTTATTTCATAATGAATTATGAGTTAATTAGTAAATGATTGTGTCTCCTCAGGCAGCCTTCACTGATTGGCTGACCTAATATCCAGTTTGCTGATTTGAGAATGGTAAATGTTGAGCTTGATTTTCTGTCAGTCAAGGTCAAATGCTTGCTCCCATCGCTGCCACTTACTAGCACCACTACTCCTTTAAAAGGTGTATTTTTAAAGGTTTATCATCATCATCATGTTTATAGGAAACTCCTCTCAGTCTGCAAGTAGCAAACTGTGTTGCCTCTTCTGTGTCGGCGCATCGAAGACAAGTCCGGACAATCAGTTCATTAAAACTGGGTGTTTGATTTCATTAATGATTTGTATAAAGAGAGCTGTAAATCATACGTTTTCCTAAACACTTCCAGACTTATCGCTGCTGATGCTCAAACATCACAGTCAGACAGTTGCCTTTTAACATTCTCATTAGTGAAAAGCTGCTAAATATACACATTAAATCCTGAGAGTGGAGTCTGATATGTGTCACTGTTCACTTTGGATCCTTTTGAGATTAATTTTGCTGCAGAGTTGTGAGTTGGAAGCATCTCGGTTGGTTTGGCAGCGTTTCACTGGCTTGAGTTTGTGTGTGTGTGTGTGTGTGTGTGTGTGCGCGCCATCTGTAAGTTAACAGTGTGTGGTTTTATGGTGGAGAGTCAAATGTGGTTCAGTAGCTGCTAACCCAAGGGCTGTCTTTGAAGAACATAATGTCACTTGAGTGAAGAAAGTTCTTAGAAAAAGTTGATCTGATTTGGAAACAGAGGGAGTATCACCTAATTAACTGAATATTTTAACTGCTTTGAGAAACACGTTTTGAAGAGTCAATATTGGACTAAATGACTTGTTAACTCTTATCTCCTGAGGTGTGTGTGTGTGTGAAAGAGAGTGACAGCGTAAAGGGCGGTTTTGTAAAACATAAAACATTATCTTCCTTTCCCTTTCTGCCTCTGTCTTCGCCTCTCACCTCTGTTTCTTTTGAAGAGGAAACAACAATGGCACCATTAAGTGTCTGAGGGGGTCTTTGATGTGAATAGACCCTAAATGATCCTTTCAGCAGCCAGTCAGGGGAGGGGGAAGGGGGTGGCGAGTGACCACGGGTGAGGAAAAAGGGGGGTTAAGTAGTTGTAATGAACATCAACCTTGCTTCAGTGCAGTCTCTCATGTCTTAATACCTGTTTTAGATTAGAACTTTCAACTGGTAACTCTTCAAAACATCTGTAACTTTAATGAAAAAGTTAATCCAGCAGTTTGTTAACTATAAATATTTTATAATTATATATTTTATTGTAATTTTACAATATGTTTGTGTATGTAAAACAGTCATTCTGCATTATTTAGATTGATGTGGCATCCCAACTTCACACCCTTCTTCCCTGTTTCTCCATAACTATAATTTCCCGAGTGCAGGTTCATCTCCTGTATTTAGTCAAATCATGTCAAAATCACCCCGAGTCCCCCGTCAATGAGCAGGGAGCTCTCTGAAAATAAGAACTGGGGAAGCTGTCAGTCATTTGGCTGCACCAGCTATCACACAAATGGCAGAGAGAAGTTTGCTGCAAAGTAGAGTGACATACACAGCACAGCATATCACTGTGTACACTCAGTGTGTGAGCCATTACACTGAGAGGCTGAGCTATCCAACAAGGGAACGTCATCGTCCAGAGGAGAAAACCCTATGTTGGACACACCTGGACATTACGTCTCCCCTGTTAGTGCTTCAGAGGAACAGTCCTCTGCAGGTGGATGGCTTGGAGACAGTACAACCTCACAAGCCACTGGACTGAGCAATATCTCATCTGCAAGTGCTGCATCATGCAGAGAAAGAAAGCATTTAAAGAAAGGTGGGATAGATTTACCCTAGCTGAACTGACAAAGTTTGAATCAACACCTCTTTAAGATCTTTAAGATGAAGTAAGAGTGCAATGCTCCACGTCCTCCACAGCAAACGTATCAAACATGGGAATAACTCAGTTCAGAGCAAAATGAATACTGTGATATGGGAAATTAAACTGAGATTAGGCAACACAGAAAACAAGTCTTTCGCTTACACTTGAGCTTGAACTAATGTCTAGTTAGGGAAGTACTGTGATGCCGGCTTTTTTCACCGAAACTAAAGCGGAACTGAATATTTATAGTTTTTGAGTTACGGCGATATTTTGCATCAGTGGGCGTGAATGAGAGGGGGACGTGGAATAACAAAAAGAGAAGAAACAATCATAATGCGAGGAGTGCGGGAAGAAGGAGAGAAACTGTCATATCTCTGCTGTAATAGGGGTAAGGGAGGCTTTACTGATTGGAGTTGCCATGGCAATGGCTGGCACCTAGTGTATGAGTGTGTCTCTTTCTGTGTGTATTTATGCATGATTGTATTTGTATGTGTGGGTGTTTGTACATGTGAATGTACTTCTGAGCATCTGGAAATGTTTGTTAGTGTGTGTGGAGGTGGGGGTTTGAATGGGGGGGGTCTTGTTGGAGGATTATCAGTGTTGTTGAAGGCAAATGAGGAAGGGGACCAGAGAGGTACAACAAAGCGCTACTAGCCTGCTCTTTGGATGGAGCACACACTATAAACACATAACCAGGGGAGAAAGGGTGAGAGAGAGAGAGAGAGAGAGAGAGTGTGTGTGTTTGTGTGTGAGAGAGGAACAGAGGGAGAGATGTTGATCTTTTCCACTGATGCACTGGCAACATTGTCCTCAACTTTCACGCTGCTATGCATGTCGAAATGATTGAATTTGAAATGGGAAGACAGAAAGAGGCAGACAAAGACGAGTGGCAGAGTGAGAGAGAGAGAGAGAGATTGTGAAGGCTTGGATTTCCACATGTGAGAATAAATGTTTGTCCAAATCTTCACACAGAGCCACAGTTGCCTGCTCAAACGCAAGCTTCTTCAAGCCAGAGAGTCTAACTCACGTTAGCCAAGTTAGGGAGAACATAACGAGGAGTAAAGTGTAGCCTGGACTCGCTTGCATGTGAAGGCAACTGTCCAGGAAATGACTCTTTGACACCAAGACACAGACACGTAAAGGAAAACACGATAACAATACAATACTGTGTGTCAGTGCAACTTTTTGACAGCAACACATAGATAACCTATAAAATGTCAACCAGTTTGAGTGTATTTGTAATCCAATAGCTCTCTGACAGCAACACACAAACAGCCCACACTCCTCCTCTACCGGTAATGACTTCAGCCAAACTCATTATTTTTAATCCCAGGTTCTGGGGTGGTTACCGTCTAAAGGTCATGACAACAGCCTCTAATTGTTTTTGGGGGTCACAAACCTGTTTGTCGAAGTCTAAGCCAGCGCCTTGTGTGTCATGCTCATAATTAATAATGGCCACAGCGCTGAAGTGTCTTGTGGCCTGCTTGGGGTCGATGCGCTTTCAATTTCAAAGTCAAACTTCAAAACCGCTGGTTTGGAAGCAGACTGGATGCCATGCTGCTAGATCCGACACAGCCTCAGGATGGTGAATGTGTCGGATCTATTAGTCAGACAATGTTTAGAACAGTTGCAGTCTTCGACATTTAGATTTTTTTGTATGAGTTTCTGCTATGCACTTTCCACAGATCAATCAGTCAGTCAACAGTGGTGGTTCCACTCTGGTGCATATCACTGCTCATGCTAGCAACCAAATTCTTCTACGTAAAGTATAATGCATCCCTTGCTGTGTGCCAAAGGACAAAGCCACCAGACACACAGCCTATAGAGCACAGGATGAGTGAACCACTAATCCGTCATAGACAGGAGCATCATGAACATTTATTTATAGGCAGGGGATCAGCTGATTTATTTAGAACATACCACACACTCAATTCAAAGTGCTTTTTATATTACACACAAGACATTAATTAAGAACCACAAAATAAGATGCTAAAACACAAGAAACTACTTTAAAGCAATGCTATAAAGCATAAAAACAAAAATGTTGCTTCTTCATATTTACTTTATTACATATTTACTGCTATTACCACATGACCAACACTATAAAAAATGACCTACTGCCACCACGTCATTAAATGCATGTTCACAAGATAAAAATCTAAAGGAAATGGTTCAGATAAACTTTTTAAATTGAAAGCTTAAGTATGTGTGAATGTAAATGTTTCTTCTAAATACTGGAAAGTGAAATTGGAAGAACTTAATATTTCTAAGCTGTTTTTATTCTGCTATAATGTTGTAAATAAAAATCAATGTAATTCTAGCAGAAATAACCAATTGCAGTTACACAATGTAGTTTTTCGGGTCAACTTAATTTCACCTGAAGTTGTCATAACTAATAACTTGATTTGTTTTGCTTGAAGAGGAACTCCACAGGTCATGTTTTTCTTCACAATACACAGCTGATAAATAAGATTTTTTGCCTAAGTCACCGTCTGTGTTCAAGACAAATCCATGCACAGCTATTCTACGTAAATGATTATGATTACAAGGTTTATAATATCAAAGCTTTGAAGCAATAAAGGACAACAACACATCTGTCATCACTACGAAAAGGCCAGTTTCAGTTTACGCTCTGAATTCCTGCTGAGTAAATACAACAATCTCCCTGAGCCCGTTGTCACTTCACTTCCACTTCAAATCGTCAGCCTCTGTGGGAAAGTGCTCGCGTTCATAAATCATTCACTTGTTATTCTGCAACCCAGATACGGAGAAGACGAACGCAACGCGGTCTGCAGCCCCCCCCCATCCCACATTATAGCCATCTTTTCTGCTCTCTGTGACTGTGATAGAAAATCCTGGTGTAAGTTTCTGACATAGTAAATGTCAATTTCTGAGGTTTGTGAGGAGACTTTTTATGACACCCTCAGTACCACGATAATTAGGCCGAGGTTGGGTAGGCAGGCTAAAACTGGGATGCCATTTGTAGCACTTGCCTGGGTGTGTGAGTGCATGTGGTGGCAGTGGTGGGGAGGGTAACCGGGCCGATCCGCAGCACACAACACACTGGCAGCTGCTGTTAATGTTAGCAAGGTCATCACCACTGCAGCCGCTCTATCAGGTCTGAAAGTGCGGACGTGCGAGTGATGGAGAGTGTATGAGAGAGAGAGGAGAGAGTTGGCAAGCATGTGTAAAGAGAGTGCAACTACCTTTCCATTCATTTGTGAAAGGCTTCTCAAACTTTCCAAACTGCGTAATAAAATACATGTTAAATTAATTTCCAGCAACTTTATTGGTGCATATAAAATATCTGACACCTAATGTATGGCATATGTTTAAGGGTGATGGTGGCAACGTACCATTACATCTAACTATCAAACTCTCTCCCCCTTTTCATGTTGCCATATTTTATTCCATGTTGTCTGGAGACTTTTATGAGAGCACTGTATCTGGGATCACAGCCAGAACAGCTCCTCGTTCATCTTACCTGTTTGTTTGCTGTATATTTAAAAATCACAAACTCTTCACCGACAAACTTGAAAACAGGCTGGAGAGGACGTAAGCTAGTAAAATTCTTGCTTTTCATTACAGGTTTTATGATGTGACACTTCATGATGTGCAAAAAAAAAAAAAAAACAAATCTTGGAAATGTGGCTAGTGTGTGAGTGTGGTGTGAAACTGAGGAGAGGTGTGTGAATGAACAGAGGGACAGACTGTACCTGTGAGTTGATGGCTCTGACAGATAGTGAAGTGGCTGTTATTCAGGTGTTTTTCCTCAATGATGGAAACTCTGACCCGCAGCGCATCAACTCCCCACTCTGTAATTTTGGTGAATAAGAAATGCAGAGAAATTATATTAGCTTATAACATTTACTTTATAATGTGGATCAACTGCCATTTTACAGGTGTTTTCATATATTCTGGCTGATTGGACCTTCTGTACTTCATCACGGTGAATGCATTAGCAACAGCAGTCACTTTTCTTTAAAACTGTTTAATTCAGTGGGTTCATCAGAGCTTGTGGAAATGAAAACAAAGGTAGAGGGCCGCAAAACCAAAACACAAGCTAAAAAAAGCTCAGTTAAACAGAGGGGGACTGTTGAGTTTGCTAATTGTCTGTGGTCTTGTCTCTGCGAGTGCTCTCTTTCACATTACACATTCATGCACATCATTTGCTTCACCTTTAATCTAAAAATAAAAACTTTGACTGCTGCAGCTTTAAAGGGTGTCTTCATTAAGTTGCAGCAATTAAACTCGCTTCCTACACGTGTGCTTCTAGTTTGTCACGTACATACATGTAAATGAAATTATTGCAGTCCCTATATTAAAACATTTCTCTACATTTAGCTGAAAAGCTCCCGACGGTTGCATGTTTTTTTTTACAGCTAGGAGTTGTGAGATATTTTAATATAGAGAAGGCACAGAGTAGTTCAAACCTGTTCATACACGTGTACGTCCCAAACTAGGCCCATAGGAAGTCAGTTGAGAATTGGTGAAGTTGCCCTTTGAGGAAAATGTAGACAGTATATTCAGCACATTTTTAAGTATAAATGGTGGAAGGCGATGAAGATTACACACTGACTTTGTCTATTATTCAAACAGCAGAAAAAAGAAAACCTTCCTAGACAATTCTCACAGAGCTGCACATTTTTTCCTACTATCCATTTGGTGTGTTTACATGTCTTGGCCATGATCAGGGCTGTTATTTTCAGTGACATCCTCATTTTTTATTGTAGCCCACTTCATGAATAACAAACAGCGCTGTTTAATTTTTCATCATCGTCTTTGTAATGATCATAAAAGGAAGCCTGGATTTAATGAACTCTGGAATATAAGTATCAAATATAGGACAGCAAAATGGGACAATGGCTGCACAGAACCAAACAATTTGGTCCTAAAGCAAGAACGAAGAATAAAATTCCAGCATGTAAACAGAGAAGCCGGGTATTGAAAATGTCACATTAACTATATTTATTAAAATCTTCCCTCTATGCTTCACTGTGCTCTAGATTTCCTTCTGGTGCGATAAGTTTTTTAATGAATTGGCCAGCATCCAGCAGCACAATATTACCCCAACAACTGCAGCCTTCCCGCGGCACTAAATATCTGATGTGCCCTGCCGATTTCTCTGCTGATGTGAAGTGCTAAATACAGAGATGCCATTAGTGTGGGTCTGGCAGTCCTCAGCCATTATCTTAGCAACGCCATCTTGACATAAACATTTTGGAGGCAATTAAAGATTCTATGTGTGTGTGCGTGCGCGCGTGTGCGTAGCTGTCAAAGAGCAATTACGGTGACAATGTCCTCAATGTTGTTCTGGCTCATTTTCATATCAGAGGAGACCGTGATGTTTCACTGTTTGATTAATGTGTTTTCAGAAGGATGTGTGCAGAGCACTGAGATGTGTTTGCAGGAGAAAAAAATAAATTAAAAAAAACATGCATGAAAACATATTTGAAATCACACAAAGACACATACAGATGAGATGGATGCAAGGCGGTAAATGGCTCTTAATTGATGCACTACATCCTTTGTTTCATTATTTACAGGCCTGCCTCATTATTCTAACATTCCCAACTCTAAGTACTCCACAGAGCTGCTTCCACATGATATAAACAAATAAAAATAGGGGCCCAGAATAGCAAAAGGCCCAACTTCATCATTATGAGAGTGGTGTGCTGTTGCATGCGTGGGGGTAGTGGAATTTACATTCATTTACAATCATGTGTGACTGTATGCGAACACACTGTGTTCCAATTTTAAGGTATGTGCATGATCCTCCTTTGGACCTTAGCCCTGGCTCATGTCCAAGGTCTAAGACTATGTTCTCACCAAGGCTGAAAAATCTGAACATGTGTTTGTAAAGTAAAATTCTCATTAAAAGTGCCAAAACATAAAAATAGTAAAAATGTCAAAGTCATCTGACAATATAAACATAAACATACTAGAAGCACAAACCTCTGTGTGGGTGTGTGGCTGAAACCTACAGAATATAAGCTACAAACATATTATACTAAATTATCACTCAGCTCCTTCAGTACGTCTTTTTTCTCCAGCAGCCTTTTAGACTGTTTCAGAGAGCTCTGTTTTTGAAAGGAGAGGAAATGATGTGTTCAGATTTAGGCTGCTTATTATGGACTTGGCCTCAAGTTAATGATCATAACAGCTCAACAGGTCATATTTCACAGCACATATTCTCCAAACCATTAATTCTTTAATACGAAAGGTGTTAATGTGTTTCATAATGCTAATAATGACCTTTAATCTGCTTTACTCCCCTGCCAGCACTCATTTTAAAGGAGTAGTGTAGATTTTTCCAAATGATGTAAACGCTGTTTTAAATGCTTTAGAGGAAAATCAGAGGGAAAATGTGAAACCTGTTAAAAAAATATATGATTCAATTCACTGCAAGACACTTTTTTATTGTGTGTGGCCACATCTGGGTGTGAATGAGATCATGTTATTTTACCTGGTGTGGATGTGACATGTTGGGGTAGGTCTGTGCCAGACTGGCCATTATGAGGCTGAATCTTGATCTAATCCGCAGAGTTAGTGGCCTTAAATAGATAATGCTCCTGTACTGGGGTCCAGTCACTGGGGAGGCTGAACATATGGTTCATGTGAATGTGTGTGTGTGTGTGTCTGAGTGCATGTGTGTGTACATGTACAGGAGTAGACAGCTGAAACCACGCCAAAGGCACAACGGCATGCCTGAAGCATGAGCAGCAAACTTTCCAGAGTAACTGAGACCCCCAGCTGGTCTCAACAGAGGGGTGTAACTTTAACACGGCTACGCTCCACTAACATGAACTGACAGTCTGGATCCAAGCGGAGGAAGGCCTGTGCAGGACCTGAGGAAGATGAAAACAGAGATAGCGATGGAGAAAGAGAGTGGGAGAGACAGATTGACAGGCAAACAGACTGAGAAACACAGCGCCAGACAGAAGAAAACAAAATAAGTGTGGGAAATGTCAAGTGCAAGACTCAAAAGAGAAAAAAAAAGAAAAAAAAATCAAATATAGGGAAAAGAGTACCTGCCAAATAAAAACAGTGCGGAAGAAACAGCAGTGCGCCCCCAAATTGCCGAGCTGGGGCATTAGAGTAGCTTGTCAATCACGACCCCTCGACAGCAGGTGAGCTGAGGTTTAACTGATACACACACAGACGAGTCAATTACAGGCCGGAGAGGCAGAATGTCACGGCCGCCCGGACACTAAACCGACGGCTTAACCTCCTCACACAGCATCAATATATCTCATCGGACAGAGGAGGAGGAGAATAGGGGAACTGCTGGGGGCTGAGAGCGTGCTAGTACGCCGGGTATTCCCAACAGTCACACAAATTCAATTACTAATGTATTATTTTTGTTAAATGTTTACTTGTAGTTTGATGTCACTTATCACATAATGACTTTTAACCACTGATGATCATTAT
>JAUBNQ010000012.1:8688776-8700766 GCA_032353495.1 Ctenopoma kingsleyae | reverse complement strand
TGTGTGTGTGTGTGTGTGTGTGCATGTGTCACTCCCAGCTACAGTGTGAGGTGTGTGTGTGTGTGTATTTTTGAAAGACAGAGAGTGAAGACACGGAGTGGAGATCTAATGGAGTCGGGTCCGCAGCTCTTTTTCATCGAGCTGTTTGCCATTCTCTGGAAGGAATGCATGGATGGATTACACTGCTGGCTGCTACAGTGACTTTCCAATGAGGCACCACTTTGTCTTCACCCTTATCTAATCCACGCTGGAACGACCATCTCTGCAAAATGAAAATGAGGCCGGAAATCAAATGACCTGCCTGTTTGTTATAGCTGCAGGGCCGGACGTGTTATTTGACAAATTAAACTGCACTTTATGCAAAAATGGAGTCTGTGGTGCAAAGTGTGATTTGCAGAGCCGGGATAAATGTACTATTAGCATTTTTTGTTGTTTTGGCTGCTCCAGTACAACTATCAGCTATAGTTTTGAAGAATGCAACATGTAGCCTAAAAGAAAGACTGCATTGCAAAGTGGGCGTTTGGAATTTAAAAGATGATGGAATGGCATTTACTGGGCAGACAGTTCTAAAGAAAGGTGCTATTAAATTGCATTATGGGATAATACTGGGGACTAAAGGGCCGGATATACCAGAGCGCATGAGAACGGCAGCGGAAGTACCCTACCTTTATGGAAATGTAATGCATTCATTTACAGTGTAAAACACTGTTGAGCTGTAAAAATGCTAGCAGGCAGATTTTAAAAAAAATCTTTTGACAGAGCCAAACTAGCAGTTTTGAGCTGCATCCAGTTTTTGCGCTAAGCTAAACTTATTTCCCAAACTCTCAAAATCTTTAAAGGGGGATTACACTAAGTTTCTGCCTGGTGTGGGGAGAAGAGCAATGTCTGTGCTCTTACTGCGGGTGAATCTATGTCTGAGTCATCAAAAAGTCAAAATGTTGACATCAGTCAGGAAAGTATGCCTAATTGGAGAATGAACCTTACCTTCAAGTTACAGCTGCAACATATAGTGAAGACGATACATCATACATTGTTTTCAAGCTCATACGGAAACTAAGCTGTCTCTAATTCCTCTTGGGCCGCGCAGTGCTTGATCTTGGCCAAGTGGCTGGGCTAACAGGGACAAACGACATATTACCCCCATCCTTTCCCTGCCGTTTACAGTAACCCAACACTCCTGACACAAGCTGACCCCCAGCACCCCTGGCTGCCAAGCAAAACACCTGGCATCTGTATGAGAAGGGCGCCAATTTCACAGTGACTGCCAGGCGGTCAGCTGAGCCTCTGCCACCAACACATATTGGTAACGTGTGTGAGCACAGTGCTGCACGGATGCGCTTTGTGTGTCTGTACAGCGACAGCAGTGGAAGCAGATGAAAAGTATGTGTTCAAATAAGAACTTAATACAGTATACGAGGATGTGAATGTGAGTATGACAGACAGCTCAGTATGAATGCACAGCGCCACAGAGCGTGGCAGCTTCAGTACTTTGGAAACATTTCTAACTTTCACATACACACTGCACAGTGGCACTGGTGTGTGTTACCGTGCATGCAGACACAGTTGCACAGCATGCATGTTAAAGTGTTGGACAAAGTGCACAGATATAATTTTATATGGTTCCAGCATCTCTCTGACATTGATGCATTTCCCAGTTGCGTGCTTCCATTCCCTGGCTGAAGTTCTGTGTGTGTCAGAGGCCATGGCTGGTGCTGAAAGCCTGATGAATGGGGTCCAGGGGTCATGGACTTCAGCTGTTGTCGGACACACCACAACCCAGTGAACCACACTGCTAGCCTTGGGTGAGCACCAGAGTGCATAGTGCTTTTTGGTGTTTTTCATTGCCGGAGCTATAGGAAAGCTAAGAGGGTCACGAGGGAAGATTCTGGAGGGCCTGGATGCCGGGCTGGCAGGGGTCTGTCCAGCCCAGTAGCTCTGAGCCTCCCTTGCCTGGAAAGCAAATAAACAATACAGTCCTCTCATCCTGGGAATAAGACACTGCTGCTCTATTCAGGTGAGAGCCCACAGGGAACAGGTCGACAAACCACTCTGTGGTCTCACACTGATGCTTGGATGCAGTGGTTTAAAAAAGACTCACTTAACAGGTCCGCGTTTTTGATTCTGAATGAAAGAAAATCTCAAAAAAAAAAAAGCAGAAGAAGAAATGTAGTGTGTAGTATTTATGCTAACTGGCTGCACAGGCAAGAACTTGTCACACTGAACTGATAATAATGTTCAATGTTGACTGTAATGCAGATGGAATTCAAGCTCCCTTTATATGATTTGGTACCAGAGTTGGTGCAAAGAATAAAAGGACTTTTGTATTTCTGATGAAAGATTGCACAGTGGATGAATCTTTGGGGCTCAGTGACCCTATCCAGAAAAAAAAATCCCGCTTTTCTCCATCTTGAGATGTATAAACCTTTTATTGTTGCCACAACGATGTCATCAGCTCCGAAATGGGCTGCTGTGCCAGGAGTGGCGGCCACGTTGCCATGGCGACAACTGGTGTAAATGATGGTGGTTGGTGGCTTGGCTGTGGTGTGTGGGCGAACGAGAGGCAGCCGGCAAGCCAACATTGCTTTTAGGGTAAATATGGTCTAAATGAACAGTGTTGCTGCATCGACTCGGCAAAAGAAAGAAAGAAAAAAAAAAAGACATTAAGTAAAAATGGATGTCTTAAACACAGCACAAGGTGAAACCAAGCAAGAATATTGCACAGGATATGAAATTATTTCCAATATCAGCCCAACTGTGGAAATTCAATTTCACAGCTCATGAACAATATCAAACAAACATGCTGGCTGAAAGAGCACACTCCAACTTGAGTGATACTGTATCAAAAGGCTACACAGCAGACATAAAAGAAAATGAGGTGGGTGAAGGGCAGGCTAACGGGTAACGGTAATCCATAACTCGACCAATCTCCATATTCAGGCCGTTTAAACTGCATATTAGCCACCAGCTATTCCCACGGCCTGTCTCAGACCTAGCAGAGGGGACGGGCCGGCTTTCTAATGAACTGTATAATTAAATGAGAAGCCCTGCTCGGCCCGCTCCGACTACTCTCGATTCCGAGACCACGATGCCTTAACGGGAGCTAAATTGAAATGAATGGTAGCAAGTGAAGGACAGAAGGACAGCAGGCTAATGTGGTGGAATGTTCCTTTAATGAAGAGGATGAAAGGGGGAGGGGGGCAAGAGTAGGTTGAGGTCATTGTGGGTGATCACCCGTACCCTCATTCTGCAGTATGGGTGTATAGTACCCTCCATGTTTCTCTGTGTAACACTCGTTGCTCTGTCTTTTGGGAGCCGTGCTCGAGAGATAACTGTTTCAGTTCTCCACTTTGCCCTCCCCAGACCACGACTTTTGATTGACACATGCTAACAAGCTAAGGTGTTCGACAGGGGCGCCGGCAGAATAGGTAATGCTAAGAGAACATAACCAGGGAATTCTCCCACAGCCCGTGGTTCATGACAATCGACTGGGGAACAGAGTGTGCCTCTGCATTCTTTTCTTTTTTAGGAACTGCAACAAAAATGTGGGCTTATGAGGTGTCAAATTAATTCCTGCAAGAAAAAAAAAAAGATTTCTCATAACACAAGAGGAAAATTTAAGTGAATTCGCAGAAACCAGAAGGAACAAAGTAGAAATCGTCGAGGAACTTCAACAAAAGGAGAATAATAATAAGACAAACAGATGTCAAAAATGCTCTTTGACATTTAAGGGCATGCAGTGGGAGGTGAAAACTTCCCCATGTGGCAAGTGTGCGAGCTGATACGAGGCATTAACGTATGTCCGTCAGTGTATCATCACTCATGACCACTTGTAATTGATTAAAGAATCTTCTGGATGACCATGAACAAAGAGGAGGCAGTCGTGACACACACACACACACACACACATTTCAAAGCTTTTGTTTAATGGTCGCTGAATGCAATTAATTCTCCAACGTTGTGTTGCTGTTGTTTATGGTCTTTGGCAGCAAACTGACCACAGGCACTTGAAGCGGGCTGTTTACTGCGTAGTTATTCTTTAAAGCACAGCGAATAGCCTGTGAAGGCAGCTTAAGTGCTGGAAGTTGCTTTGACCCGACTGAGACGGAGAGAGGACACGCCCCTCCTGACCTGCAGGAAATATTTCCACACGTTACTGTTGGAATCAAGAAGTTGTAGGTTTCATTTGACTGACATTTTGAGTTTGGATTAATCTAAATGATGACAATGTGGCCTAGATTGCCTATGTAGAAATGGATGCTTATCAATTGATTACTGTGTTCATGTTGCCTCAATATGTCCATAAAGCTCTTCAGTATATCTCCTCTATACATCCAGTTGTTACTTTGCTTTACTTTCTATTGTCACTTTTCCTTTTAGTCAAAATTATTGTACAGGCTGAGCTGACACTCAAATTTCATATCTTGAAGTGTCTTTGAAAGCCCCACAGAGGACATTTTTAAAATACTCCATGGTTAGAACTGTATTACCATGGAATAATGCTCCTACCACACCATTATCATGTATTATTAATGCCTTTAAAAATACAGTCACAGTACATGTGTTGGTGAACCAAAACTTCCTGTTCTAGAGGATCAGGAAGAACTCCTGTGCCTGCACGAGATGACATCATCAGGTTCAGGTATAGGATGTTTAGGAGGAAACAGAGGGAAGTGTAATACAATATTAACCACATATATGTTCCCCAAACTAGAACCATACAAAGCAAGGTGAATATCACTGAAGTTGCCCTTTAAAAGAGCTGGTGGTGGAAAATCGTTATCGCAAACATCACATTTTTTTGCCGTCTAGGTGCACTGGCTTTGTAGCTTTAAATGTGCTTGTTTAGTTGAAACATTGGACTGCCCCCCCGTCCCGTTTTTGTCATCACAGGATGGTCAGCAGGCAGCTGCCTTTTTCCTTTTCTTGTTTATCCAGCTTTAATCTATTCTGGTTTGTGAAAAGCATTGTAATTCTACTTTTTGTTTTAAATACTATATGAATAGAAATGTGTAATAATAAGCCTTTGTTTATTACTGTTCATTGTGAGCCCTGACTCTATCTGGCAGGGGGTTCATTTGCTTAAAATTGGTTTAAATAAAACGATCAGCCACTTTGTCTGCCTGTGCCGGTTGGTTTGAAAGGTCTATTTCAGCTCAGACGGGAGAGCGTCACAGCGGCGCAGAGACGAGACAGATCAGCAGAGGCCTGGTCCCTGTTGGCCTTGATGCTAATTAAACACTAACTGATAGAAAAAGCCTTCCCAACACCCTAATTATTCCCCATTTCAAGTTTAATTTCACCAATCAGTGCCATCTTTATTTCTGAGAGCAAATTGGGCAGTAATCGTTTTCTAGTGGAGATTTCCCTGCTTCTAATTGCTTGAAGATGATTTAGTCATTATCAGAACTCTGGCTACTCTTATCAGTCATCTCACAGGGCAAATTTATCTGGAGATTGTGTAAAGACAAATTAAGCTGATTGTTGTAATGAATTTTTAAAGTGATGACTCATAGTTTGACTGAATATTTTAAATATGCACAGTGTGGCTGATGAAATACAAGTAGAGGGAAATGATTTGGTGCAGGACAGAGAGACTTTCAAATTATTTATTGCAAAATATTTGTATAAAAAAATCATGCACTTATTTGACAGTATGTTTAAATCAAACCACCAGGTTTTCAGTGCAGTGACTTTTAACAATGATATGCTACAGTTTACAATGTTTAATTAAACTCTGTTAGCTGCACAGTGTACGAGGAGTCGCACCACATGCTTTTATTGTCTGTGTGCGGATCGAGACTTACACGTTTTATTAGAAACACCACAAAAATAACACAAAAACACATCTGCCATGCATTTATATGGTTAACAAATACACAGTAAATGCCAAATCCACTCAAATATGTCAAGGACAAATACAAAAAATACAACAAAAGAACACAGTATGACAGCAGGATGTGAAGGAAGTCCAAGTGACAAAACACCAAGGCCAAGACGATACTTTGAAGGGTTACTTCCGTTTCCTGTTTGTCGGCTTTAGCTTCCCGTGTCTCTTCTGTTACCGGTCAAGGTGATCCGTCACCATTTTCTTCAATTTGATTGTGCAAAAGTTCTGCTCAGTTTGCTGGAACAGATTTGATTTTATACAACATATGGCACCAAGTTTAATGTATATACCGTATCTATTAATTTAGGTTCTACATTATAAAATCTATGTTAAAATAAGGTTCAGTTGTTAGACACTGTAAGCGAATATATGTATATACACATGTATGTACACCCACATGAGTCGTTAATGCTTGTTAAATTTGCTTTGGCCTGTGAAGAGTTAAGACAAGATGGTTCTGAAAACAAACCCTCTTTTAACATCACTTGTTGGTTTCAGGGTTCCCGATCAGATAAATCAGTATGGTCTGATCAGATAAACTCTACAACAGCCTGAATGACAGCTCACAATGTTCTATGCGAATGACTCAAGTTCACTTCAAGAGGAACCACCCTTTACACTGCACCTATCATGGGGTTCTTCCGTCTTGGGTCAGGCTGCCTTTCGTCTCCGTAGCGGTCTCCTTGTCCTCCAGCAACTTCATAGTACTGACGCCCCTTGTGGCCCGTTGCGGGTGAGGGAGGCATGTCCTGCCTTACTGCCGCCTGGTGCTGCTGTCTGGAGCGGGGAGCCGTGTGGTAGTAGCGTGGGTTTCTCTGCGCCTGCTGGGACTGGGTACCTGACTGCTGGAGTGGCACACGAGGGTCGTGGTCGTGACTGGTGTAGGGGGCTGCTTCTCTTGGCATGGGTCTGGAGTGGGTGGGATAATCATATGGATCCCTTCTGAAAGAGAAACATGGTTGTCTGTGAGAAATTATAAAGTTACTATTGTACAGTATGTCTGATTGTCCCTGATGTGGGCCTGGAGCAGGGCTGCAGAGATACAAAAATACACAATCACACACATACTGTATATGTTTGCTTGAGAGTATAGAAGAAGGCAATATTTAATACTGGTTTGAACTGGTTTGGAGTAGAGGATGTGCCAGAGATTTGGCCCTCCCTTGTGGTAAGCCTCCTCCTGTTATTCAGTTTACGTGGCGAGGCTGCGGCCTTGGCAGGATCAAGTTGTGAGGGGGACGTGGATGGAGAGATGCCAAGAGATAACAGCAAATGCCTTGGTAAGCATATATGAGGTTGTGTGTGTGTGTTTAGCTCTTGTGTGTAGGAATGAATGTGTGTGTGTGTGTGTGTGTGTGTGTGTGTCCCAGGGGTTTGCAGTAACGCGGCAGCCAGCTGGAAGTCTCCAGTTCCCTCCCACTAGCTCTGGGTGATTAAGGGCTAAACCCCAGGGTAAGGCGACACGCGGGACTCGGGGAGACGGAAGGAGAGAGAGACTGAGAAAGAGAGGGAACTAGAGAGAAAGAGAGAGCGGGGTGAGAAAAAGAGAGTGAGAGAGATAGAGGGGAGAAAAGAAAAGGGAGGGCTGCTCACCTTTCACAGGCCCATTCAAATGTTTTCCATCTCATGTGCTGTTTCCAGAGTGACACACAAGCCAAGCTAGAGCAAGTAAGCAAATCTTAAAGTCAGGTCTTCACCAGCCTCGCTGGAAGAGGACCTCTCCTATTTTTAAAAGTGGTGATTTGCAGGAGCACATCAAACACTTCTTCTCTCAAATAAACTAAGTAGCTACAACTTTAGGTGATGGTTACGAGAAACCAAACCACTGATCTCAGACAACATGGTGACATGCACTGCAGTAACCTGGTTGCCGTAAAATTCCAGACACTTTTATGCAAAATGATTTACAAGTGAAGAACACACACACCAAGACCATACTGAGGTTCTGTCTTGTCCAAGGACACTTCAACATGAGAACTGGAGGAGTTGGAGATCTAACCACTACTGGATGACCCGCTCTACCTTCTGAGCTTCAGCCAACACAGATAAATCCACTTCTGCTAGTTTATTTGTCAGGAACTATTCAGTCCCTCCTGCCTGCACAATCCTGGAGGGACTCTACAATTAACCTGTGAGGTAAATCTTCATCTGTTGAATCTGGTCCAGTATTTAAAAGGCCTCCTAAAACAGAGGAACAAACAACAGAGGTGCTGGAAACTTTTGAACATAAAAAACCATTACGCAATCAGACAAATGCAGAAAGCTGACATTTCAGTGGATGCGTTTTTGATACAGTGCTACTTTTGAACTGAACTTGGTCTAAAGAACAAATGTTCAAGCTTTCGCTAACTGGCTTTAGTCCAAATTAGTATAGCGGCATATCAATCACCAACAGTGAGAAGCAAAACAGATTCAGACATTTACTTCCCACTCTTCAACAATGGCTCCCAGTGTAGTTATTACACAGAAGCATTGAGCTCAGCCTCTCCCTTGTTCTGCAATCGTATCCCTGCGTCTCCTCTGTCCAGTCCCTTGTGTCGAGCTCAGCACCTGTTGACTAGCCAATTAGAGTGACTCACCACATATTAGGTCGCCCACAGCCTGGTTGTGTGTGTGTCTGTGCTTGTGCACAGGCAGACTTCCCTCGAGGACATGTGGTAATGTGGATTTCTATATATGTGTGTGTGTGCCAGATCTCAGTAGTGTGCGTTTTCTTTCTGACCACCCAAACAGAGTGATGGGAGAGGATACACAGGTGGTCCCACGAATGAACAGCAAGGCCTTGTCAGTCAGCAGAGCAGGAAGGGCAGAGCTGCACATGCACACACCCAAAGGGACACACTCCCACACGCATGGCTAAGAGTAGAGATGAGGAATGAGAATGGGGTGAGAAAGAATAAAAAAATGAGCGAAAAAGATTTCATCTAAAATGAAGATGTGTGGAGACAAGTGGAGGCAGTCTGGGTAAAAACAATACGCTCATCCCTGTGAAAGTTCAGCAAAAGAGCTAGAGAGAGAGAGAGAGAGAGAGTGAGATGAAGGTCAGACTTCTCATTAATCCAGATTAAATGGTGAAGGCCACCAGGGGAGGCGAAGAGACTGGAAGAAAGAGGGATGGAGTAATAGAGGGATAGAGGAGGGGAAACACCTGGGTCCTCAACCTGACTCAGGGCCACCCAAACAGACAAGAACCTCCGCCTGCTTCTCCTTTCTTCTCTCATCATTCTCCTTAAATTCCCTCCCTGCGCTCTTCAATTTCCTCTTTTTTTTTTTAATGCCTCTTATCCTCGGTGCATTTGACATACAGTCAGCGACTCATCTGTTTCAGTTAATTTATTAGTAAATTGGCAAATGCACTGAACTTAGTTTGAACTGCCACAAACAATTTAGGCGTGAAAGCAACACTTTGTTTAATTTTTCGGCTGACGGAGGGATAAACAAAGTAGGACAAATTCATTTGGTGCTATGGTTCATTAGTCTGGGTGACCTTTGACTCTGACATGGCATAGCGCTTGACAAATAAATAGGACAAAATTCCTTTTGGGTGTGTGAAAAGTCACTTTTTTTTGTATGAAATTAGGTTGAAAACATTGTTTTGTGTCTCAGAACGTGATGTTTCTTACCTCTATGTGAAAGTATACTACCTAAAAACACAGTAAAAATGTACAAAAGCAAACACAGGGAAGTTCTGAGATGCTGTCAACAGCATGACTGACTGCAACAATATAAGAGGGTGTGTTTGTGTGTGTCCGGTCAAGCAGCTGGGGGATTAAGGAGTCCACGGGCATCAGTGACCCATTGGAAGTTCCTTATTCCCGGGTCATGCAGCTGGCTTCAGCCTGGTTCAGAGATGGAGGAAAGTGAACGTCTTTCGTCTCTGTGGGATTCTGTTAACCTCAAATGTTCTGAAACCTTCTCAAATGTCTGCAACACTTGAATTGTACATAAACCATGTTTCCACTACAGCGGCTTCAGAAGGTATTCAGACCCCTCGGTGTCTTTCTTTCTCAAGCCTCTGTATTTGAATGCATCAGTGAATAAGAGAGCGAGCCAGGGAAGAGTGCATGGCTGTGTTTGTATATTGTAAGTGTCAGAATGAGATCTCTGTTTACTTGTTAACTTACGTAACCTCATCAGTGAGTTTGTGTGCTGGCTAAGAGCAGGAGAAAGAAATACCAACATAGAAGAGGAACACAGGGACTAAAAACAGAAACTATATTAGGGTAAACAGAAGGGAGAGAGTGCAGTAATGGAGTTTTTCCAATTATTAACCCAGATGTAAAAGATCATATTCTGCACTAGTTTACTGCATCTGTCACTGAAAGCATCACTTGAGTTACAGTTTCCCGAAGACAGGGTGGAAATTTCCTCCAGAGCTGTGACTCACAATAAACATGCCAAACATGGCAGATTCCCGCCGGATTAAAATGCTGGTTGCCGTCAGTAATGACAATTAAAGGCGCTCCGCCAGCACCGCTAATCTAGTTTGAAAAGAGCTTATGACAACGGGAGACAAGCAGACACTAGGTGTGTTTTCATTCAGCTGTCAGACGAGTTAAATGCACGCTTTATTTTGAAATGTCAAAATAAAAAATTTAATAAAAAAATGAAATCATATGCAAATGACGTTTCAGTGAGTGATGGTTAAACAAATAAGTTTGAATGAATATGAAAAAAAGAAAAGAAATTAGCACTTGGTACACTGTTATTTTCCTGTGTGTTATATAATATCCTAGTGATATGGTTAGAGAAGCTACTATTTGCTAAAATGAAGATGGGAATGACAGAGGGTGAGGCATTATTGGGAAGAGACAATTAGCAGAGCGCAAAGACAGATTTAGCTGATAAACAGAAACATTTGTCTACGTTATTATTCACCTGCTAATGCACTTTCATTCAACCTTCTTTACTTTTTTCAGTTTAAGCCTCCCTTGGGGGATTCAGCAGAAAAGATATTGAGCTTCCCTGTTTCTGTTGACGATTTGCAAAAACTCTAAACAGAAAATGGAGACAGGAAAAAAAAAGAAGTTCTCGTGTTGCAAAATACACGCCATGTTTAGCAGGAGACGGGCAGAGAGACAGATGCAGGCCCCCCGTCTGTCCTTCTGAGGTTTATATAGAGCAGCAGAAACGGGGTGTGATGTGAACCACAGGGACCAACTAGTGGAAAGCTGTAATGACACACCGTGTAATACATCTGACTCACACTTCGAAAACATCAGCGCCATATACCACACTCCCAACCACCCTCTTAGAGCGTGTGAGTGAGTGTGTGGTGAGTGCAAATAACAGGCTGAATATTACATCCATATTTATATGGATGTGAATATGTATTGGGAGTGTATATGATTACATGCACAGCAGTGAAAGAAAAGTGTGTGTGTGTCCATCTGGGACTGTGAGAGTGTGTGTTGTCATTTAGCTTCCGCCTCATGACAGTGAAGAATTCGGGTGTATGGTGGTAGCATGTGGGACGAGGGTTTGGGGCTGTATCCTGCACCTGTCCCTGGAAACGGAAGAAGCAAATTAGTAGCCCCGACCCTTCTCTCAGTTCCTTATTAGATCCGGCTCACTCACCATCCTGGTCCCCAAAATGCCCCCACCCTGCATAAGTGCTTAAATTGCTGGAAAACAGCCATGTGTCTCTGTCAGACTATGACAACAATTTGAATAATCTATTATATATAAATATATATAGAATGAAATGAAGCCTTAATCCAGAGCTTTTAAGGCAGTCAAATGCATGTATTGTAATGTATACACATTTATAAACCTGCTCTGCCTCATGTGTTTGTTATTCTTCTGCCGCGTCCGTCCGATTCCTATCAATGTGATATCACAGGAACACCTTTCAGGAACTTGTTCTAAACTGGCACAAACTTCCACTTGGAGTCTGGGATGAACTGATTAGATTTATGCACTCAAAGGCCACTGTGACCTCACGTCTGTCTTATTCTCATCATTGCAATATCTCAGGAACGCGTGGATGGGATTTCATTACATGTGGAACAAACACTCAAGGATGAACTGATTAGAATATGACTGCAGAGACATGCATGCAAACTGCAAAAGCACAGTCTGTCTTCTTTTGTACACACACACA
>JAUBNQ010000012.1:8674720-8686613 GCA_032353495.1 Ctenopoma kingsleyae | reverse complement strand
AGTCATGCAAACCTGTACATGACAGTTCTTGCATTTCTCACAGAGCGCACACACACACACACACACACACACACACAGTGGGCATGCTGACGCCTCAAAGTGTACACGTTGTGTTTTATTTATAAAGCGATGGTTTTATTTTCCACATACATACAAACCCGAGAGACTGTGGGAGAGAGGAATGGAGAGGAAGAGGAAGACACGGAGCGACGTGGGACACGACGAGGCGTAAGAGAGATATAAACAGACAAAAGGATTGATGGAATCACAGAAAAACTCAGAGAACAGAAAAGGAGAAGTTATTGTAAACAGGTAGAGCCACTGGCGCCTCAGTTGTGCATGTGACAGAGCTGGTTAAAGCCCTTTCATTTCCTACCGCTGATTCCATTACATTCTCCTGTGTCGGAGAACAAACGCAGTTAGCTGGACAAACACTGCTGCCTCTGCACCAAATGGGGTCGTTCCTTCATAAAGGTCCTGCAAATATGAAAAGGGTCACAGAACCTCTTGGGAAATCCAACAAAATAATCCACATATTGCTTAAGATGCTTTTGGGCTGCGTATTTAAGAATAACTCAAGGGGTCATGTCACCTCTTAAATCAATCGCACACAGGATTTGGAAAGCCATCACCAGTAATGTAGAAAAACCATTGTGAAAAAGGACAGACCGAGGTCTCCAGGACCGGAGAAATTAAATGACTGATGGAGACAATAACTCTAACTTAGTTGGGAGAGTTTAAAGTGAGTTATTCGACAGCTGGACAGCAGCGGGTGGGAAAACAGTTGATCACTTATGAAGCTGTGAGAAGCGGGAGTGGGCTTTAATAAAGATGGGGCGAGTGCAGCGAAAATATGATTTCTCCGCTGACCTTGAAAGAGCCTATCCGAACTCATAGAGAGCTCCAAACTACAGGGTCTAACAATATTACAGTGCTAAAATGGTAGCGGCCGTCCAACTGTGCGAAGTAAGAGTGAAATTGTGAGAGCTTATTTGACAAAATCAGCCAGCGAGGCAGAAACAAATGTGTAAAAAATGAGCATTTTAGAAAGAGTGTGCATTTATAACACTCATCCGATGCTAATCAAGAGATTGTTTTCACTCAGGAGGGCTCAGAGGCATTTATTCTTTTCTATTGTGTGTTGCTAGGTGTGTCCAGTCAGGACGTGGCTCATCAGGGCCTGAGCAGACACAACCAGGGTGAATAGGTTCATGTGCCGAGACGTGGTGGAGAAAACTAAGTGGTCGCCAGCAAGTGGGAAATGTGCGTTAGTGTGTGCACTTTTCAGGAAGGTCAGATAAGAGTCCTTAAGGTACACTTTCCTACATACCAGAGGATACTCGACATGCTGAGGACAATCAAGAATTTGCCCTCTGTTGTTTAAGGAGAGGCAGCGAGGCCTTGATGAGAGCACAAAGTGTTCAGTAACTCCTCAAATGACAAAACCTGAGAGGCTCCTCGGAGTGACTGACTGCAAACACACATACAAGAGAATGTGTGTGCTAGAGGCCATCAGGAGTCCTGACTGCTGTGGAGCAAACAGCAAACCTGTGAGACTGATTTGGAAACAGCCTGACTTGAATCTTTGTTGCAGGGAAACCAAATGACCAGATACGACAGGAGCTCCACAAAACCAGTGTGATCCCCTGGCTGGAGTCCCGTGCTATCTGACTCACCGGCCATCAGCTGCACATTAATCAGCCAATTATCAGGCCGGCAACTTTGCTGCGCCAACCTGACCCCTTAATCCAATCACCTCTGGTGAGTGGTGGAGGGGGTGCTCTGATTGGATAACCTGGGGCTGGGTCGCCGCGCCCGTGACCTGCTGCTTTGAATTGGTAATCATGTTAATATTCTCCATATGGCTGTGTGTGTGTGTGTGTGTGTGTGTACACACATTTGTGTGTGTCCTCAAGCACAGAGCCTATCTGGAGGCTGACCTGCACCCTGCCGTTAATGGCCAATGGAGAGGGAGGTAAGAGCCAAAGTAGCACCATCATGCTCCCTGGGGCAAACCTCTCAACGCTGCCACTTCCAGGCCTCTTTCCAAATCCTCTTTCCCAGACTTCAGCTTCTCCTGTTGGCTGTCATGCAGTAGCCCTCGGCGCTAGGTCCTAGGCTTAGGTCCACAATTTCTTTCCATCAGCCCTGCTACAACTCCTGCAGGTCCAAAGAAACTCTTGATTTGACGGAATAGCCAGACAGCTCTCGGTATAATGACACCTCAATCTGGACTGCAGGATTGTGATGACAAACGTTTTCCAATATGATTTAGAAAATAAGTAAGCAACAAGCAATGTTTTCTTTATTTCTGTGACCATGAGAAAAGTGGAATGTGATGTGTAATGTATTCCCTACAGCTAAAAAAAATCATTTAAACTTCACGGAAAAAAAGACGGAACTCCACTGACACTCTGTCGAAATCTTGAAAAAGACACATTTAACACTGTGCGCTTTCATTAGGAAAGCTATAGTGTGCACATACATACTGACTCCTGACACGACACAGAGTGAAAAATTTAAATGTCTCTCTGAACGCCTCCATTCTGCTATGATTTCATCCCTGTGCTACTGACTTTTACCTCTCCTCTCCATCTGTGAGGCTATATCTCTTGTACTATCCATGCACGCACACACACACGCACGCACAACTGCCTCCTTCTCTCCCACCCCTCCAGCTGCAGCCCCAGCCGTCTCCACACAAAGGCAGGCCAAATGTATGCTAATGAGAGCCAGGCCAATGGTGAAGCTGCACTCATTTTGAGAGGAAATGGCTTTCAATAATGGCGGCACCCGGGGGGATTTTGCACAAAGTTCAGCTCCACTTTGAAAAATGCATTCAATTCACTGCTGTGTCTGCTCTCTCTTTCTCTCCTGTTTTTCAACCTCAATGGAAAAAAAAAAAATTCCCGGAATATATTTGTGTCCCCGCCTCCTCTTGCCCCTGTATTTATGCCGGGGGAGTCGGAGGAGTTTTGGGGGACTGAGGAGTCATGATTTATCTTTACAGAAACATCAGAAACAAAAACAAAAATATGTGAGTTTGAATAGTGTTTAGACTCTGTCTGCCACTTGCTTTTGCTCCTCTACTGAGGCGAAAGTCCCCAGAAGCGTGTTAACTATACCATATGCATTTCAAACAGATGAGATCCTGTGGGTCCTAAGCCTAAAAATACTTCAAAGAGGAGATGAACAACAGTTAAATAACAATGAAAACATTTCTTGAGGTAACAAACATTATTTGAACCTGATTTGTTATCTTCACATCTAAACAGCCAGAATATTTAAGCCATCATTACTTTTTATTAAAGGTAAATATTGCAGCCAAAAACTCCTGCAATGCATGTGCTGTTTCTTAACTATTATGGGTCAGAAAAAGGGGGGTGCCAGTTTATTAATATACTGGAAAATACAATTAAATGAGAAAACACTGGGAATGCAGTGGGGCTGCACTAATGATCATTTTCATCATCAGTCGATAAGCTCTGATCTTGAAGTCTGAAGTCAAACATGGTTTCCTAGATCCAACTAGGAGAGATTTCTTTTCTAATGATATTAAGAGTGAACCCTCACATTTTTGAGGCTGGCACACCCAACGTCTTTTGCTTGAAAACTGATCAACGGATTATTTATATTGGCTGTTGACGAATCACTTCAGCGATGAGATGCAGAATGCCACTGTGCTTTCTGTCGGTCTCAATGGTTGGGAAGGTTTTCAATTTTCTGGACTTGCTTCAATTTCATTATGGAGAAAGTTTTGATAAGTAGATGGCATGATGTCTTTTTCCTATTACTGTACGTAAAGTATAGTTTGGACTAAGCTGCCAGCGGTCATCTGCGTCTCCCTCAGTCCCCCTGTCTGTCTCCATTTGGCTTTGTCTCCACAGTTACAGTTGGCCAGTCTCTCTGTCCCTCTGCTGCCCGGTCATATCCCTCTTTTCTCTCTTTTTCTCTCTCCCCGATTCTCCGTGAGGCTCGTCCCTCCTGAGCCAGTGCTGATGTCTGTGCTCCCCGGTGCCTGTCATATCAGGAGGGGCAATAACCCATGAAATGACTGTTCTCTTTTTCTCACTCTGCTCCTCTCCGTCCTGGTGTCCCCCTCTTTTTCTCCCCCCTCATTCTCCTGCTCTCACTTTCCTCGCACCATGCCACTCCACGCTCCACTTAGCTGCCGGGCCACGAGCGTCACAAAAATGGCGTTTGCTCAGCATGTGCGCGCGCGCGCACACACGCGACACACAGAAACACACGCACATGCTGGTGCGTGTGTTTCACTACTGGGAAACTCACAATCAAAAACTCACACTCAAGGTTACACACGCTTTTAAGGAGCAAACCATCCTCAGTGCATGTGTATTATTGTGAGTGAGATCCTCTTCCCTGTGCCCTGCTCTCTGGAGAACTGATCACTCCTATTCCTGGGATGAGTAGACACTCCCAAGGCAAACACTCCAGATTTAATTATAAGCTCCAAAGAGGATTAGTCTGTGCTGTGTGAGTGTGTGTTTGTGTGAGACAGTGGGGGAGACACAAAGGGAGGGAGTGGCAAGAAGTTATCCCTTCATTTCCTGCACTAAGGAATAAAACACATGCGCACACACACAGGTCTCACCTGGGTTGTGGGGGGTACGGCATGTCTATCTCTTCATAGCGGTGCGCAGGTCGAGATTCAGCTCCTCTGGGGGCCATCTGCAAGGAGACACAGCACAAGTAACGTTAAATATGTAGGCCAAGGTTCAGTCACTCAGCAGTCAAAACACCCTTGAGCAAGGCATCTCAGTAATACTTCAGTTTTATGGAAATGTAGCTATGTGCAGCCTTCAGTGGAAACAACAAAACAAGAGAAGGAGAAGTCCTGCAATGCCCCACATGTGGTAACATAAACACACGCAACCACATGTAAGCGCTGTGCCCCTCCAGTGAACGTTTGTGTACATTCCATGCAAACACACAAGTCATAAGAGAAAAATGACATTTTGAGTAGGTTTTGACAAGAGAGTTGATCTGTCTCTCATCCACACACGCCAGGAAGTGATTGATTAAAGCCACGTCCGTGCTCAGGCAAATAAATCTGGAAATGCTGTTTACATTTGAGCACAACTTCAGTACACAACAGCTATCTGGATGATGGTGGTGAACATTACAGCGCTCATCGCCACCATCAAGACACCAAATGAGGGATCATCTGCGTGTTTATCCCTCCAGTAGAGTCCCAGAGACTTGTTGAATCTATGTGAAGGAGATGTACCGGAGGCTTGTGGTGGTTCATCCAGCTTCATTTTCTAACATAAATACGAGTTCAAATCAAATCAATAACAACAGCTTTATTGTGTGAAAAAGCTTGTGCTGTGCCAAACTTTAAGAAAAGCTACAGTTTACCCACAATGTAAAATCAGTGTTTTCAGACCCACTTTTCAAAAAGCATAGTATTTTAGTGTGGACAGCACTGACTTAGTGTGTGAACAAAATGTAGCTGTGTATGTGTGGACGTGGTTTAAGATTACAACAATACAAAGGGGGTTAAACAAGCCATCCCTGAAGGCAGAAGAGGTGGGAGGCAGGAGAGAGCATACAGTTTCAATTATCTGTAATCTAGGTTGTGGGCTCTGGGTTTTCACATACAAACACGAGCTGTTTACTCAGTGGACGTTTCATCGGTCAAACACAGCACGCGCCACCGCAGCGTCACGTGCACACGCGGCACACACGAGTTCAACCTCATCCTGCAAGTCAATGCAGCGGCGACGCATTACCAGATATCGTTAGTATGTCTCTGTAACATAGGGAGCTCTAAAGTCCGTGAATGGGAGTCAGGAAGTGAAAGCACATCAGAGCTATGGCTGGGGTCACGGCTGCTGCTCTACTCACTTAAGTGGCTTTGTGCCTGTGTGTGTGTATTTGTGTATGTTAATATTGTGGTAGTCGGAGAGGGTGCGCGCGTCTTTGTGTGCAGGCTTAATATGATGTCTGGAAGTGCATGCTCCATCTTTGGATGGCAGCGCGTGTGCGTTAGGGTAGGGAACATTATGCTAAGAGATGCATAATGTGAGGTGAAGGGGGCATTAGTCTCAGCAAGGAGCTGGGACTCAGGTGGAAGACTTTCTGTGTGCGTGTGTGATGGTGTGTGTGTGTTGAACAAGGCATAATACATCATCTGAGTATGAAGGAAAAGGAAGAGAGTGATGAGGACAGGAGGAAATGTGTGTTTAGATAAAATGAGTGAAAATCTTTGTCCGCTGATTGTATTAACATAATAGCCTGCAGCCGCTCTGGATGATGCGTTTATTAACTCGCACACACACACACATATGTTAAAGACGTCTGTCATATGGATGTGTTTCAGCCCCATTTCCCCAAATTAGACAGTCAGCTTTACTGCCAGATGACATTCATTGAAATACTGCTGTGGCGTACACACACACACACACACACGTAAACACCAAAGACGGGAAACGTGTCTCAGTCTCACCATGGCAACTGGTAAAACAGCAATATGAAATTCATCCAGGTTGAAGCGAAAACGCAGCAGTTAGACTTCTGAGGAGGCGGTCAGTGAGCAAAGAGCCTCTTCTTTGCAGCCTCCGGGTTTGAGAGCTGCGACACAACTTTGCTAAGTTCACGTCCTCGTCCTCACCCCGGTGACATCATATATCATGAAGTACAGTGTGTCTTTACAGTCTTGTGTGTTATCAGTGGATAAGTTAACGTCTTGTGCAGATGGTAGCAGACAGAAACCCAAAGTCTCCTGGACTCCATGCCAGACCACAATACATGCGCACACACACAGAAGATAAGGAAATTATTATTCCTCAGGACTGCCATGTGGTAAAACTGTAAAGCTACAGAAATGTGTTCATCATGCGGCTCACTGGAGCTGTGTGCATGTACAGGAGAATGTGCATGTGCATGCATTTGAGTGTAATTTGAGTGTTTCAATACAATAAGCAAATGAGCTAAAACATATCCAAACAATCTTTCTTATAAAGTGTATAATTGTGTCGAGTCATAGTGAATGCCGCAGTTCTGCAGCTGACAAACACTCTGACAGAATGGTTGGCGTGTGTGTGAGTGTGAATGAGCAGAAAGTCACTTTTCCATTTTTCCAAATTAGAAAGCTATGCCTTGACAGTGCCAGATGATAAGCACTGGAACACACACACACACACACACACACACACACACACACACACACACCAATCAACTCTAGCAGCACAGCTGTCGCATTCATCAGAAAGTATTGCCGGAGCTCAGGAAATGAATTTCTTGGAGCACTTTTGGCTTTGCTGTAAATTTGCGATGCTCATATATACAATACGCCTCAAATGAGAGTCCAAGTGCTTTGACACAATGCCTGAGCAGCGCTTTCATCCTGTGACTGAGATGCTCAGATTCGCATTTTCCAAACCACTTTCCTCCGCCGTCTCTTTTCAAATGGCATAATTAGTCTCCTGTATTGCATTGCCATTTATTCCTCCATGCATCCATCCATCCTTTTCTTCCTTCCCTCTATCCATCTTGGATGCTAATTAAGCATGTGTCTCAGCGCAGAGCCTCTGCCTGGAACCCCATGCCCACCTCCTGTTGGCAACCTCGCCCCCGCGCCCTGGCGCGATGAGGCCAGAACGCTCCCAATATCCATCCTCCCCCCTTTTCCCATAAATCGCTGTGATGAGATTCAGCTGACCCCCCTCCCCCTCATGGGAGGAGCAGGGAATAGATAAGACGGAGAGCGAGAGAACTGAGCTGGCACAGAAGGAGGGTAACTGACGGAGAAGTTGTTAAAGATGCGTGCGTGGGTGAATGCAAAACAAAACATAGCAAGAACTTCTGAGCCGCAGAGACTCTTACTACTGCTGCTTCCAGCTGTAGTATGATCTTGAAATGCAGGGAAATACCCATACAGTACCTGCATACACATACTCGCTGACCTGCATGTACATGTAATACAACCTGTGGCAAAACTCTGAGAGAACAGAAGATTTACTTATTTATCATTTGGCTTTTTTGCTTGTGACATTTAACAGTCTAGCAAGAGACAGCAACCAAGAGGAGAGAAAGACAGAGAGGGGGAGAGAGAGGATGGCAGGCAACAAAGTTCTCCTGGCCAGGCTTCAAACCATCATCAAATCAAATCATCGAGGTTGATTGAGATCACACGGTCTAACACAATCTTTCGATGCATTCAAGGACAAAATATCGTATACACATAACATGACACATTCAGTATAATATAGAGATATAATATATCGGCTCTGTGTTGTGTTACAAAGCAGTTGTTGCCTGGAGGGACAGGAACAACAGAGCTTGTGGAAAACAATGATTTAAACCTGATTGAAGGCTGTGTGCTGTATAGTTCGGGACACTGCTTTCTGTTGGTTCAAACTGTCTAAGTGCTCACTCATTTTAAACACCTGTATCCATGTGTAGTCTTTCACTTCTGCTGACACTTTGCCTTCTTCTCGGTTTTTTCTTCCTTTTTCTTTTGTTCTGCGGCTCTAATGTTCTCCTGAAATGGCACGTTGGCATAGTTACCAACTAATAACCAACTAAAACTGAAAAAGGTCAAAGCACCTCTTTCATACTAGTCAGGTCGACCCTGCTGGAACACATGATTATACCATATTAGGAGGCCGAATGTGTGCAAGTGTGTGTGTGTGTGTATATTTCAAACAGGAGGCTCAGTTACCCTCCAGTGTACACTAAACACTCCCACACCTGGACCCTGCTCACTCTGAGCTCGTTAGCAGCAGATGGCACACACACACGCACACACACACACTCACACAAAGGGACCAAAGGTTACACACACTCAGACTGGAATGCAGTTTTATTTTGGTAATAGGCCAATCTGCTGGTAATTGTCTTCATTGTTAGTGTTTGTTTAGGCCTCAACTCCTGACCTTCGTATGGCTTTTTACATTTACATACTGTTGGGTTTAAGCTGCGACTTGGGTCGCTTATGTTTTTGACGTTTAATCTTTCCATGTAACAGGTTCGGGGTGGCTGTATACCTCCATCATTTTCGCTGGCTCCATGCAGCTTACTTTATCTGTCTGGATACATTTGCTCTGGATTAAACTTTCAAACCGTTTACATGAAGTCTAAATCAACTGAATGTGTTTACATGAATGTTATACACTCCAGGAAATATACATGGACTGATGTCATTGGCTCCAACTGGACAAACTCGCAGCCTAAGAGAGTATTTGATTTGTTTAAGTGGCTATTAGCCACACACATTTAGTAAGCAGACAATTTACATCACTCAGAATGATTTAACGTCAAATAAGGTGGTTGCTTTCTTTTTGAGGTGGTTATTTAAAGCACATGCATTCATTTTCTTAAGAGACTGTTAATAAAAGTGCTACCCAAACTAAATTAGTGACTTTTTTAACCTTCTGGACTTCTGCATTTGACCTGCACATGTGTCTACTTTTCTACCAATCTGTAACAAACACACATCCTAAACCGGTTCCATGTGTGTTATCAGTATGTGTGTGTGGCCATGGCAGTGGCCATGGGGTATTTATTTATTGGAGCTGTGTCCCTGTTTCTCTCCTCCTCGGTAGGTTTGTTTGCCTCCCCGCTGTTCACTGAAATAACATCCAAATACTCCTGCGACTGTGTGTGTGTGTCTGCGTGGAAGGTTATGATGCCCCAAAAGGTGGGTCAAAGGATGTGTGAGCATGAGAGAGACAGTTTGTTCAGTGTATTTTTTTTTACACAAACACAGAGTGTGTGTTTGCGTGTGAATGAGATTGGGACTTCTGCACACACGCTATAAAAAAAACAAACAAAAACAAAAACAGCAGCTCTCCTTTCAGTTCTGTCAAGTCACGCATTTGTGTTTTGGATGGCATCGACCAAAACAGTGCAGGTTAATCAGTCTTTTGTGGTCCCGTCCTTCCAGTCGCAGATTTGTGGACGTGGGGGTCGGCGCCACCACCAGCGACGGAGGCTTTGATGAGTAATTCCAGCTCCTCGTGCCCTCCAATGACCTGCTGAAAAATGTCGTGAGGTTGAGCTGTTTGACCTTCAGCTGCTTTGATGTGACGCCTCCTCAGAATATGCCACAGAGGCTTTAAAGGGTCACTTCACCCAAACTTCATTTGCAGTGGATTGAAGAAGCATCCAAATTTGTCTCACGTGGGGTTCCCCTCTCTTCGTGATTAATCCCTCAGTTTGATGTCTCAGCGGCTGAGCGTGCTGACTCATGTGGCTCCTCTGTTTCCAAGTCCTCCACCTGTCGAAATTGCTCATCTAGCCGAGAAGATGAATTAGCTTTGGCCACTCGATTTTCTCTGAAGACAACACGAGCCTCTCGTGAAGAAATTAACTCACAAGCTATACATTGAATGTTCTCATTTTAAAAGGTAAAAGATACTGTAGGTCAGGGCCTGAGCATGTGTATTGATGACTGACCCCTCACTCTCTCTTGTTACCCTCCGACACTGAAGTGGGCGCTGTGGACCAGTCTACAGCAGCACACAGGAGGCTGCTGCAGAAGCAGAAACAAGGCTATGAAAACGGCTAAGATTACAGAATTTTCACCTGCATAGGGGTTTTCCATGGAAGCATGATAAAATAAAGCTCGATTTTAGGTGCACAAATGAAAATGAAACATATTATGAGCTTTTTTTTTTTTTTTTAAAGGAAGCTACATCTAGTAAAGTGTGACCTCAGCACATAGACACACACATGCAGCCGACCCTACTGAACCTCCTTGTCTTAATTCCAAACACAGAGCAGTGACGTGCTTTGAAGTGAGAGCGGGCGCAAGTGAGGAGGAGAATGGGAGATTTCTATCAAGTTGCAGACAGATCACACTCTGCAGTTTGCCCGTAGGCCAGAGACAAGCTGTGGGGATAAAGACAAACACCAAATAAGTCCCTGTAGGCCTCTGTCGGCGCAGATGGGGAGGAGGTAGGAAAAAAAATTTAAAAAGCCCTCACCCGGTTGCTGTGCAGCATTGGAATGAAGTGACTTAAAACAAAGAGAGGAGAGAGGGAGCGGAGTGTGTTGAGCCTCAGGGATGAGTTGGAGAGACAAGGACAGAGAGGAGGAGTCCGTGGATGGAATCGCTCATTGTGACTTTGCAAAGAGAAAAGAGGGAGAAAGGTGTTATATGTGTAAGTAGAAATTCTTGGTAGAAACATAATGTTAAGATGAGATGTTCACTCTTGTCTTTATCTCCCAAGAGTGTGAGCAAGAGTTCAGGCTGTGCCTGAGTCTGTGTGTTTTAGAGATGGAGGAAAGGGGAAATGCTGCTGTATGCACCAATCACAGAATGAAACAAAAGCTAATGGCAAAGAGCAGCTGATATAAAACAACACAACTGGTATTAAAAATGCAGTGGGACATGGGAAATATGACAATCAATCACTTTGAGAAGTGCAGTATCAGAGTAAGAGCAGTATTATCATAAGCTCCTCTAAATGTAACAAATGGTTTTTAATTGTATATTTCAGGCTGAGTGCAAAATACCAGGTCTGTGGTCAAGACCAATTAAATCCAAACCCAGTCCATGTCTGAGCTACTTCAAAATCAAGACTGAGCCAAGACCTCGAGACCAGAAAACTGGTGGTTGTTACCAGGATAAGACAAGATCTTCTGATGACCCACTTTCAGTATGAGAATATCTACATGTCCACACAGATGTCTCAATCCACTATCTACTTTTTTTATGGTTCACACTCATGGTTTCATCAAAATATATCCTGCATGCTACTATCCTCTCTCAAATTCCCAAGTGCTACTGAAAGGACAAACAACATCTGTTTGGAACATTGTAAACCTGGGGACGTCCAGAGACTAGACTGTTGAATCCACTGTCTGATTACAAACCTTTAAAAAGGTTGTTGTTCAGAGGGGAAACTCCAACACTATTACACAA
>JAUBNQ010000012.1:8658511-8674357 GCA_032353495.1 Ctenopoma kingsleyae | reverse complement strand
ACTATTACACAAGCACCTACTGACCATATAATTGTCCTTGTAGGCCTCCATCCTGTATGTCATTTGTTTAGATTTTTTCAGTCATGCTGGGTGAATGTAAATGCTTTTATTCTGAAAACACTCAATACACAAATGGTTTGAGGTCATTTAACTTGTTTTCAACAGCAAATCAATTAGTTTTCAGAATATTCATGAAGCATTATGTCCTGATAATGCGACGTTTAAAGGTATTTGTGCAAGAAACAATTACATTTGCATTGCAAAACAAGGAATTAACTCACCTCACTGGCAAAAATAAAATGAACTTAACATAAAAATGAACTCGTAAGGCTGAATTTTGAACTAAATGGCTTGTAAGCAAGAATAAGCCAATTGCTAGATTAAAAGAAATGTCTTCTTTAAGCTGCACCTCCTGCCTTACTTCTCCAGCTGGGAGCTGGCCACAGTCTCTTGTTCAGGGTTATTCTGGGGTGTACAATCCAAACAGCAACTTGTGGTGGGGTCTGTGTATTTATATGGGCCAGAATAGAACTCAGCCTTGTCCAGAGAGTGCAGAACTAACGGGCAGCCTTTAATCAACACAGGCCTCGACTGCAGCACAGGGCTAGGTGGGCATGGGAGAGAGAGAGAGAGTGTGTGTGTGTGACTGAAGGTCCAGTGTGTGCCTTTTGGGTTTGATTAATGAGCAAGGGTGATAACAGAGGGGGTCACAAGAAAATCTGGATCAGGGGAGTGCATTTCTTGTAATTACTGAATTATGGGATTTCCCCCCCCCCCAAAAAGTTGTGTGCATGTGTATCTGTGTGTGTGTGTGTGTGTGTGTGTGTGTGTGTGTTTGAGTGTGAGCTGCCAACATGGATTTGGCTGGAGCCTCCTGCAGAGAAATGAACTCTGAAAACAGCTTCAGTTTGGCCAGAGCTGTGGTTTGCAGCATTCTTACGGTGACTGAGAGCGTGTGTGCATTTGTGTGCCTTGGCAGACTGTGGATTGTGTGTCGTTACGTGTCTGTGGTATGTTACCTCTTAAAAGTCTGTAATAAAACGTGTGGGTGTAGGTGGGATTCACAAACATCTGTACGTTGGTTTGTGTGAAGTTTGTGTTCATGTTCATTTATAAGCAGGATTTAATCTAACTTGCTTGGTGGGTACTTTTCCCATGGGGATTGTGAGTGTAAGCTTGTGTGTTGTGTGTGCGGTAAAGTAACAAAGTGAGACAGAGTAAGAACGACGTTGAATGATGGGTGTGTGCTAGCCAGTCATCCTTCTCTCTTGCCTCATTAAAATGGTGCAGGTGCATCAGTAGAACCTCGAGTCTACACATACACACACAGGGCATATGCTAACCTGATTAACACTAACATTAGACTAACATTAGTGCAGCCTCCTTTAGAGAAACACCCCCGGACCAGCTGCTCTCTCCTTCTCTTACCTTCCTCCATATGCACAAACTAATATCTTGGTCTCTGCAATTTATCTTTTTTATAAATCAAAATAATTAATAGGAATCGCAACACAAATTAATGTGCTAAACACATATTTTATTGCTAAAAAGAAGACAAGAAAATGGAGAAATGTTACTTTAGCCTCCAAGCCTCTGAGTGGGCTGATGAGTACATGTAATACTAACGGCCAAAGGAGCCTGTAACTACTAATACTATAATATAGTGATAGAGAAGAATAAGGACCATGTACCATCGAAATGAAGTTTTAAGGTGGCCAAGTTCCTATAGGCAACAAGCAAAATTAGCTCTCTAGAAAACCAATACTGCATTACATGTAGCTTTAAAGCTATTATAAGTCGTTCATCAAAGTCTGAGATTCAGCTTGTTTTTCATCAGGCTGTTTAAAATGTAAAATGTTCAAATATAATTCAGTTTAATGGAAATTTTCATTTTCTTTTGTCTCCTTAAGTAAAGATTTAGCTTCAAGCTCAAGGACACTCCAGCAGGACGGATGGTTGTCTGTGTTCCTCCAACCGCCGAGACCACCCGAAACCATCGCTTCTTTTTCTTCTTCCCCTGCTTCATTCCTTCAGCCGTTTATGTCAATATCTCCATGTGACTGTCAGTTCCTCCACCCCATCTGTCTCCTCCCTGTGCCAAAACAGCTCTCTCTGTTAGATGTGCTATTTCTCATCCTTACCATCTTCCCCCTAAGGCGCCCTAAGTTTTATTTGTGCCGACTCTGCTCTGTTGCTTTGTCATGTTCTCAGTTTCTCACTCTTTTGTCCTCGTCCTCATAAACTCATACGTTCTCTCTCTCCCCCTCTCACTTTCTGTTCTCCTGACCGACTGCCTTGCTGCCACCCACCTTCCCTGTTACCTATTCCTCTCTCATTCGCTCCCTGCCTCATTCCTCTTTCCCCATTTGTCTCCCTCGGGTCCCCGTCTTGTCTTTATAAGCAGTTTTCTGCTGGGCTACACCACTTTTGTGGCAGCTTTCCCAACAGTAGGCACACAGCGGGACCAGCCTGCCAGCACATCCATTACACCTGTGCCTGTGTGAGTATGTGTGTGTTCAGTGAGGGAAACCGAGCGGACTGCGCACAGCTGAAGGTGTGTGTTAAGAGGAGACACTTGTCAGGTGAAAGCAGTGATGGCCAGTCACTGGGACACAGTGGGAGCCAACAAATGTCACCAGTAAACACTAATATCTAACCACAGAGTGGTTACTCGTACATTTTGAAGTGTGTTATCATCACATTTAGATATCTGCTGCTCATAATAACTTTCTTCCTTTATTTCTAACATTAAAGCATTTCTTTTTTTTTTCCAAAAGCAAGATTTCAGCTCAGTGCAAGTTCACAGATGAATATGTGAGCATTCATTAGGGCAGTGGGTGCAAAAACCATCGGGGGCTTTTGCCTGTGGGCACGAAGCACCCCGCGCAGATCACCGCCGCCTGCATGCATGCGTGCACGTCTGTGAGTGTGTGTAGGCCATCTATCACCGTGACAGGCTGGTGCGTGTTTACTTAATGATGTGGGGTTTTATTTATGAAGTGATGGCCGACGTGTGGGAGGGAGAGGGAAAAGTGAGAGAGGGGGAGAGATTGAGACAGCCTGAGGATGTGACATTAAAATATCATCAAGGTGATGGATGTCCGCACACACAACATTAGAGAGAAGTACAAAAAACAGCTGCGCAACGGATGACAAGTCATATCTGGACTTGCGCGAGTGTCTCTGTGTGTGTTTTATAATGACTCAGAGTGTGTAGTTGCATGTGTGGTTTTCTGCGACTTTTGTGTTCATTAAGGTGTCACACGAGCTGCCACTGTTGTTTATGATTCAAAGGGTAATGAGTTGAAGATAAGATGCATGAGTTTGTGTGTGTGTGTGTGTGTGTTCTTCTTGTACTGTGAGACTGTGTGTCTTTGTTACTCTGGGTAATAAGGGTCCGGTTCTCTCTGGCTGCAGCTGACAATGTTACACAGCTACTGTACTGACAAAGTAGATTTACATTATAATAAACATGTCATAGACATGCAATCAAGGCCAGAAAAAACAAAGACACAGTGTGTGTTTGATGTGAAGTTTGCTGGATAATGAGCTGTGTCGGTAGAGGTGAATAAGTGATCCTGGTCAGTACACACTGGTATGTGCAGTAACAACCACTAGGGGGCAAATAGACCAGCAGTGAATGAATGAAAACAATGAACTCATGAGCAGTCAGTGAGATACAACTGATGCGATTATGTAAATATTCCTTTAAAAATGAAAAACCTCAGATGCAGAGTTTGTCTGCATAAAGATTTACCACAGTCGCACAAAAAGCCCCAATCCAGAAGGAACCAGCAGACGATCAGATCCAGTCCAACTACATGCAAGGTCAATGTGAACAGAAGCTAAATGAGAAGGAACACCAACACTGGCAACAGCGTGATGCTAGCAATTATCAAGCAGCTGTGTTCACAAAGGGAGATGAAACATGCTGTTTTTCCTGCACTTCACTCTTCACTGATATGATCTGTGGCTACGCTTAGGTCCACTTGGGTTTTATGAATATTGACACAAACACCCACAGAGGGTCTCAGACACTGACATCAGGGTGGATCTGTGCAAACCTCTCTTCTGGAAGTGTCTCGCCAAATCTAAGATAATTTCTGCAGATTATCTGTGTTAGAATATTGATATTTTGAAAAATCAATGAATAATTTCATCACATCACACACTTTGACAACATTTGTTATACGCTAAAATTAGTAAAACTAAAAGTGAAACTAAAGCAAAGTAGAAATGAGCAGGGACGTGTAGAAGGGGGAACTCTGGGGGCTAAAATCAAAATTCAGATCAAGTCACAAAATGTAATCAAAATATAAAACTAATTTGAAATTTGGACTATCATTACTTTCCAAAGAAGTCCATAAAAAGAAAGTGCTCGTGTACTTCTGTGGTTTAATTGGCCATCAAGACATTTCAGAGGTCCTATCATTAGCATACAGAGAAAATAGACAGAGAGAGGGAGACAGTGTGATTGTCATAATTACATGTGTGACCTATACACAGACAGGGAACATGGTGGAAGGGTCAAATTAGAGCCAGATAGAGAGACAGAGACACAGGGCAGAGGGGTCAAAAGAAAAGAAATGAGGAAGGGACATCAAGTCCTTTTTGAAGACCACATTTTAATGCCCGCACTAAAAGGCAGTGACACACACCCACTTAAAGGTGGCTCCACACACACACACACACACACACACACACACACACACCCAGCTCCACCTCTAGATCATGTAGGTAGACGACCACTGAAAGAATAAACAGAGACATGAATAGATATTGTAACCAAAGTCTTTTTATCCCTGCTTTTGTTTATGCCAGCTTAGGTTAGTGCGTTACCCAGCATCCTCTAACTCAGGAGAGTAAATGGAGACACACTCATACACTCACACACTCATCGTCTCTTTCAAACACAAATAACCCACTCAGAGAGGCAGAATGGTTCTCCTGGCCTTGCGCGGCTAGCTTGGAAAACCTTTTTAACCATTCAAGGCTACAGAAGCGGCTGAGCATAAAAGAGCAGCGTGGTGCGCCGGTGCTGGTGGAGGCAGGGGCTTAAAAAAAAAAAAAAAAAAAAAAAGGCTGATCACACAAGGCCAGAGCGAGTGAGCGAGCGCTGTGCTCAAGTGGCCTGCATTTACACTCTACACCGAGAGAAAAAATAGGCAACTGTGTGTGGAGTAATGTCCTGCTGAATCAAAAGGGTTGAGGGGAACTACCACCAAAGTGAGCACAACAGCTCTCAACTGTGCATTAGTGCAGTCTCAAACATGTGAGGATACTAATTATTCTCTATTCTACTCTCATATTGACCTTAAACATAAAACCATTGTTGATTTGATGATTTATGTTGTGGAGGCTTACTTCAGCTGTATGAGAACTAAAAATTAGTGTCATGTGCCTTTGTGTGTCAGTGGCCATCTCATGTGATGTGGTACAAGAATCAGGGTAACACACAAAGCTAAGCTGTCATAAACAAAGGAGAGGATAAAAGCTCAGATTGTGAACATAAAATCTATTTGTGTCTCTGCTTATTCTTTTGGTGGTCATCTGGCACACCCTGTGTCATCTCTCTACACACCCTGTAGCTAACCCAAATTATAATATATATAATAATGCCACTTTATGTTATTTACAGTACATTACAGGGCAGATGTATTTTTATTTAACAGCACCATATGACTTTCTGGCTGAATATGAACAGCTTGGAGAAGCTGTGACTCTCATCTAGGCTGAGTTCAGTTAAGACCATACAGTCAGAACAGTGTGTTTCCACATACAGTATATTCTTTTGATAGATCACAAATTTTAATTGTAAGCATGCAATTTCTTTTTCTTTTTGTGTGTTCTTTTTTCATCTGTATTATTCACTATGCTCTCTGCATTGTCCACACAGCTCCAGTATCGCAGTCTGCTATACCACTTACATGTATATCCAAATTTTTTACTAAGGCCTTGAAGCAAGTCTTGGTCACTGTGTCTTGGTGTTGACCAGGGGATGGTCACAAAATGTCACCTCAAGTGCAGGTTTCAGAATCCGAAGCATTTGTTAAAATTGCAGCTTTGCAGTTTGAAAACTGCATTATGTTAATTTGTGATATCGATTTGCTAACTATGAATTGTTCTGCCCTAGATAATAACATAATGAATGTCATTGTAATATGCTATTTACTGAAATACTGCATAATTTATAGAAATGAGGGAAACAGCACTAATTCATTTGAACTTGTACTTAACATATAAAAGTAGTTACACACACTGCTCACTAGAGGTTTAGTGCACTTTCACAAACAATGTTCACAATATTATCCAGGCAACTGTTAAGGAAGGTTAATATCTGATGAAAGAAACAGTTTTTTTTAAAGACTAATATGTTTGACTAGTTGTTACCATAGGTGACTGTCTTCCTCACGAGTTAACTCCAGCTTCCCATGCTGTACATATTGTTTTCTCTGTTGGTCTCAGTTGTTGTCATCGTGCCGCGTTCATTCCATTATCATCTTTTTTTGTATCCAGCATAACTTCCCGGATGTTTTAGTGTTTCTATTCTCACTATATATGTGTGATTGTGAGTGGGGTGTTTCATTATCAGATCCTCAGGGTAGGAACCCACTGCTGGTTTTTACTGTGGACAGTGTTGTCTTTTTTGGGGTGAAAAATAACAATCAGATCAGAGGTTATGTGTCTCATACTTGCTGCGCTTTAATTGCATCAGAGTCTCGGTGCCGACTGACTCACAGCCGAACAGAGGCTGAAACGCGTGCTGCGCTGGGATGTGTAATGAGTGAAGAAGCCCTTTGGGCCTCAAATAAAGCAACTGTGCTGTGTGTCTGCGGGTGCTAATGAAGACTGGTTCGCAGGGCTTCATTGCTCAATAAACAGAAACTACAATACGCGAGGAAGCGAGCGCAGCAGGAGGCAGGTTGTGCTAGGTGATGGGTATCGGCATTGCTGTCAGTAAATCCATCCCATATTTCCCAGATGCATCTGCTTCTCTCTTTGCTAAGTAGTGTCATTTAATGAAAAATAAATCTAGCTCTGAGGAAATGCTTTTCTAAATCACAGCGGTCAGATCCAGTGATTCTGATACGGATCAAAGTGTGATTTTCTGCATCCTTGGGTGCGTTTAAAAAAAAATTCCATTTTAAAATGGCTGACAAATGGCTATTGATTACCATGCTCTGTTCTGGAGTGTACGGAGGTAAATGAAATGATTCCGCAGGCACGATCAATACAGGTTCAGGGACATTTAGCAGTGCAGCTTGGTTAGTAGAGGAACCTACAGTGAAAGATTTCAGGCCATTGCTGCTCTTTCCAAAATAACAAAGAGGGGGAAAAAAGAATAAAGAGAGGTAGAGGTGGACAGAGAGAGAGGCTAAGAGAGAGGGTGGATGGAAATGTCACCGGTCTAATAGATCTCTCCATAAACTAAATGAGGAGGAGAGCGGGCACCGCCTCGGTGGCACACAGCATCTCAAAATGTTAACAAGAGAGCTGAAAATAGGCTGAGAAAAGCACAGGGGAAAACAGGCTGGGCTCGCAGGAACACTGGAGTGCTCCAGAGACAAGAACACACACATATTCCCTTCTTTTAGTATTTCAGTCTTTTAAACTGGAGTCCAGTGTGTGTCTGAAAGAAAGCTTGTACTGTAAACATCCAGATATCAAAAACTGATCCCATTTCTTTGCTACGCTTACACAGGCATACACACTTACTCTTTGTGGGTCGTTCTCCAGGAACCGTCGTCGTGCAGCGTCCAGCTCCTCATAGACCGGAGCAGCTCGGGCCTGCGGGTACTCCCGCCGCGACACCTGGTGACGCTGATCACTGCAGAGACAGAGAGGAAGGTGTAAATATCAGCAAAAAGATCACGGTTTGGAGTCTAATTTTCACCTCAGCTGTGAATGAAAAAACATGAAGAAAACGTCAGGTGAACCATGATATGCTCAGCTTCATGCTCTGCTAAATCTACCGCTATTCTTTGGCTTCACATTGACAACCCTTGACAGCTCAGGTAGACTGACAAGCAGACAGATAATATCCACAAAGCACTGCCTCTGAGAAGACATCAGTGCCTGAGCTGAACCTTCTACAGCTGACAGAGAAAACCAAGAAAAAAAAAATGTAACAGAAGTGGTAGAAAAACCTGTGATGGATGCCTTTTCACTTAAAAGTCACACAGAGCAACTGGGTGCTATCCTGGATTGAACTAGAGACCGATGTAGATTGACAAGCCAATACTGAGATCATCCTGAACCAGACCTCTGTAAAGTGACCAAAAGGTGAAAATGAAGAATACATCTGTTAAAAAAAGAAGAAGAAGAAAAAAAGCCACTGCCAAAGTAGTGATAAGAACTCAGGACAGAATGAGGACAAAACTTAAAGAGAAACATCATCATGCTCACTGGACCTTAATGCCAGATAAGCTACACACACCTGAGAGTATAAATCTGGGTACACATAAACAAGGGTTTGGCTACATGCATACGCACGCACACACACACAAAAAGCAGAAGGCAAAAACTGCGTGCCTGAGTGAGCACAATCTTTCAGGATGTGCTACCAAAGTGCAGCATAGCGCTGTCGTTTATCTGTGTTTACTGGCTGCAGTGGAATGAGGTATCTAACATTGACACTGATATGCTGTTCGTTTGCCATTTCGTCCTCAGGAGATACATGCTGTATAAAATATTCACACAGGGAAAAAAAAAAAGTAATGCAAGAAGAAAAAGCTAACTTTCCACCTTTGCTGTGCGTCTGTGAAACTCAACAACTATACACAAGGAAGGTCTGACGTGTACAATAAGCCTTCATCACACAGGCGTTGTATCTTACATTCTAAGGACATGACCTGAAGGCAGATATTGACCAAGATGGAGTGAAGAAGAGAGTGAGAGCGGAGAGCTGATACGGAGGTTCATTAGAGAGGTACATGGTTTACACGTTTAAGTCTCTCTCGTGACCCTGCCTTTAATTAGAAAACCTGGCTGAGACTTTGAGTGTGTGTGTGTTTGTCTGTGTGAAGACAACCTCAGGAATGCACAAAAGTGTGCAAACGCTTAATCCTCGTCATTCGGTATGTGGGAATCGCTGTGACAGTCTGTTTGTGCCTGTATATATGTACATACCCTGATTTAATGCAGCCCGTCTTCTATCCAAATCAGTGGGGACAGAAGGCTGAGTCATATACACGTCTGTGCCAGTGTGTTGATATGCAAAGTGCTGCTGTCATTCAACGTCTGTGTGTGTGTGTGTGTGTGTGTGTGTACCCCTTGCTGCAGACGATGCTCAGGGCACATTATTCATTCCTGACTTGCTGCCATGGGGAAAGACCTTTCCAAAACTTTCCCTGCTGCTGTGATCTGCCAGCACAGTTGCTTTTCTTTTATAAAGATGGAAATCTGAGGACGCATCACGCCGGCTACTGTGCTAATTGTTGCTTCTTGAAATTGGTTTTAATGGTGGTTTGAACACACAGGTGATCAATACTAAGCTGTTTCCCACTTCTACAGTGCAGCGTCCTGCAGACAACCTTGCGGAAAAGATATTCACAGTTAATCTCTCGTATTATTCATTCACTTATTACTTTATTTTTATCAGTCTTAGCACCCACCAGCCTCTCTTGACACACGCACAAACATATAAGACCCTCAGAGAATGGATGCACGGAGCCAAGTTGTGATTTTTTTTTTTCACGCCACCTCTCTTCTACCGAGCCCATTAGCTAATCCCTGGGCCCGTAATTAGGGCTGCCATTTTGATTGAGCATGCGTGTCGCTCTCCAAATGAAACAACACTGTAATTATCTCATTATGCCGCGGCCTCCATCACTGACAACGCCAAATATTATCATATTAATGGCTGAAGACAGAGGCTGATTCTGGATAAAACATTAGAGAGGGTGCGGAGGGGTGGGGGGGCCTTGAGCTTTGCTGAGTTTGATGGGTTGACAATTCAGCAGGCTGCTCTACAAATAGTGACAGTTGTGGAAGAGAGGGATACATCAGTGTGTATTCATCACACACATATCTGCACACACACTCCTGTGTGTGTGTGTGTGTGTGTGTGTTTAGAGACAGGTAGGCTCCGGCATTGTCATCAGCAACTAATAATTGCTGTTGATTTCCTGTCTTCCTGGCCTGAGGCCAGTGGCACAAACACAAATATAACCTACCATACTTATAAGTTATGTGGTTTTTCCGAACAATGAGAGAATCTTTAAGTTTTCATATACTGTAGTTGTTTTTACTTTTGAAAAAAGTGATTTATAAAAAAAATAACAAAAATAACATCCAGATTGTAATGAACCACAAATAACCTTTAATTTACATTGAGAGCATCAGCCTGAGTGTTTGTCATGTAAATACTGTAGACTACAACTAATCAATAAAGCCTATTGCCTATTATTAACTCAACAGAAATTAATACCACTTAGGTCAAACATGTTCCTCCATCAGATATCATATTTCATCCATGTTTCAGAGTATGTGACGATGTAGACCGATCCAACAATGCACTAAGAAAAGGAAACCTGGAGGAGGATGCAGGAAATGAAAGACGCACCAGAGGACAGAAAGAGAGGCCAGGCGAAACAGGGGGACTGGAGTGAAAACAAAAGCGTCTGTCAGATGAAAGCGAACAGAAGAAACTGTGTGAGAAAAGCAACTATCCCATGGTGTTAGCCAGTGTGAGGGCAGACTAATTAAAAAGTGCGTGCTGTCTCCGGCTGGTGTGGTGACTTCTTGCTGTGGCCAGCTGATTGGGACACCCCCCCCAAAATCAATGAATGCAGTGCACAAAGCAAGTTCCTGAAGGACGTGGCTGAGCGAGTTTGGTGAGGGGGAACTTGAATGGCCTGCACAGAACCCCGGCCTCAACCCGATAAAACACCTGTGGGATGAGTTGGAGCGGAGACTGCCAGCCAGGCCTTCTCATCCTACATCAGTGCCTGATCTCACAAACGCTCTCCTAGAAGAATGGTCAAATATTCCCATAAACACACTTCTAAACCTTGTGGACAGCCTCCCCAGAAGAGTTGAAGCCATTATAGTTCATGTGTGTGTGTAATACAGCAAACACATCAATCGACATGTATTGTTTTCCACTGCTAAACAAGTTATCCGCCACGAAATAAAACCCGATTACCTCTGACACTAGTTTCCATTTGCATCCAGTTTCCTGTATGTAACCGACCACGAACAAAAGAAAAGCTGGAAGTAGCTTGAATGCAAAAAGGAAACATTTTGATTGCTCATAGAGCACAAATAAAAGACAATAAACCCTTAAAGGCATGGACAGACCACACTGCTGATGAGTTGTTTTCAAGGGAACAACATATTCTTATTCTTTGAGCTTCCTCAGACAGATGCTGCCTGACAACTAAATATACGACACAAGAAGAAAACAAAAAAAGATATATTTCCTGTCTGCAACACAGGAAAAGTGGATTTCAGCATCTGCATCAGTTTTCTTATATCATGTCTGCTTTGCACTTCTTCAAGACAACAAAAGATGTGTCTACGGTGTTGTAGTGAAATGAAGGGGAGACAAAAAGGAAATGGGAAGAAAACCAACATATAAATGGACAAATATGGACCTAACAATTCCACATCCTGAAGACCTTGCAGCTTCTTTCTACTTTACTGAAACAATTAGTCAAGCCTGTCTGGAATGATTTAAGGAGTGGACTTTGTCACCATGTCAGGTAAACTCAGTGGGTATGTTTTTCCCTTGAGCCACTGCTTGAATCTTGGTAGAAATCTGGGATCATGCTGCACTGATGTGTCACTTACTTGTCTTAGCTTACAAGCTCACCTTCATCTTCCTTTCTCCTGTTCTTAGCACAATGCTGCATTTTAGAACACATCTCTCAGTCTTTGCATCTCTCCACTTTGGCCCCTCTCCTTCTCTCGCTCCTCTTTCATCTCATCTCTCGGTTTCTTGCCGCAGCTACAAAGAGTACCTTCTGGCTAATAAAATTTGACAAGCATAGCTAACCTTTTTTCTCCACAGGTCAGCCTCTAGCATAGCTCTAATCAAATGTGACGCCCATCACGGCACACACCTGCCATTGAAGGCCTAATGAAAATGTCCAACAGTAAATTAAGAAGACAACGCTGTGAGCCTACTGTTGAAGGCAGGAAGGTGCGTGTGTGTGGGTGCGTGTGTGTTGGGGCACTAACATGTCTCAGATGGCAAAACTATGCAAACACGCATGGACGGTGAGACATGCACAAACACCCTCAAAACGATTTGAATAACTCTATATTAGCATTATGGATTTCACAAGCACACAGCATCTCCCACTTGTATAATGAGCACATTTCTTCCTCAGCATCATTAAAAACAGTGTAATGGAAAAGATAAAAGAAACAGATATGCTGTTCCCTTGGAAACAATAAAAACCTTCATGCTACAGCCGTAAATGGCTGCTTTGTGGCAACACGAGCTACGCTGAAATTGTAAAAAAAATGAGAAGTGCACTCAACTTATGGGCAGACACACAGAGCCACACAGTAAGTAAGCTTACACCTATGATTTTTGTGCTGTGGTATAAAACTCACTGGACCACACACACAGCATTGTTGCTAGGCTACACTGGGCTTCCTCTCAGAAATATTACATGTGGGTGGCTGAGTGCGGGCGTATTTCTGACCGTGTGTGTCTGTGTGAATGAAAGGCGTGGGGGTTCCAACCTCATGGCTAGCTGCTCTGTGTTTTAACAGATGTACAGGCTTTGTGAATGAGTGCCTTCGTCCAAGCCGCAGGTGGTGGGGCGTTACTGGAAACAGGCAGCAATGAAGGAGCATGCGACAGTGTGGATGTGAACACACCTGAGGTCATCCAACATTGCCAGCTATGGTCTTTATAGTATTACAATTCTAGTTTATTATAACTGTAATCTTGCTGCTGTAGACTTGGGCATACAATAATGTTTTCCAGTATAATTTCATCTCTGGCCACTTAGACGTCCCTGCAGTGATGTTGTTTTGTTCCCAGATCTCTGAAATCCACCTGGCGAGTCCACTATTGTTATAACCGATAAAATGATCAGCAAAACTATGAAAATAAGATTGCAGTGCTTTCCTTAATGTCTATAACTAGCACAGTCACCAGACAGCAAACACATTAATCAAGATTTAACACTTGAAACAACAATTAAAGTATACAGCCGATGTTGTTCTATATTTTTCTTAAATTTGATGAGACGTTACCTTCCACTGACCATATAAATCTTTAAAAATGTGTGTTTATAGTGATACAGTTTAATGTTTGCCAGCAGGACACTGTACCCTTAAGCAAACATCATGTAAACAGGAGTAAATAGCACATTTATCAGGGACGCTACTGGTCTATCAGTCTAAGATAGATTTCTTCCTGAAAGTTCTAGGTTTTTTTTTTTGGTTTTTTTTTATTTGTGCGGGAACCTTCCTTAGTGTGAAAGTCCCTTCAAAGGAGATGTGATTTGCATTTCCAACCCTGGAAAAGCCCTTGGAAATTAAAGCAAATTAGCTTGCTGACATAAAAAGCACAAGTTTCTGGTGACTTTTTACACCATTATAAGGACGACAACAGTGCAGAAGGCTTTTAAAAATGCTGGACAATACTTAATATATAAAACAGGTCTTTTCTTGCAGGTTGCCTTAATTTTCTGTCACTTCTCTGCTATAGGCCAAAAAAAAAAGAAAAAAAAACAATGAAGGATGAAGGAACCTGTTCTTATTTGGATCAGTTCCCTCTTTTTCACTTTGGTCTTCGTGTGAGATTTGTTTATAATAATACAAAAAATCAGAGGGGCCATAGTATTATTTAGTTATTTGGTTTTCTCTAAGGCATCGCATCAAAGGTAAGATGATGTATGACCACACTGTAATATCATTATTAGATGTTTACTTCTGTCTTTCTTTGTCTCTGGAAACAGCCTAACATACAGAGTTAACAAGCCAATGAAGGCATCCATCATGCTAATGCTAAAGACTATCTAACACACATTATGAGCAAACAGGGGAGGGAAGAGGGACAAGCAAAAAGAGAAAGAGAGCGAGAGAAGAGAAGCAGAGGGAGAAGGAGAAGGAGAGGGGAGGGAGAAAAGGCTGGTAATGAAGTACCCACCACTAGTGGATGAGAGCTAAAGTGGTCTAACAGATCTGTCAGGCTGCTAGACTGTGGCTAATTATCCCTCCTCCTCTTTTGTCTGCATCCTCTCCTCTGTCACTTCTTCCCTCTTGAATTTGCACTGCCTATCTAACATGTTTTCTCTCTCTCCATTTTGGCGCTGTCTTTCTTCCCTCTTTCTCTAAACTCCTTTTGCTTTCTCGTTTTTCTTTCTCCCTCCGTCTGTCACTGCTTTCCATTCCCATCTGTCTCCTTTCCTTGTCCAACCTCTCTCCCTCTGTATCCTCTCTTTTTCTGGATGAGATTGGGTGTCTGGGGCTTAGTTTTTGATTTGCAAGTCAACAGTGATTTCTGTCAGAGAGTTTAACTTTAGGGAAGTTTTAATGTGGCCTGTATTATTTCATACAGGGAAATGATAAATTTGCATTAGAATCCTCTCTAGATTTGTTCTTTTTTCTCTCTCACCTCGCTCACATACAAAAGTAGGCTTCAAAATATTAAATATGCACTACAGTACCAAGAGAAATTATTAGAACCCTTTGGAACTACATGCTGTTTTACATTAAATGACCATTAAATATGATCTGAGCTTCATTTAAGTCACAAGTATAGATAAACACAATGTGCTGATGTCACACGTGCTGTATCTTCACGGCAGTAAAGAATTTTTGTGGCCAAACGTAATGTTCTTGAGCGGCCAACTCAGCCCATATAGCAGATCAGGCCTGTCAGAGATTCACTATGAAAGATAAGAGTGCTGACGTCTGTGGGTTAAAGAATTCATACTGAATCTATATGCACAAATCGACTCATTAAGTAGAATGTATTTCATTTGTGTGGTTAGAGATTTGAACATTTTACAGGGGTCAAGAATAATGGCAAACATAACAAAAGAGTTAGATGAACCAGGCCTGGCATTACTGTGTGTGGGGCCCACTACAGTGACATGCTGTATGCATGCTTTATGTTTTATGCATTTTCAAAATATTAGCTTCACAGGCCATGAATGCAGATACGTGGAAAACACTCACTCACTCATGCCAGTCACGCCATATTCCGTCACCTTGTGTGAACACTCCTACACACACACACACACACACACACAACTTTATGTATCTATGCAGGGGCACAGATGCAAATGATTCACACGTTGGATCGTTGCAAGTATATAAAAGCTTCTTGCCAATTTCTCACCTGTCGATCTGTGTCTGCTGCTGGTTCTGTAGGGCAGGTGGGGGTCTGGTCTTGTTGACTTTGGCGTAGAGCCCATCCAGCTCCTCAGAGGATGCCTGAGGCGCGTTGGGTCCTGCCTGTGCCGCTGGGGAGGGCGAGCGACTGACGAACGACTGAGGCGAGGGCAGCTGGCGAAAGTTGTTGATGCGGGCGTAGTTGGGGTCGCTGTCGTCGTCTTCCACATCGGGGAAGGAATCGGGGGTGGCGTGGCCGGAGTGGATCTCAGTGTAACGTGGATCGTAGCTGTCAGTGAGGAGGGCAGAGACAGAAACAGGCTCTGTTTTCAGTCTTGAACATATGCTACACATACGCTTGATTTTGGGGGACCAGGTGGATGCACGTTGCTGAATCAGGACGATTCACTTGTCAGGTAAGGTGTCAATCACAGCACTTTACTATGCTGGAACACTTTCCTACAATTACAGTTACATGGACTTTCAGGTTCTCTCAGTTCCCTGTGTTGTACACCCCTCTCTCTCTTTTGACACACTAACCTG
>JAUBNQ010000012.1:8641700-8658411 GCA_032353495.1 Ctenopoma kingsleyae | reverse complement strand
TACAGTTACATGGACTTTCAGGTTCTCTCAGTTCCCTGTGTTGTACACCCCTCTCTCTCTTTTGACACACTAACCTGTGAAAAACCAACACAGAGAAATATCCCACACAGTTTTGATTCATACCCATCTCTGCCATCAGGCATCCTGTCCAGCTCCTCTTCACTCAAGGCCTCTAGTTTGTTTTTGGATGTTTTTGTTGCATCTTTATTCTTGTCTTCCTTCTTCTTACCAAACCTGGATAACATAAGAAGAAACAGAAACAACAGAGTGAATCCTAAATGAGATTTAGTGTGTACTGACATCTACTGTAAATGATCTTAAAACCTCAGGCAGCTAATACTACAGGCTGCCACATACTTTTATTTTGGAGGTAAGGCTTGTGTATTTTAATAGAATCATTTTGGAGATGTTTACGACGAAACAATAAACTTCACTTGGGCAACAGAGCTCGCATGAGTTGATGACAGAGACTGTCCACACACACCACCTTGAATCAGCTTTCCATGCTGCTATACCAACTCATTCTCACTCCTGTGTGTTCATTAGTCGCTGTGCCTGGAAAAAAAAAAAAGACTGTTTAATGATAGATATGGTTATAATGCCATAGCAGGCACTGACAAGCCACAGCGGGAGCATATCTGTGTGTGTGCATGCACATGACAAAGGGGTACAGTTGTCACGCAGCATATGGAGCATGAATATTTTAATATTTTGTCTAATAAAATAGCTGCTACATTACATGTGTTACACTTTTCTTATCGACTTCACCATTACGATCATCATCATCATTATCATTCTGCAGAGCTTATTCTCTCATTTTGCAGGAAAATATACTCGTCACCTCTGTTCCAGTTATAATGAAGCTCTGCTTCACACTTTCAAGAAATTAACTAAAGCTTTTTCCTCTACAGATTTCAATCTCTTCTACACATCATCTTTCTCACCAATGCCCACCACTCTCTCACATCTCCTTTCTCACTCAAAACTGCTTCTCTCTTTCTTCCCCTCTCGCATCCTCCATCGTGCCCGCCAACCTACTTCTTTTTTCCTCACGTCCTCTCCTTTCCTCCGAGCTCCTGCTGAGCCAATCTAATGTCTGTGTTTATCTCATTAACAGCGAGGCACTTCTCATTACTGCTACAGGCAGATACGTGGCCTGAATGGTAACCTGCTGGCCTGGCCAAGAGTAGCGCGTAGCATCAGAGCTGAAGTGAAACCTGGACAGGGTTGCCACATTGACCTGGCACCATGCTGCAAACCAATTAGTGTTGAATTTTTTCCATTTACCCACTTCACTTATACCTGTGTGGGTTACTGTTGCCAACAGCAAGGTAGATATTCACATTGCTCAGGTTTAGCTGTGAAGAACACAGAGAGGATGACCTACCACATGACTTTCTTTTTGTACACTCTCTACAGTGTGTGTCGAATGCTTTGGAGTCTCTGTGACTCAAAGCAAACATTTTACAAACACTGTTGTCTGATTAGACATTTTCTCATATTTCCTCATCCCTCTCATGTTCCTGTTCCTGTGACACCTGTTAGATGACCATACTGTATTATTCATACTGACAATTTATGATCTAGAGAAAGTTCATAACACAAAGTCCCTGGACAGAGCCAGGGCCAGATCTACACAGGGGCAAGTGAGGGGGCAGCTGCCCTACTCCAGCCCAACCAGTCCCACCCCAATTGCTCAGTTCCTAAAACTTTAATTGGACAATAACATAACAAATACATGTCCATAAGCTGTTCAAATAACTGAAACAAGCAAAAAAACTAAATGTCAGGAAATATAAATAACTTCTTAGACAAGCCCCAAAACTTTAAAGCTTGTATGACATATTTTGTTCTTAGCTTTGCTTTTGACCTTTCAATTAAAGGTACTGCACTTACTAATAAACACACTCATTGTTTTGTCCTGATTAGACAGATTAGATTACACCTTTCATGGAAGCAAAAATCAGGTGACTAAGTTGACCTCAAGTAACTCCAGCATAGTTCTTCTTCAACCTGAGCAGAGGTCTAATCAACCAGAATGAATGACAACCCACAGATGACCCTGATGATATCATTAGCTTTAGTTGTAGCTTCTCCATGCCACAGGACACATGCAGTTTTCAAAAGCTGCATAGTGAACTGATCTTGATGTGTAAGACTGTCACACAGCACAGTTTCAGCCTGATTTTTGCATTTTAGGAAGTTTAAATCTGTCATGTGCAACATCCTTGTTTTATTTTTCAGTTTTCTTCAGGCTGTGGTGCTAAGCCCTTGTTGCTGTAATGTTTTTGCACCTTACTTCCTAGAGATCACTTGCCACAGAAACTGTGTGGGTGCTGCCACTGCATCTATTTTTCTTTTGCAGATTTTTATTTTGGAACTATTTACATTTTCTAAGCACTCCCACGTTAAGCTGGAGCCAAAAGCAGACTACCAATTAACCACCATATGGAATGCAGTATTGTTGGAAAATTAATATCATCTCTATTCATCTTTATGTGCATCAATAGACATATAATTATTTTACACATAAATATATGATTATCCAAAATCCCAGATTTATCTGGCTGAGCTGCCTGGTAGTTTCACCACACCTCTACACACACAGAGCACCTTAATCAACATTCCAAGGGGGCAGAGGTCCACAGTTGGACCCATCATTATATCTGCATTAATTAGGAAAGCCTCTTTTTCTCACTGTATTGTCTGAGAGGAGATGGAAGGAAAAAGAAGGGGGAGAGACACAGAATGGGGGTGGAACTCCCAATTAGAGACATGTACCTGCCATGAGGGAGGTTATTATCCCCACTCTCCTATTATCTTATCCCTTCTTCAATGCCAGAACTCCCATCTTTTCCCATTGCAGTCAGCCAACTGCATTGCTTTGCCCTTCTCTGTCTATTTTTTTTTTATTACCTTCTCACTGGTCTTTGTTTTGTTTATTAATTCTGTCTCTTCGTAGGACAATTTCTGCTCTGTCACTCTTTCAGAAATCTGACAGTTAATTTCCGGTTGAGTGCTACACTGCTGCTGGATGAAAAAAAAAAAAAAGAAGAGAGAACTTTACTATATACAGAAGTGGAGGTAAGCAAATGCAAAAACTCACGCAGACACAAAAGCACCCCTATGAAAACAACTCTATGGGCGCAGTAACTCAGACAAAGCATTCCAGAAACCAACATATTGCTCACAAACAGGGTGTAAGCAGCCACACGCAAACTTAAGTAGACAGCAATATATATCAACACAGGCAATACACACACGGTAACTCTGTAGGGAACTGCAAACAGCCTCATGGAATAGGACATCTCATTAACTTAGCATTATCTACCTACACAACCACTCCATCAAACTCTCATTAGGGGGAAGTAGGGGGTCCGGGTGAGTCAGACTGCTCTGGTGTCCCACTTAATACACTCCCCACTGTCACAAGAGCTACTGGGAACCGTTATTAGTGTGTCACTGTCATCATTAGCCTGCTGCTCCTGCAGTCGCCTGGCGTCACCTTGGTGGGCCTGGGATCCTGAGAGGCAACAACACAGGACCATTTAGTTTGTATTAAATTCTGAGAATGAAAGTTCCTGCTAGTATATCTGTCTATGAAGTATATCTATTGGTATTGATAATATTTAAAGCCTTTTTTTTTTTAAAAAAAAAAAGGCTTACTTTGCTTTTTAAAGAATCATTTAAAAATATAACTATGAGAGGATGTCACCATTCACAAAACAGATACTATTATAAAATATTTGTACTGTTATAACTGCATCTATTCTGTATGTACTTTGAAACTTTTTACTTTGAAAGTCGACCCATTTGCTTGAATCTACTGTGGAGAAACTCAAGGCACCATACACAATAACTAGCGCACTTTGCAAAATCAACACCCTGCTTGGGACAGACAGGCAGACAGATGCACAGGAAAGTCGCTGCAAAGCAAGCTGGTAAGAAACTGGACTGACTGTAATTACAACAGCTACTGTCATTCTCATTACTGCAAGAGAGAGGCAGAGAGAGGGTGAACGTGCATGCGCTCAGTTAGCCATGCTCTAATGAGGCTCTTTGTGATCACAGCTAGCCAGTGTGGTGATGTCACCCACCTGACCTGTGCAATTAGCCCTCTGTGGAGGGTGGTAGGGGGCCAGAAGAAGCAAAAGAGCTCACTCTATTAGACAAACTTTTACAAACTATTATACATAATTGTCTTAGCAAACTGTGTCTGATTTCTGCAGACAAAAAACTAAATATCTCCTCTCTGCAGACTAAACAGAGTCATTTCGGACTTCTCCATAAATCTTTCAAGAAATCATCTCTCAGCTTCCACTCTCTGCATTAGGGATGCTTTGTTTTCAGCAACTGTGACAACAGCTCTGGTGGTGTTGCAGTGTGAGTTGAGGGTGTGTAGTCTTAATAAGCTTTCCTATCTGGTGCAGCAGGGAGTCAGTGGGTGGTTGCTTATCACCAGCCATAACGAGGGATGTGAGAACGACTGTCTGGAAGAGTGTGTTTGTGTGTGAGTGTATATGGAGGAAGTCAGGTTTTCCCAGATGAGTACAATGATTTAATTGACATGCATGCATATGTACATTATGTGTGCAAGCACACACACTAGCAGACTTGATGGAACTTGTGAGCACCTTCCCATACAGTGTTTGAGGTGAGGTGCACACACACGCGCACGCACGCACAAACACAGAAACTGAAACGCACAATGGCACAGCAAAGCAATGAAGGGCTCATGTCTGCAAAGAAAGAACACACCATCTACACTGAACAGACAGGAGGTAGACAGGGAGCAGAGAAGTAAGAGAAATAATAATTAAATCTTTATTTAGAGATCAGGTTACACAGCACTTCACACAACTAAAAAGATAATGAAAAATTTCTGATTAACTGGATAAAATGGGTAAATCAAATTAACTAAAATGTAAATGAGTCAACTCAGGTGAAATAAAGACAAAAAAAACAAATCAAAACAAAAAAGTAAATATATTATTATTCTGCCAGCCTTAGTTCTTCAGGCAGGTTTTCTACTGCCTGGGGTACAGTTACTGCAGACTCTGACCCCTATAGTTTTACGCTGATACACATGGACACATATGGAATAAGCATTTAGTAATATAAAAATGCAGGCCATGATGAACCTTACAAGTTAGCAGTAGCATCTTAAAATCTATATTATTATGCAGCAGCACACTCTGAATATCGGATAACAATAGCGAGAAGTTCTGAAGTGAAATGTAAACTTTGAGTGTCACCACTGTGGCTGTGCTGGGCTAATTCAGAAATTCAAAACATATTCTAGGTCGGGTAGGGATGACTTGTCCTTGAGAAGTGAACCAAGACAAGCACATTTGTCTACAGTTATGCATTGGTAAAAGCATCGTGAACCTTACAAGTCTGGCATACAGACTTCTATAAATAGTCGCAATAAAAGCATGAAAGATAGTCATGATATCTGTAAAAACAGAAAAATATTTAAATTACTATTACACAGAACACAGTTTTCTTGCAAAAGGTTGATATTTTAAGGAGGATGAAGGCGGCAAACAGCTGCAGGTGGGAAATTGTGGCTGTTTTGTTTGCCTTGGAGAATGAATGAGAGTAAAGCAGAGAGGTAAAAAGGAGCTGAGTGGTTTAAAGTGAAAAGCGAGCTAAAGAATGAATAAGTAAGAAAAAAGGAGCTCACTAAGCAGGACAGAAAAAAAAGTGAGAGCTGGCTAAATAGCCTATCTACCCTGGAGAATAAAGAAGAAACAGCTCGAGAAGAAAGAGAGAAAGAAAGAAAAAGTGAGAGAAAAGAAGAGCGATGGATGGATGAGCCAAAGCTCCCGTGAAAGTGCAGCTCGGATGGGGAGAAATAAGGAGCTTAGGAATATATAGAAGCAATGCTGCTGCGTTCAGAGGCACAGGGAGAACAGTTAATCAGCCAAGCAGAAATGTTATCGCAGTAATTAGATTGCGCTGTATGTATTTGGAGAGGAGCACTCATATCTCTGTGGAGTTTGCAGTAAAGTAAGAAAAGACGGAGACAGACAGAGGGAGGGTGAAAGAGAAACAAATGCGAGGCAGGGAAAGAGAGAGAGAGAGCTTAACGCTATGTAGAGCTGTGATGTAACAGTCCCTCCTTCTCCTGTTCTGGGAACATGGCGCTGCTTCACACAGAGACTAGTCGGAAAATATTTCAGGCTCCAAATAGACAGAATAACATTCACAGCAAAAAATAGACAACAAGCCCTATTTAAGATTAATGTGGTTTCCTAGTGGAAATGAGGATCAGGCTACAAGTGGACTGACACCCAACGACAAGGTCATGTCGGGCCACCGAATGCTAGGTTTGACTGACAGCAACATTAGCCAATCCTGGCCTTTTTGCAGAAAGCCCCACCTTGGTTCGATAATAAAAACAGCCAGCAGGCCCCGAGTTTTCCCCACTGGGCATAATTAAATCTATTTATCTGACTTCCTCTCCATATGCTCTGTGCCGCACACCAGCAATTTGGCCCAAATCAGCTTCCATTAATGGCTGATATTAGCACTGATTGGATGAAAAAAAGAAAAAGGAGAGAGAGCGTGAGAGATAAAACTGCAGCTAAAAAGATCCACCCGATGCTAATCATAGTTAAAACAGCTTCACTTAGGGCGTATTAATAATGTAGAGGGGAAGCGAGTTGGTTCTTATTTTGATATCTAATTTCTTCATGTGTTTCAGTGCAAACAGCATGAGACGTACCCATGCACCCATGGCATGACAACAACCCTGCAAATATGTAATGGTCAAAAAGGGGCAGAAACACCAAGACAAGAGAAGATTGACTGATTACACAGCAGGTTGTTCTCAGGGGAGCAGAAAGCAGATACGGAAGCATTACTTAATCAACGCCTGGCCAGTCACTCGAGTACTGATGCATCAGTCAGACAAAAGATAGAAAGGAATGAAAGTGAGAAAAAGAAGGGAGGAGAGAGTGAAGCAAGGAGAAAAGAAAGGAGGAGCAGACAGGGGAGGAGAGTTTTTCTTTCCTTTTTTTTTTAATGACAGAGTCGCTGCGCTGTCCAGAGGCCATCTGGTGAAATATGGGCTTCCCTTTAATTGTTTGCATTCTGACATGTGGCATATTTTAACAATTCCACACAAAATCCATTGCCCCCGGCAATTTGTCTTGTCTTTTCTCTTCCCCTTCTCATATGTGTGAGGAAAGTCATTAATATTTAATGAGACCACTACGACTGGGCTACTCGTCTCATTCTTACAATTAGACACTGAGGAAGGTAGTGAACATGTTGTCTCTCTATACACAGTACACTAAACATTAACAGGTGACCCCTCCACTCTCCGGTCTATCAGTACTGCAACACTTATACGCACTTATGGTGTGTGCCTTTTAATTTACGATAGTTTAAGATGTTCTGAGATTTGATATTAGATATATTTTCTGCTCAAAAGCACCAGTAAACTAAGTTGTTGACACTTTTTAAAAGTTCTTAGCATTTTCCCAGCTGCAGGATGGGTCACCATGGCTCCAAATGGGAGCCTCTGGCCGACTGGAAAAGGTTAGAGTGTTGGCTCCGCTGGTCGACCACGTATCCTCAGACAAACAAAACAAAAAAACACTTAACCTTCTCTTTCTGGAAAGCAGAAGTCACGTTCTTTGTGTGTTTTAGATAGAGATACGTGAGGGGGCAAGGAAAGACACAAGAGAAGCAGCAGGAGTGAGTGTGTGTGTGTGTGTGTGTGTGTGTGTGTGTGTGTGTGTGTGTGTGCGATCACATGTGTGCGTCATTAGCAGACCTTAAATGACAGAGGAAGTTCATCCATCACTCATGGCATGAAAATGACTGGATAGGACATAACCGCTATTGGAGGTGTAATCGCTTCCTGGCGCCCTGTGCTTTGAGAGTATGTGTGTGTATGAGTATGTAAGATCAAATGCTAATTGGTTGTGACTGTTTCCTGTGGCCGCATGAATACCTTTAATTGGCCGGTGAGTGATGGGCACTCGGCGGCTGAAATGCCGCTGAGCTGTCTGGCTGATACGAATGTGTCTGCACTTCAAACTGTCCGTCCCTCAGGGTCAATTCAAATGTCATAACTCGATAGGAACTGATGGATCGTGAAACTGATCAACACAAATGGGAAGTCTCGGCTCACTGTCTCATTTGATAATTATCTTATGGGCAATAATTCACTGGACAAATATGGGTATCGTGTTCCTCATTGGGATGAGTCACAGACGTTACCGGCACAAACAAAAAAAGGAAGTTTAATTTCTAAATAACATCGCTGCCATTTAAAAAACAGCATGATTAGCTTATATAACAGAGGATGTAAATCAGTATGGAACATTAAGCAAAATAAAAACTGATAATATGGCTGACTAAAGACAAGAAAGCGTATAATTAAGGAGTATAGACTTTATGGCCCCCAAACTTTGGGGGAAACTCTGGAAGGAAGAGGTAAACAAGTTGTTTAGATGCCCGTGAATAAAGTAATTAAATCTTCAGCTGCTCCGGTGGAGCGTCTTCACGGTCAAACAGAAGAAGGGGGTGAGTCGGCATCCCTGCTTCCCCCCCTCCACTCTCCCAGTGCTGTGAATAAGAGGGAGCAGTTGAAGTAGAAGAAGGGAGGCAGGTGTTGCTGCGGCATGAAAGACAAGCAACATAAAGGGCCTTCGTGTGAGCCAAGAAGGGGGAATTTCAAGGCGAAGGCATGAGAGACAGAAATGAAGCAGAATGGAGGGGCGGGAAGGAAAGGCGGGGGCTTGTTGTGACTGCCCCTTTATCAGCCGATATATATGCATGAGGATTTCCTCATCATATCCACTGTCAATTCCCCATCCCTCTGATATTTGACTGACAGCTCGCATCAACACCAATAAACCGGCACATCATTTCAGGAATGCTGGCCATCGTGCTGAATTGAGGGTAGAAATGAAGTTTAAAAAAAAAAAGAAAAAAAAAAGTTAATTTGTTTTTCTGGCGGCTGCCGGTGGTGATAGCGCCCGCGCCTGTTTGCCTCCATGGCTGAAGTTGTAAATTAGAACTGTGCCTCAATAGCGAGTACAGGAAGCTGCTTCTGCTGTGGGGAAACTCATTTTCAACGGCGGTGAAAATAAATAAATAAATAAATAAATTGGCAGCTTTTCATATTTAGGGCGGCAAGTGTCTTGTGGGGAGCAAATTGTGTGCAGATATAAATTATGAAAAGAAAAAAGGAATCGCTGTCATTTACAACTACTCCTCTATGAAGGGTGATTCACTGCTCGCTGTTAACAGTGTTTCAATGTTACGGCACATTTTGAGGGTTGAGGAGAACAGTGTTTGCAATTTTAATGCCAGGTAACCTTGAGAACCATAATGGCTTCAAATAACAATAACTTTAATAGAAAATCATCAGACCCACAGGCACAAACAAATAGCAACGAACAGAGGTGATGTTAACCCACATTGGGAATTGTACGATGCTGTCTCCATTCATGCCAACATATCTGCAACATACTGTACAAGTGAATGACTCTGCAAAGCTTTCCAGACCCTGGCATTTACGGCAGCCCTGATTAGGAAGTCACAGCGGTGTGTTTCGTACATGCCAAGTGTTGCAAAGAAAGTGATTTGTGGTTTCGCATACATTATTTATGGAAAGCTAAAGAGATGAATAGAGACGAAGTGAGAGAGCGCTGTAATGCTTATCCACAAGAGATGGGTTTGTCCTGTGTGCCAAATGTATGGCCTTATGCATATTTTACAAATGAGAACACTAACATTAATACTCTCCACTCTATATGAGCACCACTAACAGCCCTTTAAATGCCAGATGAGATGGTGGATCAAAGAAATCCACCTTCAGTACATTAACCAACGGTGGGATTAGGTAATGCACCTTCAATTTACCCCCATCACAGCTTAAGAGTCACTGCTGAGACACCCACACAAACATGTCAGAGGGATTTTGTTATGCCTACCAACACTGCTGACAACCAGGGGGCCGTTCAAATAGTTCTGCATCCATCCTTCCTTCCCTCAACCTTACGTGTTATGACTGTTCTTATATGTTTAAGCCACAAGCTGAAACATGTGCAGCGTCTTCATATCCCCCAACAAAGGAAGGATTAATGCTATAGCCTTTTTTATGATAATACCCATTATTGAGTGCTGCCTAGTAAACTCTGACACACAGAAAATGATAAGTTTTACTTTGGTTTGTTTAGAACGAATGAACAATAAATGGCTATATGACAAATGGTGATTGCGGCACACACAAAGAAAAGCGTGCCAACAACAGAAACATCACAAAGACAAAAATCCAAGGAACATACCCTGTGCTTGTTTAATTGGCAGGAGGTCTCTAAGACCTCACAGAGCTCGCATTAGCACGCTTAATTGCAGAAAATCATGATCTTGTGTGAATTCAAGCAGGACTCAAGAGCTCATTTTGTCTAATTTAGCCTGGTTAAATCGATAGCTCCTTTCAAGGACACAAGGAGATGAACTGTGAAAGAAACACTCAAGTATAGAAGGATGAATGAAGAGATACAATGAAGAAAAAAAAAGACAGAAGAAGGAAAAGGACACCAAGAAAAAAAAAGACTTAGGAGGGATGAAATGGAATAAAGACAAATCAAGCCAGACTGAGGAGAGGAGGATCATCACGAAGGTTAAAAAGGAAGGGAGCAAGTGTTACAGTAACTTTCAGTGAGCCCTTCCAGTGTGACAACAAGAATTTGTTTCTGTAGAGTACAGCCCACTAGTCACTACCTTTCAATCCTGCACATCCTGCTGCTGTGCGATAGGATAAAAGCGGAACGGACGGCACTAATTGGCTTGCGTCCCTGTCGGATTTCGGCGGCGTTGCAAACAGAGAAGTGGGGGAGATGATATATTATGTTGTATGTGGATTTGTAAACAGTGGATCAAAAGCCAGGCTTTCATGTCTTTTAAATTAGTGGAGGGGTGTTGGAGGGCTGTCACAGTTGGATGCGCGCTGATAGCGACAGCTAAACATTGATTCTGACTGACTGACGGGATGTGGGGACAGACGGGATGTGTCAGTGTCCGGCAGGGCTGCCAGGGCAGTTGAGCAATGACACACCCAGTGATTGGTGACATGCCGCGAAACAGAGTCACATGCATCTGTAAGCTGAAGAAACAGCGTAAAAATAAACGGTTTCATCATTCAGCTGCGCATCAAAGCACTTGGGAGTGACACTGACTTGATGACACATTCAAAGGAAGTGAGTCACAAACTATATACTTAACCTGACCTTAAGTCATGTTGGATCAGACCAAAATATGTCTAATCCTCACACAAAAACACGATGGAGCATGACCTCAAGTGTAAGCTGTACAAACAAGAATTACTGCCATGATGAACGTCCCAAGGCTGAGAAACTTGTAATAATATCACTGTGGTTTAGAGTAGTGGAAACCTGAGCTTTTAGCTTTAAATAAAATCTGATTTTTGGCAAAAGTTTCATTGAAATGAAAAAGTGTAATGTAAATATCCTTGTTAGATTAAGACATCTGAAACCTCTGACCAGGTTAATCTCTTTGTTCTACAAGAGTATGCGGATGTGGCAGCAGTGAGTGTTGAGGGAAAACAGCAGAGCAGGCTGAGTCTCAGTGTTAGTCTTTCTGTGGTCTGTCAGTGGCGCAGTCCCCGAGGCTATGTTCCAGGCAAAGACTTCACTGCTGTCTGCTGAATACAGACAACGCATGCAGTCACCCTCTACCGAGGAAGGTCTGAAGGGCACTGCCATTTGTCTTGGCTTATTTAGCAATCAGGGAGACAAGATGTGAACGGGGCTTTGAGAGCCTGGTGATGAAAAAGAGGAGAAGTCACATCTGAGGCCAGCTTGCTCCGGAGGGAACAGGGACTCGCAGTCATATTTTCACGTGCCACAGTTTAACAAGTTTTGGCATACTTCTTATGTGATTTTCATCAGCAGATACAGTTTCACATCTGATTATGACCAAAATTTTGACTTCAAACCACAGCACCCTGATTAGGCCAATTAGACAAGCTTGTAGTAATCGCAGCAGCTTTGGTGTATTGGTGTCAGGACCTGTGGCCTGTTACAGCAAATATCATCTCTGTATGTTTTATGAAAACTGTACTAATCCAGTTCACATTTTAAATGTAGTTTTTAAACTGTGCACTTTCACAGGACCCTGCAGGTGAATTAATGTAAAAACAATGACATGAATTCAGTGCATCTCCACCTTTCTTCAAAACTGATCAGTAGTACTGAGATATGAGCTCTGAGATGATGCTCAGCATGTAAAGAGCATCACATATGGATTCAGCATTCCCAGAACAAATATGTGATTTCCAGAGGTCATCTTATATGCAGCTGTTTGCAGTGTACTTCTGCCAAAACAACCTGTTCTTCAAATACTGGCACGGCTAAGCTAAATATTTACGGCTGTTGAAAGGACAGGGCCAACTTCCGACATTCATTGTGCTATAGCGGGTATAGAGGTAAATTGAGGTCATATGTTTATAATTTGCCCTTTTCCTAATGCTGCCATTGGAGTAAAATAACATTTGAGAGCTGTAATTAGATTGAACTGCACAATACTCCAGCTAATTAAGTCATATTTCAAGTTCAATAACGATCAAGTTGGCAAGATAAAGGCCAGGGGGAGAGAGGCTAGTGTGTGGTGCAACGACCAGGACGCTTTTTACCACGCTTGCTTTTATTGTTGAGGTAGGAAAGCACTTCTTGTCTGTGTTTGGATGTACAGTGGCTGATTTTGGAGTGTTTCTGACTATAAAGGCAGATTGAAATGGCTGAATTTACAAAATGAAAAGAAGAAGAGAGAGAGAGCGTGTAAAAATATGCATAAACGTGCAGGGTTTGCATGAGATCTCTATTTAATCTAGTTCATAATCTCCTTTTATTTAGTTATGAGGTGTCTGCTTTTGGCAATATGGATATTATAGGTTTTATGAAATGTTATTACTAATGCATTAATACACCTTACCTAGAATTATGAGAAATGCTATATTAATCACATTTCTGTAGAGTGTAGATTGACCTGTAGATTCACAATTTACGGCCTCTACTGCCTCTGCCTGTCTGTAGTGTGAAATGTAGTGTCTGTAGTGTGATCCTCACAGTCAAAGCAATAAAACATGTATATCCTAATCATAAAAGCTTAAGGCTCTGTGGAGCATCTCTCCTGTGCAGCTCCTGAGAGCAAAGTGCTGATTAGTCTACTGGATGGCGGTAGTGTGAGCTGTGCCAGAGTCTGGTCTGCACCATGAGTTTAGTTCTAGCCCGAGTTTATTTGCATTACTTTCATCAGAGAGAGACAACATAAAAAAGATAGAAACACAAATCCCAGCTCCAACATGTAAAGAGTGAAATGACAACAGAAGTACTGTACAGTACATACAGGTATTTGTCCATTTCTGCTGCAGAGAACACTAAATGCTTTAAACGTGTAATAAATTGAACTATTTAAGACGCCAGGAGACGGAAGCAAGTATGTTTGATTGGGGGATTTAAATGTTAGGTTAACTGGGTTTATATTGAACTATAAACTTACTGACATGTGTTCATGTATGTACAGTACTGTATGTAACTCTGCTTCTCTGCGTGTGTCCTTCATCTTGCCCTTCCCATCCCTGCCGTGCTCTCCGCTACCCGCCTCACCGTGTGAACTTCTCTTCCATTACTGCCCTTGACACTGTGCCCGATTGGATTCTTATCTAACATCTGTGGGCCGACGCTCTGCCTGCGCTATCTCTCGCCACAGCCTAATTGAATCTCAAGTGTTGGAAGTGCGGTGATACACTGACCACACCGTGTCACTGCCAACAGATAAGGATTCCTGTTGGAGGATTGGACCACCACAATCACGATGGGGACACGTTGATAAAGGGCTGACAAGCGCTTTGGATAGGTACTGTGTTGGTGGGACTTTGCTTGGATTGAGAGATAATGGATACCCTCCATTACCGAGAAGGTTGGGTCCATATCCAATAATCGAATATCCTATAATCCTGCTGTGCTCAGTGGGTAATTTGTTGAAACTTAACCAGGGAAAGTAGGACAGGGTGATTCTGTTTCCCATCGATTTCTACATAAAACCTAAATTCTACTGGGATGGATATGATATTTCGTTTTCCTCACTGCTTTAAACCTTGACCGAACCCTAACCTGAACAACCTGTGCCACAAGAAGACAGAGAAGTAAATAACATCTAAGTGCCATTTTCTTCTTTTGGTCATAAAAACTGTTTTATCACCGTTTTATTGATGCTCCAGAATAAGACCTTGGAATTTAGGAGTAGTAATTAAACATAAGCCTCATTACCTGCTCTGTTTCACCGCACATTTGTCTTGTTAAGCAGGTGACATTTTCAATTCAGAGAATCAAAGCAGTGGCATGGCAGTCTCTCAGACATTTAGCACTGACTAACTAGTCACCTTAGTGCCTGAAAAATAGATCTACAAATAAAAATATTTAATATTACTATTACTGTCATAATTGTGAGTACTGAGTGACACTCACCTTAAGAGTCCGAATCCTTTCTTTTTAGTTTTCTTCTCCAGATCCTCCACAGATTCACTCTTCTTCTTCACTTTGGTCTTCTTCTCTTTTTTCTTCAGTGCGTTTTTCTTCTTCTTCTTCTTCTTTCCGTCCTCTGCATCCAGGTCCTGGCGAGAGGAGCTGCTGGCGGGTGTTTCGTGACCGGAGCTGTTATCCGACAGGTCGTCGTCTGCAGAGGGGTAAGCGTGGTTAAACACAGAGGTGGGAGGGCAGAGGTTGCAGTGGATGGCATTCAGTATGCATGTGTGTCTCATTCTCCCTAACCTAACCCCAGTAAGCTAGCTCGTTTATATTAGGCAGCCTCTCTCAAAATGCAAGGGGGCAAGTGTCTACACCTGGATGGGTTCTGACTTTTGGTTTAATGGTTGATTTAATGTACAGTTTTCAATTTGTGTCAAACACCGTTATAGACCATTACATACGACATTTGTTTTTCACACTCCAGATTATTCCAAATATCATTAGGCAATATTGAGCATGAACTAATTTTAATTTCAGCTAACACAGAGTATGTCATGTCCTCTGTAATCACACACACATGCTCAGCATCCCCTACGACTGTGGGTTCACTAGGTAGAGCATAAAAAAAAAAATGCTGCTGTAAGATATAAAGTTGCTCTTCCTAAAATGCTGAGTGGATAAAATCATGTAGCATTTCATTAAGGTACTTAGACTAAGCGCTGTCCCTTGGCAGGCCTCTGGTTCTTCTTCTGTGCCAGTGTGCCATAAAGCTTAAGGGATGTGCACTGGCAGTTTAGTGTCTAATTTAAAATGGATACAAAGTCTAGGAAAGAATCCTATATTATAGCAACAGTGACAGTGCCACGCTAAAGAGGGAAATTCTTTAAAGTTGACAGTTTTGTTGTATCTCTGTCTCAATGGCAGCAGCAGTTCTATATAAAAAAAAAAGCCGTAAGTCTTACCATCTTCAGAAGGTCCGTCATAGGACTTGTCGATAGCAATGCGGAAGCTCTGGTTGCACCCGCGCCCCCGTACCACGTGCTGCCGAGGGCGATGAAAGGGCACCTGCTCTTGGACGTGATTTCGCTTAGCCTCTGACACCGCCGTCTGGAGGCTTTCCAGGGAGCTGGACTTCCAGAGGCCCAGGGTTGGGCCAAGCGCTCCACCAGGTGAAGGCTCTGCGAGGCAAAGGAGATAAGAGAGGGTGACAGGGACTGTGAGCGATGGACGGGAGGCGTGGACAGATGTGAAACAGACGATAATGGGGAGAAGAAAAGGAAAATAAAGATGTCTGGTTGAAGAAGGAGAAGGAGTTTTTTTTCTCCAGAATGAGATACTCACTGATGAAATGAGACAGAAGATTTTAAATGTTAAAGTGACGCTTTTAGATAAATTTAACTCACTACTTACAACACATTACACCTGTACTCATCTCCTACAGCAACATTTCTTTATCTAAAGGGCACCTGTATTCATTTCTCTAAATGCTGGCTGTAATTCAGTGTAGATTATATAAGCATTGCAGAGGGAGGAATGCAACAACTAATTTCAGATGAGTTATGGACGGTCCACACCTTGCCCATTTGCACTAGGCTACTAGCTGCCATTAACTTTCACATGTTTTAATCATAACCACTGCTTGAAAATTATTAGAAAGACATTTTCAAAACACTCTCAGATATTTATGAAACTCTGATCAAGCCTAGTGATCTTATAGCAATCTCTGGAGTTGCTCATTTGACACTTATCACCTTCCACGCTATGTGCTTGATAGCAATAAAATGAAAAATACCCACACATCCCTCTCATGACTTTAGGGTTTTCAACTTTTCGATTTAAAAAGAGGATAGTATATCAGTCTAGAAGAAGAAAAGCAGATCTGTGAAATAGTTTTCTATTATCCTTATTATGAATCATGCAAAACAGGCCCTGCACACCCACACAGGTGCTTTCACTCATTCTGCTTAATGAGACTCCTGCTCAGGTTGAAGTGGGACAATTTTTTCTGGCTTTGTGCGAGGTCACCAAACTTCATCAACCAACGAGAGCGATCAAGGTGCAGCCGCGACCCAAGCAAGTGCGACTGAACTAATTGGAGGGTCAGATGCAAAGCAAGCGCACTGTGTAGACGCCCACAGAGTCCTCAGCCGGGCAAAATAAGTAGAAACACCTGCATGGGTGAACAATAGGTGTTTGGG
>JAUBNQ010000012.1:8578569-8595296 GCA_032353495.1 Ctenopoma kingsleyae | reverse complement strand
TGTGTGTGTGTGTGTGTGTGTGTGTGTGTGTGTGTGTGTGTGTGTGTGTCTATGTAGCAGCAGATCAATGCAGGTCTAATCATCCCGCTGGGGCAGTGTGAAGTCCAATCACCCTGTTCAAACAAGCGACCCAACTTGACACACAAACACTCTGGAGCCTGACTGATTACTGAATTACTTCTCGTGCTGTTCACCACCACTCAGTGCGATTACATGCAAACTAGAACTAGAACTGGATTACTGTGAATATTCAGGTTAAGGAGCAGCTTCCCGTTTAGCTGACAGTTCCTAGTTCAAATGTTAAATGTCACGTCAGATGGGCTGTCACTAACCGACATTAATTCCACAACTTCAATTGACGGAGGTCACATTTAAACTTCCTGTTATGGTGGTGTGTCTTCTCTCTGCAAACAGGTGGAGAAACAGACCTCAACACAACACCTCTGTTTTCAGCACCACTGAAGAATCACGGTCAATCAAGTGTTTTTTAAGACCCAGGAGGACACATTTTCTCTTGTAAATCACAGTTTAAATGATGTTCACATCATGTTGATAAATGGCCATGTGTAAATACAATCAAACACCACAGAATCTAGAATAGATCTCCTGCTGCTGTGTATACAGTATATTTATTTTTACCACTTATATAATACTTATCATATTTGGCACAAACATTTGATAAACCCAGATTAAATAAGCAAACTGGATAGTTCTTGTCTGGCTGTACTCTCCAGTACATTTGAAAATTGAGAAGGAAGATGGCAATTGAGATTGTGTTTAAAAATCATAATATGATCTTCCAGCCAGTCCTAGCTGCACTGTCTATCCTACATATGCCAGCCCAATTAATTATGAGTGACACATGAGCACACGAAGCATCTGCGTACACTGTATATGATACATGACATCATACAGTATATCTACTTAATGCATTTGAAATTCTTGCACTGTAAAAATAAAACTTCTGAATTCTCACATCTGTCTCCATCACAGTTTTCTTGCAGTCTCCAGAAATGATGTTCTTACAAATTGTCCACATGCTAGATGTGATGTAACACCCAGTTAACAACCAATCTTGTTACAGCAAAAAAAAGAGTACACACACGCACTTTAGACTTTCCCAGCAGTGGATGGTGTGTGTTGGGTGGGTTGTTTAACTTGTATACTGGGTTTCTTTTGTCGTGTGTGTGTGTCCTAATGACAAAAGGACTGTTATGGCATCAGTCTGTTTCTATATGAGGAGCGTCACAGGGTCACATCATAACTAAGTTAGTCAGGGTTCAACAGGGCTGCAAAGCAGGTTGGGGGTGGGTGCAGGAAAAGGACCCACTGGGTTAAAGAGGGTGGAATGGGTGTGTGTGTGTCTATGGGTGGGGGGCTGGAATTAGTCCATTCATGCTCGGCTGGACCCTGGGCATGCTAACAGGCTACAGTGCTAATCTAGTTAGAAGTGGAAGCCATGTGGAGACTGAAAGAGCAGGGCAGGATGGGGATGCAGGAGGTGTCTGGTGGAGGGTGATGGGTGGGGGCTAAGGGGAGCTGGGTGGCAGGTGGCTGAAGCTGAATAGTAGAGTAGGTAAGAAATGACTAGCTGGAGAAGAGAAGGGGCAAATAAGGCGACGCAGGGCAAAAGTGGGTTGAGGGAGGGAGATGGCAAAGGGCAGGCGAGTGGGGGCGTCCCACTGGTTCTCTAGAGCCGGCAGATGGAGAGAGGAAAATTAAAGGGTTCCCACAGTGGCCAAGTGATTTCACAGACCCTTGTTAGTTCATTTCATTTTTGACTGTCTTATGCTTTATCTTTCTCAGTCTCTTCTCCTCTAACAATTCATCACAGAAATAGAAAATAATGCTCTTAACTATTTACAGTAAAATGTAGCGATAGCCTGAACAAACTGTATCCCAGACAGAGAGAGATATTTCCCCAGAGGCTCCCTTAGGCTTGTGACTGACTGGCGCTGTGATGTATCCCTCTGGAGATGCACCATGACCCACTAACTTGTTCAATCTACTTCCTGACTGCAAAAAAAAAAAAAAAAAAAGTTTAAATGCCACTCCTTCCTTTGCACTTTTAATCATCATCTGCACATTTGTCAAACTGTCATTCTCACTTACAATTTAGTGCACACCTTCTCTGCAGGAATTTAGTAGGCAGATAAAAACTACTGTTTATTATTGTAACACTTGTATTGGAAAGTGCACATTGAGGAAAGGGGAATACTCTATTTGTTACAGTACATCTACATCATTAGGTTACAGTGGCACGACTCCAAACACATTTCTTAAACAAAACTGCTTAACGTTGGATTTGTAAGCATTTCTGCTGCTACACTCAGTTAACACTGCTCTGTATAAAAGCATCAGCTCAATACCAAAAATATAAATGCAAATGCAAGGCAAACATAGAACATGAGCAGGCGTGCTTTTATAAAAAGAAAAGAGAGTAGAGGGGGAAAGATGCAGCGCTCCTCTCCTGGACATCATCCTGAAAATATTCTGAACCGTAACTAAATGAAGTCAGCTGCCAACTTCGATTAGGGTCGACTTGTCTTATTTTTTAATAAGTCAATTTGTCGTCACTCTCTTCCCTCTCCTGCTTGTTTGCTTGTTGTCTTTTCTGAGATCTCACTGCACTGTCATGGCTGAGCTGTCTCACTGTCAGCGAGACACTGATCACAAATCACGTACAAACACACATGCGTGTTGTAATTCCAACAGCCGTCTGCTGACAGCTCTGGTTCAGTCAGATTAAAAAAATAAAAAAAAAAACTGTTGAAGTGTACAAATATGCTTAGAATCCGTGAGTGTGGTTATCAGCCACAGACTGAGTTGGTCAGAATATAAAATGACAACAACAGTTAGACATTCATTTATCAAGATATTTACTATTTCAGAAGCAGAATTGGTGCATATCCATCACCTTAATGGTGCACAGAAGGAAGCTTTTTTTTGTCAGCATGAAGAATAGAGACGTTACAAAGACAAAATGAAGGAGCAATGTGGCTCTTAGTAATATGTTCATCCTGTTCAGTCAAACGCCTTAACGGAATTCCCTCAAGCAAAATGTAATGGACAGAGGTTAAGAAGTGGTAACTCTTTCTCGCAAAGTCTCAGTCACAAATATGAAACATGCTTAAGTGTGAGCGTTGTAAAGATTCTAGTCTTTACTGACCAGTCGTCATGACCAAATCTATGGTTCTTAGACACGTGCCCACATTTAGTGGTGCTCAGTCTGAGCAATGTGTGAAAACAAGAACAAACCAAGTGGAGAATGTTAAATGAAGAGAGAACGCTGTGTCAACACTGCAGCTGTTTTCACACACCATCAAGTGACGAGCAGAAAATCAGCTTTTTTTCCCCTTTAAATACAGTAGGTTCAGCTTACAGCTGTTTACTGAACGTATTTTCGGACTCCCTCTCTCTGTCTCTTTCACATACTGTCACACACCTACACAGGCACACACCTCCTGCTGTCTCACCTCAGTAAACTTTGTCACATTCACACACAAAAAAAAGTGTTGATTGAGCTGTGCTTTAATACCCAGGGTGATGAGATCTTCCCTTAACATACTGTATGTACTGTTCCACACAACAGAATGTTTTAGATTTCTCAGAACAGCTATACTGAATTGTAAAACAAAGGCGCTTCAATTTAAGATTAAAAGGGCTTTTATGACATGAAGCCAAAATTAAAAACACATGCAACAGAAGACACTGACAGTAGATGTGACCTACTTGCTTTGAGGCTAGCTTCATTGACCTCAATCTCTCCTCTGTTCTCCTGGTACTGCAGGTGGGGATGGTACTGCATGGGTTCTGGACTGGGATTGGAACTGGTATAGCCATTGGACACGTTGTCTCTGGGACTGTCCGTCCTTCCGTACTGGGTGTTGTCGAGCACAGCCACCAGCTGTAAGAGGCACACACGCAGAGTCAAAACTGAGTGCTAAATCTTCTCAAATATTTAACATGAAGGTGCTAAAACCTGAAATGAGGATGCTTGACAGTCTAAACAATGTGATTGTGGCATATAAACAAGTTGGAAACATACATACAAACACTCAGCCAGGTTATAAAGCCTCTCCACTGTGCTATGATCACGGTGCGGATTTTATGCAATTTATCTTGCCAACATGACAAAAGCAACACACCTCAAACTGCAACACAACACAGCAGCAGCAATAACTTTTTCTTTTTGAACAAAGGAGAAGATCTGACCGGCAACTCAGCAGATGGGCGATTGAAAGGAGCTAACACACATGACAAGGCCAGGCGAGGTGTGCAACTATGAAATTAGCAGTCAAATGAGATCTGACACGAGAATGAGAAGCTGTCAAACACAATGACACGGCTACCACAATGAGACGACGGGAGGATGCGGTGGCGGCCAAACGAACAGGAGATGGAGGGTAGGTGGACGACAAACAATCCTAATTGAGACAGGGACATGACGGCAGATAGAGCAAAGGGGGATGTGTGGGTGTTGTGTGTGAGGCCGTACGGCTACGTGGTTTGATAAATGGGCGCGTGGCGGCCTGATGCTCTCATTAGATGATGCTGGTGAAGGAAATGACCACTTAATGAAAAGCAATAACCGCAATGGAACAAGAGATGGAGATGAAACAACAGACGAGTGGAGAATGTCAATTAACAACAAAGGAGCGTGAAGCCTGAGTGTGTGTGTGTGTGTGTGTGTAAACAATAACTGCAGATGAGGCGGATGAGGTGTGATGGATGATATGCATCATCCATCACTACGCTGCCTCTCACCTCAACCTCCCGTGATTCAACATCCTCATGACACCTGGCTGACGCCATGCCAAGGAGATTTGTCTACTAAATTCGTATGTGTGTGTGTGTGTGTGTGTGTGTGTGTGTGCGCGTGCGTGCACGTGTGCGCTTTAGGGAGAAAGAGCGAAAGTAAAGATGAGGAACTGAGGAGCTGCCATATGCAGAAAAGAGAGAGAAAAGACCGAACACCAGGAAAACAATCTGATTGCGCCGTTTGATTGATGCTTCTCAAGCTCTTTTTCTCTTCTTTATCTGCTTTCCCCTCTCTCTCCTTATCGCCCTCCCTCCCGAGGCTCCGTCTCTTCCTCCAAACTCGCTGACAGCATCAATCAAAGAGGACGTCTCTGAGCATGATGTGACGGGCGCGTGCGTGCCGATGGGCGAGTATGAAGACACAGCGGCGAGCTGCTCTCACTAACCATTTATTCGGTTTGAACAACAACAACAACTTATTTTAATGTGTGGAGGGGTGATGATGATTTGCTTTTTCAGGAGTTTATTCTTTATGGCTGACACCGGCGGGGAGCGGCGCTGATGAAGGCCGCCCTGCTGTTTCCGCTCATCACTCAATCAAACACGTATGTATCAACAAAATAAATCAAGTATTACTTCATTTGGAACAAGTTGAAGCATAGGAAACAGCCAATATGGTTCCACAAAAATATTAAGCTGTGCAGGCATGCATGGATTGTCCCAATAGCTACACCCGTAACCAATGCATATGTGTGTGTTTCCTATCACTAAGGTAAGTGAGAAGTGGTGTGGTTATGTTTGTAATTTAAGTGCACTAACCCGCTCCGCATTGTGTCGGCTAGAATGATTTAGCTTAATGTGCTATTAAAAGAAGCTGGTTATAGATATCTCATTACAGATTACGTTTAAGCTATTAGTCAGCCGCTCCTCAGAGAACACACAGCTATCATTAATAGTGGTAAATACTAGAAAGCTTGGGAAAAAGCTTATTTTTCCAAAGTGCACAGCTGTTTTCAGTTCAGCCCATCATATACAGCATGAACATGCTCTTTTGGACCCTGTGCCCCAGGATGAAAAACAACACCTTGAACTGTTGAACACAGTGTGTTTACTTAACACACATGTTCTTCTCTTGCTATCCTGACTGATTAGCATCATAGGAAACAAATCACCTTATTTTTCCTGCTGCGTCCGTCGGGGGATATTGATATGGACCTGGAGAGCCTGCATGTCAACTACTGAATAATGTGACCCCCTTTGACTCATTTCCATAACACGCCCAAGCACACACACTGATACCTGTGCCAAATACAAATAGCTGAAGCCTTTATATTGTCATGTTATGGTTGCAGCATCACTGAGCATGTAGCCACTACATCTGTAGCATGTGTAGCAGCATATATACTGCTCAGCAACAGTCAGGGCAACTTCTCTAAGATATGTGGTCATTTATTTTGATTTTTTTTAACAGGGATGTCTGCATGTCTAGCAGGAAAATAAATAAATTGTAGAGTGTGTATTTCAATATGGAACATCCTACAATATAATGAATGAACAGCACCTATAACACCATGCGGTAAAGGATGATGGAATGGGCAACTGTACATTACTTTAACACTTAATTCACTTGATTCAAGTTATTTTACCATGAACATGTGCATGTTCCTTTTCTCCCCCCCCCCCCCACTTTACAGGAGAAAACTGAATTTCCTTGCTGTGATCCACAAACTTACACATCATTCTTATTACTGAGATTGCTTTCACACAAGCCGGTGGAACCGACAGCCAATCAGATACAGAGTTCACATACACAATAGTTATCATTTCTGAATTTTTAATGTTCAGGACATGAAATTATTCCAGCTGTTGTAAACAATAGATGTTTACATGTTGAGACTCCCAGATGGAACAGTTGACTGTTTTTAATAATTGATGTACTTGCTAAGAATTAATTAGCCAAATGCAGCACGTCCTGTATGGAACACAAGAGAGAGAGGGGATGGTACACACAAACACACAGATATTTGCATATATAATGTATGCAATCACGCATGTTCACACACTGTATAATAGCATTATTTAAGAATACACACAAAAACAACTGTGGACTCTGACTCAGACACACAGACTTTTCACAGTCAGAGGATGAACAGTGCCACCTTGCTTTAGTCAAATACTATTACATGTGGAAACCACTCAAGCCTCCAGCCTTTACATAAGCATCAGTAACACACACACACACACACACACACACTTCCTTATTTCATCTGCTGGTACTAATCAACCCATTTTTCTTCTCCTCTCTCATCGCTGACTAGCACTGCCCTATGTGTGTGTGTGGTCCCAGTCTACTGAGATGCTCTGCTTTTGTGCACTTGTCATTTATCTTACAACTGCACCCCCCCCCACTCTGTTTTCTCCCTCTCATGCTATTCTTCATTCTTTCTTTGAATGAAAGATGCATAATTCAGAAGGAGCACCCAGCATCCTGACAGTAGTATGGTAACCCAATCATCTCACACACACACACACACACGGGCCTATACAGTACACATACACATTTACCAAAGAGTATTTTAGACATCTGTTTTTTAAAGCGCTAAAATGTGAATCACAGAGAATAAACCTCCCACTCTCAGTGTCTTGGCTTGACTGCAGAGAAAATGAACGCCTGCACTTTCTGATGATCTTGTGTATATATTTCTGATTGCGCTGTAGCTGAAAGGATTCAAACTGTAGTGTGCGATCAACACTTCTCTCCATATGGCTCCTGAATGTGCATTTATGTTGCCGGGTGGTGTTTTTCCATTCGCTGAATATGCGGCAGCGGAGGTGTTGTAAGGAGACAGTACCAGAAATCCTCTGTGTGTGATTTAGATGCTGTTCAACAAAGAGCAGACATAATGTCTCGAGAGGGGGGTTTCTCCATGGCTGTAAAGTGTGATGAATGTTGACAGAGAACAGGTGAAGTAACATGTCTCGCCCCAGCTGAGCAGAAACTGATGATATCCATAGCATCATGTGAGAAATGACAACACAGTTGAAACAAGGAGTACTTTTTTTTAAACTGACTACCAGGTTTTTGTGTTTTGTGATACTTCTTTTATAACGAACTAGAAGAACCGCATTGCAGTTGTATGCTTCCACTAACTGATGACGTTGTACTTTACGTTAAATCAGACTTTTTTGCATGTTTATGCATGAGACCCAGAGGACGTTTGTGCCAGATGTAATGAAATTTCCTCGCGGTGTTTCTGAGATATAACATTGTTGAGAATGGGACATACATAAGGTCACAGTAAACTTGACCTTTGACCACAGAAATCTAGTGACAATTTGTGCCAAATATGAAGAAACTCTGTCAAAGTGTTTGACTATTTATCAAATGGGACTTTTGGAAAAAGTACTAACAACTGACAGCTATCAAACGTTTTTATTAAATGCTGACTTTTGGTCAGGTTTTAAATCTTTCCTGGTCCTCGAGGATCAGGATTGGTCACCCCGGGATTAAACATCTTCCTAATGGTTTAGAGTCAGCAGCATTGGCATCTAAAATCAATGTACAGCTGTTAGTGTTCACTGTAGACTTCTATTATGGACACCTCACAATACACATCTTCCAACTGTAGTTACTATGCAGATGCTACAAACAAAACTTTAGGAAAATGCTGCACAAAAATACTTAAGTGTTAACTAAACCCATGTTCAGGAGTATTTACTGTACATACTCAACCTACATACACACACACAAAAGTATTTCCAATGCACTGTAGGGGCTGTCAGAGGATTGTTTGGCCTGTGTTCTTTAAACAAGTGGAAAATTGGTTGTATTACCAGTGACAGCATGACTAATCCTGCTTCTATTCCAGCCTGAATCTATACAGCACTCTACCAGATGTAGGGAGGATTACCTCTCAGGAACACACATCTGGCTCTTGGCCTGCATTCACATACACTTACAGAGCATCCAGAAGCAGTGCGTAAGATTAGAAGAAGAAACCACAAAGACACAAAGGTGAGAGGCAAACAGTCTCCCACTCATGAATTAAAGCACACAAACAGATGAACAACTTTTTAACCCTGTAGTAAGAGATTCCTTAAAAATATTCAATCATGAAATGTCAGAGTGTGAACCCTCTAAATATTTCTGTCTTTCTATTTGAAGAGATGCCAGCAGTTCTGAATAGCAGCTAGTACTTCCACACTGAACATAACATCTCTTTGATGCTTCTGACAGACTGAGCTAGATGCTAAAGTCTGTTGGTGCAGCGGCCTGAGCATTTCCATTCATGCAAATTTAGCAAAGGATGACCCAGATCTCATACTGCTTCTGAAATGGAAAAACAGCATAATGGTAGAATAGCGATCAGGAAAACAGGAAAAGTTGCAAAGCCCAATGTAAACATACAGTATAAAGTAATAGATCAATATCAGTCCTTGAAATACTATGACAGTGATATAACTGCATTAACTTTTCAGTTGCAGCTGTATATTGTAGTTACTTTTCATGCTAAAATAATTCATGTGTGTGCTAAAATAAAAAGTGAATTATGTGAGATCCAAATCCAGCCAGTTAAAAAAGGCACAATGAGACACGAGGATCTCCATTCACAACAACATGCAACAGGTGAAGACTCAAATGCATAAGAAAGAATTTTTTTTTTTTTAAAGTTTACTGTTCATGCACATAGAAAGGTACTGGGAAAGGCTGAGTTATCATATTCCCTCTGTTTGTGTGCGCACACGCACTCACATCTGTCACATCAGCCACAGAGAAGGAGTACATATGTGCCCACTGAGAGCATACACTCCCATAAACACACACACACACACACAAAGCGAGCCACCAGCTGAGGTATTGCATTGCTGGCTATGCGCAGTGACAGCTCATATTATTATTTATGCGCACTCATAAAGGGAGAAAGTAAACTCCTCATATATCACACATGCCCGAGAGGCCAAAAGAGAGAAGGAGGGAGGAGGAGGGAGAGGTGGAAGGGGAGGTGAAGGGAAAGAGGGAGCGAAAGGAGTGAGAGATGTGGGTGACAGGAGAGCTCCGGGCATCGTATTTCTCAGACCGGGAATACAAATAGCAAACTAGCTTGTTCATCATTCCCGCAGAGCAAACACAACAGTGGTGGTTACACTGGTGCTGTTCTGCATCTGTGGACACATCACACACACACACACACTCGCATGCAGCAGAGGAATGTACGATCCCTCGGCGCACTCAAAGTCATAACCTCTTTCTCATAAATGTTCATAAATGTGCACAAGCACACACTCAAGACAAACGAAGTCACGCGCGTTCCAGCTCTCTTCCCCAGAAGTCAGAGCCTAATAATCAGCTTTCTTTTCCCTGTGGCCGACGCAAGGCCAGCTGCTCCCTCTGACCTCCCTCCCTCCCTGCTTCCTCCCGGGATCTGACAGAGAAATAGAAGGAGTGATTAGCTCAGAGCTGCGAGGCTGCCGCCCTCTCACCTGTGGCTCTCTCCTCCACAGGCTGCCCCCTCCCTCCTCCCCCTCCCTCCTCCTCCTCCTCCTCTCTCCATCTGCCCTCCCTCGATATTAGGCTTGCATACTATATGTCACCTCATTCTTTCTTCTTGTCGCGTATTTCTTTGTGCCGACAGAGCTTTAAAGTGGTGTTTAGGATGGTTTAAAGGGAATAACTGCGCATTTAATTATGTAAAATACAATCTATTAATAATGCACAGGGTTTTCCACTGTGGCCATGATGGAAATTCTTTCCTCTGTTTATCCATAACCATGTCAGTGTCCTGCCTTGACCTAAAAGTGCTATTTCTTTAGGCTATTCTTTAGGCTGCGTGCTGATAAACTGTATATATGAAGTATTCATTGCTAACATTCAGTACTCGCTGTTGCTATGTTGCACAGCCTGAAGATGTTGACGAACAAAAAGCCTCACTTTCAGTTTTTTCTTACACTCCTCAACATATGTGTTCTTACAGCCAAGCTTCATTAGATAGGTATGGATTGGACATCAAAGCCTGGAAGGGAAAACTAGGATTTGTGCTACATTACATGCCTGCAGGACTCACGGGTACAAAACGGCACCTGACAGCACGATCCATCCACATATATAAGTGTGAGAGGGCTGGAATTGCCGTTACAGAGCAGAGTGAAATGGCATCAAGTCTCATGTTAGCCTGTAGCTTAAGTTGTATATTGTATTAAAGTAATAAAATGACAAACTCCATTCAAGAGACATCAGTGACACAAAATAACTACAAAAAATTCACTGCATCACACAGATTTGAGAGTGTAGCACAGTGCAGGATAGCAGGGAGAGGGGAGGGCTGGTTGGAGCAGAGCAGACTGATTTTGAGTCCTTCTTTAAGTTTGTAGCTTTAAGTAATTTATCAGGCAAAAATCAAACATTGCTTGTTCCAATTTCCTGCTCCGCTGCTTATCTTTTTTCTCCATCATTTTCAAGTGAATATTTGGGAGTGGGAGGGGTTGAACTGTGGGGCAAACAAGCAATCGAAGGCATCACCTTGTTTGTCCAAGTCAAATTTGATTCAGTGTCTGAGTCTGATGTCTTAGCTACAGTATAACACTAACGTTTCACTGCATTCACTGGCTCCTTGCATGGCCATCATCTGTTGCATGAAAACTTTCAGCACAGTCAGAGAAATAAAGTGAATTAGTCTAGTAATGATACTGTGGCACAGTTCTGCATGGCTCCTGACGGTACTACAAACTAAAGTTCAATCAATCACACTGGGCCACAGTTACTTTTGAGACCAGCTTTGTTGTAGCCTCCCATGTTGTTATCTTTATATACAGCACTAACATTTTGTCTGATGCTTTTACTGAACACACAAGGTAGCACTTGACTGATAATTTGCAGCATCAGTGTTTAGTGGACCGCCCTGATATTTGATAATTTGACAACTAAACCACTAATCAATGTTTTTTTATAAAGCTGTACTTTTGGTATTTACTGTCTTTGAACTCGTTACTTACAAACAGAAAGCACGACTTATGCGAGTGAAACAATCACTCCTCTTTTCCATACATCCCTCCCGTGTCAGATGTAGGTGGGCTAATAATTCAAGAGGCCTATTCAGACATATTACCATCCACAGAGCTCCATTCATTAGGCCAATCAGTTAGATGATGAGAGTGAGAGGCAGGGGGAAAAAATGAATAACAATAACAGTGTGTGTGTTTGTGCATGAAACTGTGACGCAACGGACACAGATGTGGTTTCGGCTGTGTAATTGCGCCAGAAATCATTAAATATTTAACCTAAATGAGTTGGATTCGGTATTACAGGCATTTGTCCTCCAGTTGCCGTGAAGGCGCACGCGCACACATACACACACACACGCACACACACATCCAGGGGGAGTGTGACTTTCTGCTTATTTGAGTTATTAGCAGTTGGAGTGAGCTGAGCTGAGTCTGGGCGAACAGAGGGAAAACACGCCACGCTTTCACACACCCATAGACAACAACACACACAGACACTTGCATACACTAGTCTGGGGGCAATGTCATCTAGGAAAACAGATGGTGTGTGCCTGGTTAGGTCAGAGAGTAGATTTGCTGTAAACAAGTTGATGTATAATAGATCATTAGCTGGATGTGATTAGCTCTTCTGCAGGGTGCTGTGCCAAAATCACTGTAAACTCATAAAGCTAATACTGACAGCAAACACAACACAAGCTGTAGCTTATGACTGATCTGAATGTGTTGTGTGCTGAATGAATGTTTCTCATACAGATATTGGTGCTCCAAGTTTGTTGTTTGTTAGAAAGAAGCTTCTGTACCAGATTACACACACAGCTTGAGACAAAGTCCACCTCTTCTAGATCACTCATTCTTCCGACCACACTGATTATGAGCACGTGTCATAAGAAAGGTGAGAATAATGATCTCGCTGTGCTGACCGTGCTGAGGCCGGGGGTTCCTCCTGCCAGGCCACAGCAGGCACAGGCAGGTCACATTACAAGCCTGACCGTCTCGCTCCATTAGGAGCTAATGGGTGGTGTGATGGTGACACAGAGAGTCAGGGTGATTAACAGAAGGAGAGGCACCAGAGGACAAGATCTGAGGGTGTGATGACCTAGCAAAGCATCTGTAACACACACACACACACACACACACACACACAAAACAGAAACAGGCCTTCTTCTAGGTGGATCTCAGTCTTTTGCTTCAGTGAACTGACAAATCATTTTGGAGAGGTGCCATCATTCAAAGTCAAAAGGTAGAGCAATAGATCATTTAAAGGAATTAAAATTCCAAAGTGCAACTTTAAGAAGGAACTCAACATGCGTGGAGTTAAATGAAAAGCAGACAGGCACAGCAAGAATTATTTCTCCATAAGCCTTCCTTGAGTTCTCTCATCATAATTACAATCAAAGTAAGTTTGGTGAATGAATGTGTGTTGTGTGTGTGTGTGTGTGTGGGGGGGGGTTATTGTTAATTGAATATAATCAGATCAAGCACTGTTGTGATGCGCAGATAGAGGGGTTTGAATCAAGGTCAAGACTGATGAGATATGATCAAATCAGCTCCAGTGACCGAATCCCACCAGGCACATCATCTGATCTGCAGGCGACAGTCTGACACAGAGATAATCTAACTTCATCCAATATACTGTATGTTTCATATTTTCTAATTTACAGTAGCGTGTCACCAAATTGCATGAGAGTGCATAACAAATACAGGGTGTGGACAAAGCCACAGAAACAAATTCAACAGCTCATGTATTGATTGTTTTAAGCAAACAACCATTCTAAATAGATTTATCCAAACTATGCCCATTTACTAAAGACAACGGGACATGTATAACATTGCTTTTCTGTCACCAGGGTCAGTGAAAAATACAAATTTCATTATTGCATTTACCATAAGTACAGTCAGATCTCATATGGCAGAAGTGCATGTGCCGTCATAGGAGGAACTTCAGCAACTTGGGCAAATAAAAATGGCTGTATGCAATGTAGCATATGTAGCAATTTGAACAAAGTGGGTAAAAACTAATTCATGCTAAACAAACAATCTTTAGGAATATGACTTAAAATAATGAGAATACTAGACCCAGGAGGAAAAAACTGAACATTACAACATTTCAAATACTCATTTTCCAATTTAGTTTCAGACCATCAACTCTAAAAAGGTCCGGGTTTCAACATTTATGAGAAACTTTTCAGAAAAAAGGCCAGAATAAAATCAATCAAGCAGACAATAGAAAGAACACAATGGCTCGCTGCAAGTGAAATACAGCCGATTCATTTTCTAACCTGGTCATGTTGAGAACGTATGTGAGATTTCTAATTAATATTCTAATGTGTTAGACATATGGTGTTGATCAAAGCCCATCTTTACAGGTAAGGTATGTGTGGATAATGATTACAATGTGAAAAAGGTATAGATTATGATTAGACTGGCATGCGTGTGACATTTTCTAATCAGCACACTTGAACCTCGTGCTCCAGCTCATCACTGCCCATTCACACAGTGTGCAGAGTTATGTGACCATTTAGATGCCAATCAAACGTAGCTTGCCGTGACAGCGCACGAAGGGAATGGAGGTGAGGGAGCGAGATGTCACGGAGCGTCAAAGGCTAATCAGCACGTACGCGCCTCGCAATCACTTCCCATTCACTGAACTTTTTCTTCAGCGGGTTAGCACATTTTAAGTAATGCTTCATTGTTGCCTGTCAGAGGGGCTGACATCTGACACGTAATAACTGGAGGCAAATCATCCAGCACAACTTACAAGAGAGTTCTCCTGGAGCTGTGGAAGTAAAACCTACAGCAGTATTATATAGAAACTTCCACTTAGTTTCCTACCAAAGTGCAACTTTCAGGCCATATAGACATGACAAATATATATATATATAAATACAAATATACATCCTTTTGTAGTATCATAAGAAGGACTTTAAAGATGGAGTCAGTAAACAAGAACAAAACTAGCAGCTAAATTTCTGAATTCTTGAGATGAGTGGACATCACAACTCTTTACTCTTCTTTAATGACTATGCAAGAAACACACTTTGACGCAGTTTGTGTGCTTGATATCTAATCAAATAAGATCATTATTCTCTTTAAAGAATATAAAAGATGGTCATGACTGCACCCGCTTTAAATATCAAAACGCATTTCCATATGCGACATGCGGGCAGGAGAGACGGATGATGGGAGATGGCCTCATAATCAAGCAGTTGACATTTCAGAGGGAGATCAGCTGGGATACCCACCCTTACCATTTACATTCCAGCAGCCAGAGACTGCACCAGAGGTTCATGGATGCCTCGCAGGCGCAGTGATTAAAAAGGGCTAATTAAAAGAGAGATGAAGCAAAATCATTCCAGTTTTTTTTTTCTTTTCATTAAATTTCCCATGAAATGAGATTTCTCGTTTGGCTGCATTGGATGGAAGGATGAGCTTTTTTATGCGTTTCTCCCCGCCTACTGAAAACAAGGTCTGTGTGGACTGTGTACGTGTGGCCGCGCACTTGGAATGAGGAGTGACAGTCCACTTATGAGGAGACGTTATGCTCCCTGAGTTTAATTCCCTTTTCGGAGTAGATCGGCGTGACAGGAGAGGACACTCACACATGTAAAATATTCAAATTACAGCTGCACGTGGGTGAACAAGAGGGAGGAAGAGAGAGGGCCTTCATCAAGCAGCATCTACAAGTTGGTGGCCCCCAGCAGCACTCTGAACTAAGTACACTGTTCAGAAGGCTGTAGGGAAAAAGAGCAGCATATACAGCACTGTATACAGTTGCTTCAGAAAGTACTCAGAGCCCTTCACTTTTTCTTTTTTGTATATTGTATTTATATATCTATATATGGGAGGCTGCACTAGTTGAAAGCTGGTGTATAGCCTGTATGCTAATGGCATGCTGGCACTGGACAGCCTGACTGACAGCTCCTGTGCACCGTGGAGATGTATGGGAGTAATGGCTGCGGCTAATGCAGGATCTCTCGGGACTGTGAATGGGAGAGAATGACAGCTCTGGTAGCAGTAAATGGATGAATATGTTGAGGTAAATCACTACATCAGAGGCTTTTGAAAAGAGCGCCAGGGAAGAGATGGAGAAGTGAGGACAAGATGGAGAACAGAAAAGAACCTTATCACAAATGATGGCTGACAAATGTCTATTATTTTAAGATGCATATCATCAAATCATGTGGGAATGAACAACTAGATAACTTTAACTTTATAAGCACAGAAGAGGACTGATGGAGGATAAAGAGAAGGAAACAGGTCAGGTCTGTAAACTGCAGGGACCTGACCAAAGCACTGACACAAAAGAGGAAGAGACTCAAAAGCTGTTATGTCTCCCACTTCTCTTCCCTATTAACAAAGTAGTAGGGTATGTGACAGGTCAATGACTCCAACCGTCATCTGAGAGCTGCAGGGCGCACACACACGGTGTAAAAGAAAGGAAAGAGCATGACCTGCAGCAGTCTCTTTACACTGTGCTCTTTTGTGTCTGTAAGTGTGTTCTGCGTATATGTGGTCACACCTAAGCCAACACCCCATTGCCTTCTCCACATTCATCAGATTGATATTAATATTCATGAGGAGGCTGGTGGCCGGTGTCTCGAGATGGGGGGCTAATGAATGACTGTGTGTGCATGTTGTTGTTGAGTGTGTGTGTGTGTCCGTGCATGCATGTCACAGATGCAGGAGGCACAACTGTAATCAAATCACAGCCACTCTCTCGTCTCCACCCTCATCAACCACCAGTGGCGCTCCCTCTGTACATGCTAGCACTAACATGCTACTCTACACTCTTGCCTGTGGTTTGATGCAGGCAGCAGGGACAGCAGACGTGTGTGTGTGTGTGTGTGTGTGTGTGTGTGTGTGTGTGTGTGTGTGTGTGTGTGTGTCTGTCTGTCTGTGTTGAATAATAGTCAGGGGCTGGCCCAGATAAAGAGGTCTGGTCTCACAGCTAAGCTAACCACTAGGCG
>JAUBNQ010000012.1:8560847-8574677 GCA_032353495.1 Ctenopoma kingsleyae | reverse complement strand
GCCAGAAAGTCTGGTCCAACCTGCCGAACTGCTGGCATTCTTCTCCCTCTCAGTCACGCCGTTTGTGTGCGAGTGTTTTTGTATGCGCCATACGACGAAAGAGCAGTAATTGGCTCTTTTTGCAACGGCATCGCATCACCGGCATTAAGACGCGCTGCTTAATAAAATAAGAAGCATTAGTGCGATTTTAGGGGCGAGGGATTAATTCCCAACAGTGGATTAGAGCGCAACAATGCCCAAGTGTTAATTAGCATTACCTCTGGGGGGGGGGCTTTTTCTTAAGCACACCTTAAGAAAATGTTTGCTTTCTTCCTCAGCCAGAACTCACAAGGCCCAAGGAAACACACTTTCTACCTTGTGATGAAAAGGGATGGATGTATGACACTTCAGAAGGAAAGTAATCTGTAGAGCGGGAAGAGGGGAATAAAAAAATCTTCTGAAGCCGCTCATTTTCAGTCTCTGGTAATTGCCCTTTGTATCTTGAACTCTTGCCTTGGAATAAAAAAACAAAAGGAGTTGTGAAGTCAGTCAGTCAACAAGCAGAGGAGAATTACCGTGACAGTTTGAAGAGTGGGTTCCCAGCAAATTACACCATTAAACCCCCCCTCCATCATTTAAAGCACTATCTCTCCTTCTTCTCCCTCTCCCCTTCTCCGATGAGCAAACACGACACCACTCGAGGACGGTGAAGCGCTGGGGCGATTAGTGAAGCTAAAGTCGGCGGCGGTGGTGCTATTTCACACTTTGATCCCCAGAAGAATGTGTAATTACACAGCTGCAGGAGGACGGTGTGGATTTAGCCGTGACAAAAAAAAAAGTCTTTAAAGAACGAGTCGATGAGGAGCTGTCTTCGAGTCGGGTCCATCGGTGCGACTGTGAGGAAAGAGAAAGGAAAGCTGTGGGGAGCTTTCTCTCTGATGACAGCTGAAAATGGAGACAGTTTGAACTTAGCAGCCGCCTATGTTCTCCTGTGATCAGGGGCCGAAATGACTCCTAAACACAACAGATATATATGAAAAAGATAAAAGATGATAAAAGAATTCTCATTTAATCATTATTAGTGCCTCAGAATTTATCCTAAATTCAAGCGATCCCAACAACATCCGTGGACTTATTTACCTGCTGCAAATAGAATATTTAAACTAAGTTTGTTTTTACTAAAGCACTTCTAAAAGGGCTTGTTAAATACATCATATTCCTCAAGGTGAGGAGCTTATAATAAATAATTTGAAAAAAGAAACATCACAATCACTGTCAGCAATTAAGCATCCTATATAAATAAAGTTGAACTGAATTGAATTGATTGTTCACACACTGCTTAGAATGAATTTGACTTGCATTTCACTGAAGACAGCAGCACACACTGAAACCAGATGCAGTGGCAATTGGACTGTGTGTAACTGAGAACTGATACACAATCACATCTGCTTTTTAATGTCATGATGTCTGCGATGTCTCAGTTTAAACATGTCAGGGGTCATCTGTCCTGTCCTTAAACGGAAAACACTTTGCCTCAGGATGCTGCGCTGTAGCTCCACAGGTATTTGAACTGGGGGATTATTTGCCTTCAGGAATCAACAGAGTTAACACAAAATGAACTGATAATACACATGAACGCAAAAAAGTTCTAATCACCATCCACTGGATTTGCTTGAAATTCTTGAATGGATGATGAATGCAAACAATTTCCCTGAACAGATCTGTCAGCACAGTCAAAAATCCAAAACCAAAATCCAACAATACAAAAACACTTGAGAAAGAAAAAAACAAACAAACTTTAAAATGCCTCCAACATAGCTGAAATCGTGACACATGCACCAACCCACACTGGACCACTCCTACACACATGGAGGGTAAAGTGCTTTGGGCTTGTTTAGTGCACTCTCATGTGTAAGGGCTGTAATCTGAACTAAACCTGCAGAAGAACCAGGACACAAAGAGAAAGTTACCTGGACAGGGCTGTTTTCCCTGAGAACATACAAAACATGCTGGTCCCCCAGGCTACAGGATTACTATACATACAATAGTTAGTGAGAAAGATAAAGTAAGGGCTCGTACAGTTACACAGAATGAATATTTTGTTTGGGTTTGTTTTGTCTGCAGGACAGACACATGATATTTGCATTTTATGACTAAATATCTGATTGAAAATAACTTTCTAGTTATCTCAGAAGACACACTCATTTTTATAGATTATATTTTAGACAAAAATAAGCAAATATATAGATGCCAGATGGAATTAATTTTTTCTATAATATAAATCTTAACACCTTAGGTGAAAATCTTTACACGACTCCCACAATCCTCTGCTTTCTTCATCACCTGCCATAATAGCGGTTTAGTATAGGAGAATGTTTAATCACCACAATGATCACATGTACGCTTGTGTTTTACAAATCACGCCGCATAATTAGAAAGAATCTCCTCTGTGCAGTTAGTCAAAGGCTTTTTTCTCGACAGAGAATATAAAAGCAGCTGAACACGTACAGAGTCACAGCTGAGATCACATTAAAATAAACTGCTAATTAAGAAGGTTCATATGCCATTGCTGCAGTGCACAGGCTGTAAGGAATCCAGTTCAGCATGCGCATGGCCATAAACTCAGGTTTTTGACACTGTCCCTGCTGTCAGCGATGAGGCCAGCGAGTAGAGAAATGTGCGGTTAATGTAGGGCTCTAAGTGGTTTCTGCTGCCAAGAGCAGTCGGCTCATCCAGTCAGATCTATTTGGTCCTCTCTGACACTTACAGGGCTGGACTGTCGTGATGATCCGCCTCTATTAAGAGAAGGCAACCAACTGCTGAGTCAGTGTCTAGAAACAGCTCCTAATTAACATGCTCTGTGAACAGTGATCAAGGCCTGGGTGCATTCTAATCACACACACTTGGCCCACTTCATCTTGTGCACCACAGCGTTTCTCGGTGACAATCATCAGGGGCCGCTGGGCAGAGTGGGCATGGCTGTGGATGTCAGTGAAGCAGGGATGAGGCAGCTCAGGGGACACCAAGCAAGATGAGCTCCTCTGTATGTGTGTGTGTGCGTGTGGTCATTTAGGTGTTTGCGTGTGCCCCTTCACTGAGTGGAAGCAATCCATCGAGCCATCCAGCCACCCAATCTGTCCTTCCATCCCTGCTTCAGTGCCCCACCACCACCACCGAGCCTCGCCAAGGGAAGGGTGCGTGGGCGGGCTGAGGGGGGTACCAGCCAACTGATAAGACCAGGGCCTGTCACCAGTCCTAATCCCCAATCACTCACAGGACAAAGCCTCCTGTCCGCTGCGCACATCCCCTACTGCAGCCACATTGAGGACATCAAACAGTAAACTTCCACCTGCCCGCTGAGATACCAGGGCTTAAACAGGGAGCTATTGTATAGGTAGACAGCCGAGACCGCAGCCAGCGCGACTCACATCCTCACAGAGACGAAAAACACACATCAGCACGCTATCCTACTAGGACAGCACGCACACACAAAGCTGCTGATTAATAAAAGGTCAGTTCGGCAGAATGATTAATGTTCAAGTGATTGCAGCATCAGGGAGCAGTAAGCTGCTGGTTCGTATCTTTGTGTTAATGTAAAAACTGTCAGTAAGACGTTCAAAACAACACAAGTCGCAGGAAAACAACACAACCTTATTACACCATTAGCAGTTATTGTGGGCTATTCAGTGAGCACAAGGGGATATTTTATGATGCTGTGTTCCTACGTTTTCCACAGTAAGTTTTAAGAACCACCAAAACAGGTGTGAACTTATTGCATCCTGAGGTTTTATGCATGAAAACCACACCCGTTGCTCATTATATGTTTGTTTGTTTTGGCTGCATTGCATTGTAGTCTATTGAGGCAGGTTGGTCATCGACCGTGATGGATCTCTTAGTGACATTACTTCCCTCTCTCTTCCAACTGACAAAATGTGTAACACGTTTATAGATGAAATATTTACTTTTCAATACCAAAATTCACTCAGACTGTGCAGCAGATTCATATATTTAAAGTGAGACTGATTTTTTTTGTCTCTTGCTTTCTATAGTTCTACTTACACATACTGCGCGTGTGTGCATATGTACTCACTTGGTTAACCTGCTCCTCCAGATGACATCATTGGGTGGAGGAGTTTCTCAGTTTTAATAAATTAATCTGGTTATTCATACTATGGCTGATGTACTCTTGGTCAACCTGCTCCTCCAGATGACATCATCTGAACTGAAACCTCCTCCAGATGACGCCACACATGCAGGATGTACCCCCAAACTAGAACCATAGGAAGTGGAAATCTGTATCCACTTTGTAAGGTGTTTTATTGCTTCAATATAAGGTCGTATAAGTTGTATAAGTTTCAACTAAAAGATAAAACAATGGGGCAAAACACTTCTTGCTAACGTTACTTTTGCCTTGTTGCCTAAATTAGCAATAAAAAATCTTAAATGCAGGTAATATTTGTGAATGACAGTTGTACGTGCATGTAATGTGGTACAATGACAGTCACAAAATAAATAATTACTGCATTTAAAAACAAATTACAGCACTTATTAAAACAAATGATGTAAGCTAGCAGCTAGCTGTAATGCTATCAACATCATAACTAGCTAATGGCTGGATTGGCGCGGTCACGTGACCCGCACCTCAGCCGTGTTACGGCAGACGGCTCTAACAAAATGTGAAGAATGAGAGGAATGAAACAACATTAGGTGGGCACATTTAAGTACACACGGTGTAATGACACTGTCCGGAAGAACATGAGGTAGCAGAGTGATTCAGACAAAGAGTTTGGAGAGTGTTTTATCATTACCTGCTCCAAAATCCTGCGGTACCTCCGCGTGGCTTGGTCGATTAAATCCCGGACGGTCCATCCATCTTTACAGGGAACCACCACCGAGGTGTCCCCGAAGGTTACCGTGACTTTCATACTAACTATTAATTCAGATGTTTCAGGGGGAAAACTTTATCAAATGAATCCAAGTTTCGATATAGTCCCCGAGCAGGAGCCTGTGTGAAGAAAGTGACACCTGTGTGTCGAAACTGGCGCAACAGGTGTCGCAGGTCAGAGTGAAATCACGGATCAAGTTATATATCCTCATTTACCGAGAGTAACATCGACGTAAAACCTCAGGAGACATAATATCTTCAGCCGAACTGTCATGTAAGTTAGAGCAAAATAGTAATTAGCAGCTCAGAGCGTGACTTTCTGTCATGTTGAACTGTCCGCTGATCCACCCAAACAAAACAAACTGAGAGAACCCGGAAGAAATCACGGTGGCTGTGTCTCTCCAGGAAATTACAATCCACTGACACACCGCTGCTCTAATAATGCTCCACGCATTTGCATTGGAGGTTATATCTTTTTTCTTTTTTCTTTTTTTTTGGTGCTTGTAAAATTGTATATTTTATGTAGACATAATACACCAATATAAAAATAAGAGCATAGAGAAATAGAATATACAAGCAAAAGTGACAAAGACTGACAAAAAATATGTAGTTTAAGAGTTTGTATTCACTGACTTAAAATAAATACTAAACAGATATGTCTCTATACTGTAGAGATATTAGACCATACACAACTTAAGTAAGCAGCCATAAACTCGCTCATAAACTCATAAACTTTCATAGAAAACAATAAATCTGCAGGACATGTATTCTCATTCTAAATTTTAACTTGAAAATGTGAATAATTTTACATATTTACCATGTAATACAGTCAAAACACTGTAATACTAAATTAGGAGGATTAAAACAATTGTGCTTCATTAGGTGTAAATCCCGGTGTTGGAACATACTAAACCATTACTCAATTACTGAACCTTTGAAATCCAGTGAGGTACAAGGGAAAAGAAAGTGCTGTGAAGTAATAATACATTAGTGGAAAAATCTATAGGTCTGTTTTTACTCCACTTGGCAAAATAATTGTTTCTCCGGTATATAGGAACTTTAATATGTAAATATATGTATAAACATCTAGCTATTATAGTTAATACTTAATTGCTCATAAATTCTCTGCTTTATAGTAACATACTGGATGCATTTGTAATGGAGTATTTTATATTATATAACAGCTGAATAGATCAATAGTTCATAGGGTTTTTTCTGGCGGGACTGAATCCAAAATCTGATTTCTAATTTATGAACTTATAAATCTATAGTTCACTCTGACCATAGCTGAACCTTTGTCCTGTAAAAAAGTGAAATCATGTCCGTAAAGCCACATGTTGTGTCTAAACACGCCTGTAACCTCACATTATTTATAGGCCAGACTGAAGAACTATTATGCAAACTGTGCACGGACATTTACAGGTAAATATATTGGCCCAGCTCCCTCCCTACTGTAATCCCTCTGCACACACACCACCTGTAGTTACACACACGTCACACATACTAATTACCTAACTATTATTGTCTGTCATTTTGTGTCATTATGTGTGTTGTGAAATTGCATTTATGGATATTAATGGCCACTGACACACTCCCGTGCCTTCTTCTCACACATTATTTGGTTTTACTCTTGGGAACACCCCCCCCCTTTCCAATCAAATCAGAAAGCCACCATGGCAGATGGATTCATAACTGGGACAAGCAATTATTTCCACTGCCACTATTCATCCAGTTCATTCAAAATGTACAGGAGGGAACAATGAAGAGCTGACAGCCTCTCTTGCCACTTGTTTCATGCCACTCGTCTCATCCCCAGTAAACAAGGTGAGCGTAGAGGGGCTGAGAGAGCAAAGTGTAAGTACAGAAAGCAAATACAAAGATGGAAAAATGTGTTGTTGCCAGCACTCGGCTGTGCTCATGTTCAGTCAGCAGAGTAACATGTTTCCATACGACATTATTACCCCGAGAACTTGAAAAATGACAGACGTGAGGTGTATGTGGCAGAGGTTTCAAACACGATCTAACCTGTTCTTTAATCCTTTATTTATCCAAGGATGTAACACTGACACAGTCGTTGGCCCACATTCAAACTCTCTGTGAATGAAAGGCTTAAACTGCAGTTTATATCTTCGGATGAACTTTTTACACTCACCTGGTTTCAGTTCCTTCAAAGAAGTATTTCAACTCACTTCCTCACAGCCGCACTTGGCAAGAGGCAACAATTCTGAGTGTTTCCAGGACTCCATTACTCAGGAATCATGTAACTTGACACAAATAATCAGCATAATTTTGTGACATACACTGATATGTATTTTACGGCACGGCAGGTGCAGAGTCTGAGTCAACGTTTGGGATGCTGAGTGCCGTCCTTTTCAACACACTGCACTCTGATTGCAATCAGATTTTTTTTGATTCACCCTTGCATTTTTTAAAAGATCATTTTTGGGACATTTTTTTTCTTTATTCGATTATGGTAGGAGAGATCCCCAGTCAGAACTTTCTTTATTGCCTTTTTGTCGTTCTCTGATGGAGAAGAAGTGTCGTCTCAACTGTATTTTCTTTATGACTCAAATGAGGATTAATCTGAACTTGAGACGGCTCAGTTCACAGTTCATTCTTGAGCCTTCTTTTGACCACATCACGCAGCCTCCTCAGTGAATAGAAGCTGCTCGGGTGTCGTTACACAACCTGAGATCTGTTCAAATATGGTCTTTGGATTTGAATCTGAATGTCTGACACAGTTTAATGATCTCATACAGCTGATGTTTTCCAGAAGAAAATTAAGTAAGTGACCGTTGAGTTTCGAATATCTTACCACAGATATGTATTAAAATGATCTTAATTCAAAGAACTTAAATAAACTTGAAGGTGTAGTGTGTAAAATTTAGCAGCAGCAGTTTGCTTTACACTTTTAAGTGTAATTATTATTCAGCAGCTATGGCTGGTCTCAGCAACTGAGTCTTTTGGGACTAAATAACAAATATAATGTCTAGTTTTGGGCCATACATAACAATGAGGCATTTTTAAACACAAAGCCAGGAAAAATCTTACTTGTGGTGGTACGGTAGCTATGTCAATGTCCTAACTAAAGCTATCAAACAACATCTTTTTCTGTCCAGATATGAAATCCTTGATCTTGTACCTTTTCTTTTTCTTGTGGTAAATTAAATAAAAGTGGTAAATAATAAAGTATGATCTTCCATTTCTCCCAGTTTTGGTTCTGGTGCTATAGTTTTACCAAAGACCTCAATGTGTCGTCTCAGTGTAACACAATGATATAGTGTCAGTGTCAGAAATGCAGGGAGAATTTGATTTGATCTGTTCCCACACAAGGAAGAAAAGGGCTGTTGCCCGACCTGAGCAGACAGGTTTGACAACAATGTTGCTCTGCAGCGTTTGCACGACACACTGCTGTCATTTGTTAACTCTGTGACGTCACTTTCTCTATTAATAGAGCCTCATGCTCTTTACCACCTGTAATGGTGTTGAGCAATACGTGATGCAAAAGCAAGAGCAAGAGTTGCGAAGATGTTGGCGTCCAGCAGAATTTAAAAATCTGTGGTTTACAGTGATCTTCGAACTGCAATGCTTACAAGTGTTTGAACGGTCTATCAAGCTTTTCTTTGGAGCCTTTTCAATCTTATCCTCGTCTGGAAGTAAGGCGTGCTAGCCAAAGTGTCGGCCATCAATAAAATCCCAGTGATGGTTTTTGTTGTTTTGTTCGTCTCTCTGAGTGCAATTTACAGGGTTGGGTTGTCTGGGTCGATAACCGTGTTGATTTGCTTTCAGTCTTCAAGCAGTGCTCCTTTTCTAAAGAGCAAAATTGACATGTTCTCAGCGGCAGTGCCACCACCCCAGTGTTTTAGCTCAGTGTGAGACTGAAGCCGGTCAATAGCCGAGACTTGCTTCACTTCCTGCTGCGCTGCTTACAATTACAGGGCCTGAATCAGTAGCAAGGATTACTCATAAAAACCTGGCCTCTCTCTCTCTCTCTCTCTCTCTCTCTGCGCGTCGCTTTGCACGTCAGGCAGGAGAGACGGTGTTCGCAATCATCAAATATGACTTTCACTCCGTATTAAGATTTCATTTCAAACCTCAGGTAATATCCATGCTGCAAAATTGCATTTCTTTTGTGTGCAAGTCCTGAAAAGCTCCCCTTTGAATAACTGTAAATGCTCACCAGTAAGTGTTGCCAAAGTTGGCCGAATTGTTGTTTGGAATAATCACAGTTTGTCAAAGCTATCATCAGGCACCATTATTTATGGACACACAGATACATATCCTATTCTGGAGGTTTTTACACTCCTACAACATACATATGCGGATTTTTGCCATGCACTGTTGGCAGTTCACTTCCTTCTGGATACAGCGTAACGAGAAGTACGCACAAAATGTAAATGTACTTTAAGAGGAAGTTGGAGGCTTTGCTGTTCTTCAGTTCTAAAAAGCAACATGTTGAACATACACATTATGTAATTTTAACCCTAAATGTGGAAAATGTGTGTAGGCAGTTCACACTTCACCCAGTCTCGTCACTGTGAGTGGACTCTGCAGTCTGATGGTGTCTTTGAGCCCTTTCATATTGGATAAGTGGCCCAGCAAATACTCAGCTTTCAGTGTTAACCTCAGTGGCCAGAGCTCATGGCCAAATTCAGGTCTCAGCATCAGGTCAAACTCTGCTCTGATCAGTCCACTCGAGTGTTTAACCCGGGTATAGAGCTCTGCCGCCCACCGTGTAAAACAGGGTGCATCTGAACGTAGTGCTTTAAAAGCTGTAAGTGCTGTATTTCTCATATAGTCTACCCATGTATTTCCATGCTTTATGCAGAAGGAAGTTCAGCTTGAGATAAAGTCAGACAATTGAGAAAAGCTTATTATGGAGTACAGTTAGACTCCACAGAAAGACAGGAACCCCACAAAATGTGTATTGTGGATCTTATTTTGATGTTATGCAAAGATTTGCCTGGATTCTTATCCATGCTGTCAAACCAGGAAGTCCTGTTCCAACGTTGCCTGTAAGTTCTTCAGAATAAGAGCCCTAGTATACTAAAACAAGCTTCACATTCTTAGCTTGTTGTACGCGTTTGTCTGCGTGCCACCATCATATCACATACATCTGTGATCTGACTGCTGGTGTGTGTGTCTGTGTGTGTTTGGTATTTGTGCAGATATGTGTCCTTTCTCTTACAAAATAAGTATACTAAAAGTGAATTTCATTAAGTAAATGTGAGTAAAGTTCCACCCATGTACTATTTACGCTAAGCTGTTCCATCCTATTAAAGTACACTTCAACTTTATGTGTAAGGCAAGAATACTATAGTACAGTACAGTATAGCATGATCAAGGAAGACAGGCTTATACTAGTATAAGCTTAAAGTATCTCTAAGTATAAGTACAAGTATAGACCAAATACACTTAAAACTTTCAGTATTCTTGTCAGTATAAGCAGTATATACTTAAATGTAGTATATCTCTTATAAGTACATAAAACGTAAACTGAAAGTCATTGATTTTCAGTAATGTGAAGTATACTGATAGCACACTTGACTGCACTTCCTTTTTGTAAGAGTCTCTTTGATCAAACACTCCAGGAAAGCTGTTGTTAAAGTGCCAGGGGTTGACTGAATGGAGCTTGTTATGCACACGGATGAGTTTCGCGTTAATCATTTACCGCCGGAGCAGCTCCACTGGCAAGAAACCAGGAATGAGTTATTATATCATCAGCGGCACAAAAGATCACAGAGCGGGTTAAAAAGGAAGAAATCAGTCAGAGGTGGGATGTGGGTTTGTCGATTGCATCAGCACATATTTTCACACTCTTTTCATGGAAGAAACATATTTTCTCACTTTTCTCTGTGAAGAAGTCACAAAGGAGAAGTCATTCCATCTTTGACTGTTGCACACACATAATTAGACTAATTAGATTTTTCTGAGCTGAAGCCTGGAGTTTAGCAAGACATGACTCTCGCCCTTTGCGCCATGCTCCTTGATGGGTGAGAATGAGACTTTATATTCACTAGGCAGGTAGCACATCACACACTCTCACTCACGCACACATCCCCTAATGGATCAAATTAGCACTCTGGCACATAAATCCTGTTTCCCACCCGCCCTGTCACCCTCTCTCTTGTTCTCTCTGTGTTTTCTTCTCCTTTTCTTCCTCATTCCAACTGTCGGAAGCAGGCGCTGGGTAATTAAAATCTACAGTGAGACAAAAGTTGTTTTAATTTAAGTTCATTATACCGTGCCGGTCTCTCTCTTTTTTAGAAATCTGCTGCCTTGAAACCATGGCAACTGCCTGCCTAACCTCGTTTTCCGACTAATCATAGAGAGAGCGACTGCTGAACGTTGATTTGGACGATTATGGGGCTACGTTTGCAACAAAAGCAAACACGGCAGAGGCAGTGGTTGGGAAAGGTGAAATGGGGAGGGGAGCTGAGTGAGACATAAGTGGAAATGAAAGCGAGAGCAGAGGAGAGGGAGGTCACATGTCTAAATAGCTCAGTGGTTCTGAACTGGCACCTTTTCCTCTGTCTTCAGCTCGTCATTCTTCTCAGTCAGATTGACACGCTGTGTATTTACACTACTCTGCCACATGTGCTTCTTCTACCTGGTAATTTGGGCAAAAGTGCATTTCTATTTAGATCTTTGTCCAAGAAGACGTCATTCCTAGAATCCTGAACTGCATTTCTGTCCAACATGTACAATTCCCATTCACTTCCCCCATTTACTAATGAATGTAGCTAAACGTAATGTAGTAACTGCGTCAGGCAACACAACCCAAATGAAAAAGTATATTAAATAAACATAAAAGTATACTTTCATGAGCCATAAAGTAGACTAGTAGCACATCCCCAGTAAACTAGTATTTATTTGTAGTTCTGTATACTCAAAGTATTGAAAATAATTATGTATAATACATGTATAATACAAGTACATTACCATTAGTATGCTTAATACATGAAGTATACTTGCTACTTACTACTTTAAAGTGTACTTTTTTTTTGTATGATAAGAGTAATAATGTGCAGCTGCTGCGTGAGTTCCAGTGGGTGGTCTGAATGCTGCTGGTTACAAGCTCACGCCTCCTAAATAGTCTGTCCATAAATTGGCTGCACAAAGTCCTAAAGGTGTCAGGAGTTTGTTTTTAGCTAATTCATGCATCTGATGAATAAATTATTTGTATCATCCAGTGTACACTGCACTGACTTAGAGCATCACACCTTTTTATTTATAATTCAAACACTGAAAAAAGTAGCTCCAACATTTTTTTTTTTTTAATTTATTTTCAATTCTTTGCACCACAGAATAAAATTCTGTTCAGCTGGTGGCACAAATGTCAGAGGCCACTATTTCAAAAGCTTTGTGATCAGAACAGAACCAGGCTGCTTCGCCTGTTGCCTATAACAGAGGCCTCAGGCTGTGGTCAGCAACACCACTGCAACCTGGATTTTATTACAAGCAGGAGAGGCTGTCCGACTGGTTGTGGCCTTTAGAGGTCAAAGGTCAAAGAGTCTAAGAGTTGCTAAAGGGTGTACAGTAATAATACCACCTCATTATGGGGTATCTTTACCTTTCCAACAGGGTCAGGCATTTGTTTTGGTGACGATTTTGGGTGATGTTGATCATGTCTGGGTTTGTGCTAAGAAAAAATGTAGTGAGGTTAAGTCAACAGAGGAAAGAGAAAGAAGAGGCCATCACACAACCAACTCCTTCCATGTGCCAGCAGTCACCAAACACACTCAATTAAGTTATGCAAATACATGCAAATATTTAGCAGTCCTGCCTCATCACTTAACCCTAACTTGTTTAAAGGTTTCATACCAGCTTACAGTCCTAGATGGATTTATCTCAGACATTCAGTGGAGGATGGTGTGTGTTTATGCATGTATATGTGCAGGAGCAAATAAGAAAAAGAGAGATCAAAATTGCCCCACTGCCAATCAAAAAAAAACAATTATCATTCTCAATCAGCGCTGGAGACAACACAGTGGTCTAGACCAGAACAATTACTGCATAATTAGTTCATCAGACAATCCCAGATTGATCCAACTTTGATTTGCATGCAGAATCGGGTCGAAGAAAAGCCGGGATTTGAGCATCCACAAGACGTTCCCATCACGCCGACCGACAGCTGGCTGTACCAGCGACAGACGACTGAAAAGTGGTGTTGAAGGCAGAAATGACACAGTGAGAAAAAATGTCTTTGTCAGAAAAACTGAACTCCATCACCCTGTTACACAGTTATTGGAACTTTTGCACTGCTGTGTGCTTTTGGTGGAAGATGGAGGATTAGGGAATGGAGAAATTACTTTTGTATCCCTTCAGCTAGCACAGTATGGGCTGATGAAACTCTTTTTAACCTAAATGCCCCCAATTTGAATCTTTCTCCATACTGTAAGTGAAGATTTTGGTGATGAGGGCGTCTCTCCCATCATTACAGAGCAGACTTGCTGCAGTGTGTGATTGCGAGACAGAGGGTGTTATTCACTTGACCAGCCTGGACCTGATTCTGTAGTGGGGAGGCTGCTCAGTGTGGTGAAAGGAGCCCCGATCAATGACAAGGAGGAGGTAGGAGGGGGAAAGTGGTCTGAACTTGTCATGGGGAAAGCGTCATGCTGGGTTTCTTTCAAAATCCAGGCTCGATCACTTTCTGGGTGAGAAAAGGCACCCCGCTCTTTGCAGACTGTGAATAGACTGTGATTGCCTGTGATACAAAGGGATGGGGTACAGGTAATGACTGTGTGGTTTTGACAGACACCACCCAGCTGCAGCTACAGCACATGGCTAGCTGCTCCGCCATTTGATTTGGGAGAACGGTTGCTATGGAGACTGTACTATTTGATTGGCACCTTGCTTTTGAGGACGGGTAAGTATTATTTAATATCAAGGAAGCCTATACACCGTTAACCTTATTTAACAGAGCAGAAGTGAACTTATGAGTGAGTGAATCACAAATGATCTTT
>JAUBNQ010000012.1:8544040-8556312 GCA_032353495.1 Ctenopoma kingsleyae | reverse complement strand
GGAAGGCGAGAATAGGCTTGGATGAGTGATCATTGCTTCATCAGCTCCATTAAACACACCAATGGCCTGTAAATTAGGCTGGGGTAGAAAAACTCATCCTCTACACACGCACATAAACAACAAAAAGTCCCAGTCACAAGTAATATCATGATATACGCAGGTGAGTTGGCAAAGTTATATGTTAGCAACTTATAAATTGCACCATATAGCCTCAGTTTGTCTGTATTGATCAAATGATGCAGTAAAAAATGTGTATAAAATGAGAAAGGAAATGAACTGATTTTGCCATGTTTTCAGTGGCTACCTGTCTGTAGTTTAAGAAAAAAAATAAAAATTTTTATTGGGGCAAACATGTTAGCAAACCTGTCTATTTACACAGCATTTCATTGAAGTGATGTTTCTACCGACCTGATTTAGGCCAATATTTACTATCCTGTTTTGTTTGGTTTTTTTTGTATTTTTGTCACTACTATGTTAGACTGTTCACCAGAGAGTCACTGACACATTTATTTTGTTTTAATAGTTTCCTGCTACATCATAAATAAAGTTATTGAAAGCAGAGCTGTGGACCCAAAAATCAAAACAGTAAGATAAAAAAGGCAAAAGACTCTGTAGACCTTCATAAAGCTGCAGATTTGAATGATGATTCTTGGTGGGTTCATGAATATCAGTGACCCCTTTCACATTACTCATAACCTTTTCATCATTTGTTAATATATAAAATATTGATTAATGCAGCTTTAAGTTTAGGCAACTAGAACAACAATTGATGAAGGTGCTTTACAGTTTACAATTTCATTTTTAATTTAATTTCTTTAATTATTGAGACAGGATTTTGTCATATTTACATTAATACTTTAACATGCATTATTTGAAGCTCAAAACATGCCATGCTGCCATATGAGACGCACATTTTTAAGAGACCGGGCTGTATAGTTTTACTCGTCTGCATATACATAAAAGTCAGCCTGCCTTTTGTAGACTTTTTGATGCTATGAATATCATCTACTGGACAACACTAAGTGAAACATAATCCCACCAAATATATGCATTTCATTACAGGTCAGAGGTCACTGGGGCTCCAGTGGAACAGTCAGTGTCTTACTTGATTATTTCAGCAGTCGTGCGGTAAGACCAGCCGCCCTCCAGGTTCTCCCAGACTGAACACACTGGTGCCATAGACTGAATCAGCAGCTTTGTTTTTTGTTATCTGATATCCTCTGTAACTCCAGGCAGTCACGCCCCCCGAGAGAAAGCAGGACGCAAGAAATCAAAGACCGATCATGTTCGCAAAAGTTTCGAATTAAAATGGAGAGAGAAAAGGTCAGTGAAAACATTAAAAGATAAGAGAGGGAGCAAGAAAGAGATGAGTGCAGAAGGTCGTTGAGTGGGCAGAGGAGGAACAGTTTGTCCGAGCCCAAAAAAATCAATATGTGCTTGAGAGTCAACAATGTGTGGGTGGTCAATGGCATGATTCAAGCTCATTAGCACAGCGTTTGACTCGAGCGTTTGACCTTATCCCACTCTCACAGTTTTTAGCCTACAGTACGCGGTAGAACTTTTGACAAATAATGTGCGATGCAGAAATTGTTCATCTCCGTGGAGTTATCTGTTCATTAGGGCAGTTTTTGACACATTCAACTGCAGCATTACAAATCAAACTTGACAAGAAAACAGGATAAACAAGCACTATCGCCATTATACCTTACAGTAAAAGCAAAAATCAAGCTCACTCAGAACTCAGGTCATTCAGTATTGCTTTTGGGGGAAATTTACTTTGTTTTTCTGCAGCACCTCCATGTCGGACATCCTTCAGTAGGAAAGCAAAATACAGTGAAACAAAGAAATGACTCCATTGGTTTTCCATGCTTCCTTACAGTCATTTAAAATTAAATTAAAATGACTGATAGCAACCAATCAATGGTAGTAATTTCTGCAAATGATGCAGTACTGTTTCAAACTGTAGTATAGAATTGATTTAACTGCAGCCTGCAGTAAGCCATTTATCTTCCATTAAAAACAATCTCTCGTAATTACCTTAAACTGCTTTTTGGTATGATGGAAGGAGGAATTAGCCCGAGCGACTGTACAACAAATGACATGTCATTAGAATAAAACATATTAATGTATTCACCCATATTGAGTTCCTTGAGGTTTTGAATAAAATTCAGTAATGTATGCACTAATTTTAAAGCCCCTGTGGTTCTTTTTGATCACAGCAATCATTATACACTCTTCCACTTGGATGGCAGTGTGTCTCAGTTCAAGCCCTGCACTAACGTCAGCAGGAATCTGCTGTGTTGTCTTTGAGCAGGATACAAAATGCCACCTTAGCATCGAAATCTTGTGCATTTAAAGTTCTAAAACGATAGTAGTCATGAAACAGTCAAACGAAACAGAGACTTTAACATCAGACATCTTTAGTCTTTAGTTCACATTAGAACCAAGAGTAAAACAAGAGAATAAAACAAGAATAGTGGTAACTAAATATATAGTTAAACAAAAGGCTGTCATTACCTGGTTTGACCTCATGACGCCATCACAAACTGCAGCCTGGCTCAGCGGTGTCTGGCTCTCAGATAAACTCAATTCAAAAGCAATTCAATTTAGCTCAGCTCACTACCAAATGTTGTTCCATAAAAAGGCCATTTGGTTCGCTTTGAAGACAGATTTACAGTGAAACCCTATAATCAAAGTGTATGTCAAATCACCACAACATAAAACAGCTGCTGATAAGAACACACATGGGGGGTAATTGCATAACAACTCCGGTTGTGTCAATATAAAGCTCTTACATAAGCATAAGAAGTCATATTTTTTGCTGCCGTAACGAGTCCCTTGCTCAAAGAATCAGTCCAAACTGCCTTTAAAGTGTTCGACCTGTGCGGATGAGAAAGCCATCAACCTTTGCTTTTCAGAGATTCCAGTTAGTTGCTCCTGTCTCGAAGCGATAATGTCACTGCATCCAAACATCGATTGAGCTGTCTAACATCATCACCCTAACTATGTGAATTATGCTTTAGGCTGGAATTTTGCTTTGATAAGGAAATCACAGAGTCTGTGATGACCACCGAGAGTGCCCCCCGCTGGCGTGAGGTACCCGGCAAGATCTTTTGACAAGGTTAACAGATGATCAGTAAAGAGTGGCTCCCCGTGGCCCTCCCAGAGCTCCGGCTTCTTCCTTCCTTCCCCTTCAGTATCAATCAATACCTGTTAACAAAAGCTCCGCAGGGTCCTCTCCACTCTCTCTACTCTTATTCATATTTCAGGATGTTATTAGAGCGCACAGTAAAATGCCAAGATCTTTACAAGGTAAATATCTCTCCGAATGTCACAGGGAGAGTCGGGGGGGGGGGGGGTGAAACTGCTTTTCTTCTCTGCTCTGTTTTTCACTGTCAGAACTGAGAGCTGCCGACATTAGGGCAAGAATGATTTCTCCGCCGCCGGCTATTTCACAAAGTCGTTTGTTTCTGCCGCGTTTTCAATGATCATATTGGCGTGGGTGTTGTGCATTTTAATGGCTGGCTGCAGAGGCTGCCGTGCAGAGGGGGGAGTCGCTGGTTTGTAGCGCTAGAGGAACCTTTAAGATAGACACATGAAATATCAGGGTGGAGCTGGTCAGACAGCAGGGGGAAGGAAGTGTAACTGTGTGAAATGGGTGCGTTTGAGTGTGTTCACTGCATTTGCCTGAGGACACCTTCCTCCTTGTGAGCCCTTTGTTGTGCCACAGCGGCAGAAATGCACCAACAATCAGATGAGGCGACAAGGGCCGCTTCGTTTTTTTTTATCTCCACACAGCCTCGCGCAATTTTTCCTCATCTCTATGGGAAGTAAATCAAGCAGATGACAGTCGTGTCTGGGAAAGTATAGATCTGATCAAGGGACTGCTATAAACATGGCCCACCTGCAGATAGGAAGCATTCATAGCAGGTTCAGAGGCCGAGTCAGAGCTCATTTGAAGTGGTTTGAGGGGCCTGTTGATCAGAGAAGAAAGAGAGTTGGACGGTTGCACACCTTCGTCTCTTCTTCTGTGTTCTCTTTTCTTCTCTTCTGTGTCACACATCAGCAGTGACAATGACAACAGCCTCACCCAGCACATGAAATGTGTCTTTCCACCAGGTACCATGTCTATTTTTGAGTTGTTTGTCTTTTTTTTTGTTTTCTTACCAAACATCTGTGTGATGCTCCCGAGCGACAGCTTCGCCTACCTGATCAGCGAAGCAGAAAGACAAGGAGGAGAAGGAGGGATACGAACGGAGAAAGAGACACAGAGAGAAATAGTGGCGTTTCAGGTGATGACAATGTTGTCGTCAACCTCTGGGATTGTGGGTAACGAGGCTCTCATGGGAAAGCTAGGTGCCTTTGCCAGCTTGGTGATGTCACAGTGCCAGGGATGAACAAGCACAATCAAAGATTCATTTGACAGGAAGCAAGAAAGCACGAGAGTGCGGCTGCTGCTTTTCTCCATCCTGTCTTCTTCACTGGTGACGATGCGAGTGGCGACAGCTCCTGACTGACCTCATTCATCGTCACCTCTATATGGAAGACGTCTGTTGTCCATGTCTGACGACCACATTTACCAGCTGCTTTCCTCGTAGCAGCTTTTTACTTCATGCCACACACACACACACACACACAGAGGCAAGCTGGGTAATTACAAGCCACACATGATAACGCTACCACTCCTTTTTTATTTACCACGCAGCTTCAGCAAGTTCTATGTGTGCACATACTGTACTATCAACTAGCTTTTAGCACCTACACCCTTACAGATGAATGTTTGCCATGCATACAGTAATCCCAGCTCTCATTTCAATCTCCCAATTATTCTGTCCATTTAACATCTTACCTCAGATCCTAAATGGATCCATTTGGCCTCGTCAAAGCCTCTACTTGCTCGGCTGTTGTGGTTGGAATAAACAGCGTAATTCTGTCTCCTTGAATTCTCTGATGAGCCAAGCTTCAAGAACCAGAACAACACACCTTTTGTTTTGCACTTACCACCCTGTACTTACTGGTCTGTTCTTGTGGTTTGTTCTTCTCTAAACTGCTGCATGCCTCAAGCGTGTGCCGCACGGTGAACTTTTGTTCCCACAGTGCCACCTACTGACAAAAACAAAAACAAGAATTTAGAGAAATACAGGCCTGTGCCTGTCATTTTATGCAAGAATTCCCTTTTTTTTTACCGTCTGATGGCCAAATTAGTCTGGTTAATATTTTATATGTTTGCAACACAGGACGTGGAACAGAATAAAGGGGAGAAGGACAATTAAACCACAAACAATGAGAAATAAAACATTTAATTTCCCTCCTAAACCTGTCAAACCTGATTTGCTGTAAAAATGAAGAATTGTGAAGAACGCACAAATGAGTTAGAGCAAACTTGCCGATTCGTCTGCACTGAAAATGCTGAAATGTTGATGAGGTCACCAGAGTGGGGTTTCAAAGGAGAAAAGTGAAGTTGGGTCGCAGCAAAGCAGAACAAAACTATTAAATCTTTCATCATTCCCCACTCTTCTGTAACCTTGTTGCACTGGTGGAGCTGGGGTCTAGACACTGTGGAAAGGCAACAGCCATCCATCATGTCCGATTATGCCGTTTAGATGTAATTGCAAACCCTTAAGGATTGCTTTTCCATCCTCATCCCCGCACGCGCAGACACACAAGTGCACACGGACACGCATGCCACATGGCGAGCACAGGAAAACACACACCTGCAGGGGAGAGAAAGGGTGGAATATCACTGTGGGTTCTGCAGACAGAGAAAAAGAGAGCGAGAGAGGGAGAGAGGGAGCAGGCAGCCACCTCCACACACATTTCACAGACAATCAAATTAGAGTTGGCGTTCAATACATCACTGACAAATTGTTTATTAAACAAAAGGCTTGAATTGCAGCATAACTGAGGAAGATTCAGGAGACACAAAAGACGGGGCTGTAAGATTTTTTTTTTTTTAAATGTGTGTGTGTGCGTGACTTCATGCGCACAGTTAATGCCCATGTAAGGAAGACGGGTTTCCATGCTCATTCGCACAAACACGCCATTTATGTCCTCTTCTACAACAGCAGCCTGAGTCAGAGTAATCATTTAAAATGCTCTGCAAGGATATAAACACTGGAATAAAACAATGTCAATGAGGTCATAAGTGGAGCATGGCACTAACACTGTTAACACTGCCTGATTCCCAGTGGGGCCACCCACATTCATGTGGCACTTTGGTTAAAAGCGTCCAACATATGGTATATTAATGTGCTCAGATCATTTGTTTCCTGTCATCCCCTGCATTTACAAGTGAGGCACCTACAGGTCATAAAGAAGCATAATTCATATATGTTGTTCAATAGTAGGCATTTGGAGGTAAGAGCATAGCCTAAAGTGGCAAATTCCACCCATAAGAGGTTGATGTGTATGAAGATATCCATTATGCAAGCACTTACAATTTTATAGATTGTTTTGTAAAAGCATTACAGTGGAATTGATCTTATTTTAAAGGAATACTCCACCAAAAATACAACTCGTCCTGAAAGTAACTTGCTCTTTTACAAAGTATAATCTCCTTCCAAAGGCAACATATATAAATATATATTAATAATTAGGGATGTCCAATATTATCGGCCTACCGATATTATCGGCCGATATCGGCATTAAAATGTAATATCGTTAATTATCGGTATCAGTTTTTACTCTTTTAATGACACAACTTTTACATACCATGCACATATTATACATCAAATTCTTCAGTCAAAATATGACAAATCAAAGGTATTTTAAAATATTTTTGTTTGTTTGGCACACCTTGCAATAATGTTTAAAGTTTAAGTATGTATGATAGGAGATATGTGATGTTAGTTACCTAAAATGATTTAGTTTTTCTTTTTTATATGAGGGGGGACCCCGCATATATTGGTATCGGTTTATACCTGTATTGGAAATTAAGAGTTAGACAATATTGGTACATCGGATATCGGTAAAAATGCCAGTATCGAACATCCCTATTAATTAATATATATGTTTATACATATATATATATACATATTAACACACTCCAGACACGTTTAAGCACATTAAGGTACATAAAGGTGAAAACCAACTTTGCATATACATACATCACAAACTACATTAAAAAAATTAAATGAACTTAAGATAATCACTTTATTAGGCAACATATTAGTTTAGTTGTTATTATGCCAGTTAAAGCCACAATATGTAAATTTTATAACAAATATTAATATGCTCTAAAATGTACTGTAATGTGAAGAGGTGCTGTTTTACACCTCCTGTAACCCAGACTCACTGAACAGTCTGGCAGCAGTGCAGAGATATGCTAATAGTTTAAAGTGAGGCTCTCCCTTTTAACCAATCAGAGGATCTCAATCATTTTAGCTTGAGTCATACGTTTTGAAGTGTTCTCATTTACCTGAAGGGCTGAGGGAAGCATAGCAGAGGACAGCATAGCAGGGATGGGGAGTACTGGGCGAAACAGAGTGCCTTCATTTCAAGCCTCAAGATTTCAGTGCTAGCATTGGCTTAAGTTGCATATTGTAGCTTTAAATATGGGATTGAGGGCACGTGATCAGAGTTACAGATGTTATGGTTTTAAGTGATAGCACAATAGGGGTCAGTCATCAAGTGGAGAATCCTAAACTGGAGATAAAAGCTTTGTGGATACACCTGAAAGCCAGCAGATCACACACTACAAAAAACCTTTAGCAAGCAATACAACTACCAGAAACTAAATATCATCAGATTAGGTCTTCTGTAGCACAGACATCATAGAGTAGATAACATGAAAAATGAAAAGTAGCTCTCTTGAGAGAACTTTGGAGCCCACAGTGTAGGACAGGCTGGAGGCTAAAGGTCAGCTCCTGAGTCTGCTGCCGCTGCATTGTTCCTCTGCGTGGGGCGACACCTGTCAATCAAACAATGCTGAAGACCTTTACACTGTGCCTTTATACCATTCGCAGGCTATTGAGCGAGACAACAATCCCTTCATCAGAAATGTCATGGATATCATGATAAAAATGTGGTCGGCTCTGTGTGGAGAGTCTAAGTTTATTTGGCTCAGGTCAAAACTCCAGTACAGGAGTGTGTCATTGTCGCCTCACCATGTCACTGTGGCTTTTTGCTAGATGATGCATTAGCTGTTATTGCAGTGCAGGGAGATCATTATCCCATTGGTGTGTGTGGTCGGTAGGTGACGTGGTGTGATGCATGTCTTTAATAACAGTCCATTAGCTCCCTGCGTGTGTGTGTTTGTGTGTGCTTCCTGTGTATGTGGGCTACTGCTTGTGTACTAACACACAGTCCTGAGTGTGTGTGGAAACAGAATGCGTGTCCCTGTGTGGAGGCGTGTTGGAAATGGCCGCTGATGGGCCGTGAATCAGAGCCCAGCGTGCTGTTATTTCATGCTGCTCCCACCGGGGCCGGGCCAAGCACCAGCCGGGCTGCTGTCTGTCATCCCTCACCCTGGGGTTCACTGACCCCGACCATATTTTTCTTCTTTCCCTCCCTTGTTTTCACTTTCTCTTCCCTTCCCCCACATACTGTGCTACTTGTTTTTCTTCGCTCTCACAATCATTCGACTCTGACTCTCACTTTTTGCCAATCCATATTTCATCTTCAACTTCACCCTGCTTACAAATCTGCATATTTACTCCCTTTTAAAAACTGCCAATATACCAAGATAGTTTTAAGCAGTGGCACCATAATTGATGCCAGCGTCTAAAAACACATGCCAGTACACGTTGGAAGGAAAAATTCCCTCAGAAATATCTCGCTGTCCCACGCAAATCTATTCAGTGCTGCGTGAACGCTGACAAAACGCATAGATCTTGAACGCAGCTCGCCCACCACAACAGCAGGCTATAACTAATCCGTCTCCCACTACATGTTTTTAATGAGCCTCCATAACTGTAATCCGTATGGTGCAGTGCAGCACGGGCCAAATCAAGCTGTTTCCATGACTTTGTGCTGTCAGCAAAACCTGACGAGGGACGTGCACGCCTATGTGTGTGTCTGCGGGTGTGTTACTGTCACCGAGCATCTGTGTCGTCAGGGTGCCATCCTGGTCGACAATTTTCCATCTGGTAGAAGTGTGATGTATCTGTGTGTGTTTATTGTCTAAACAGAGGGTCGTACTACCTACCTGCATTAAGCTATCCTTGGATTATTGGAAACAGAAGCTGATGGGAGTGGCAGCAGTGTGTCTGTGTGTGTGTGTGTGTGTGTGTGTGTGTGTGTGTGTGCGTGTGTGCGCAGAGGTAAAAGCTGCCAGGCCCCTTTCAGAAACCCCCATGGGGTCCACATTAGGGTCCTCTGGGGGCCAAATTAGAGGCCACTAACCAAGTTAGAGATCAGCAGCAGAGGGGGCCTGACTGGCAGGGATGGACTGATTTCACTTCAGCGCTCTGAACTAACACACACACACACAGACACACACACACACACACATATACATACCTCTCTTTGTTTAGCTACTGATCTGCAGAAGATAAAAGCCAGTTCCTGACAATAGCAGCCTTTCTGACAGGGAGTCTGCAGGGAGATCCTGACAGAGAGGAAGAACTATAATGTATTCCTGTAGGTCAGCCTAGATTAGTGTGTCTGTATCAAGGGGGAAGTGATTTCGGCTCATTTAGCCTTCAGAACAGGAGATTCTTTCAAAGAAATCTTATTATGTTTTTTGTCCATATGTTCTTACCGGAAACTTTCCACAACTGTGGCTGTAAATGAAGAGAAATGCTGGTTTTTGTGTTTATTTATAGGTCTGCACCGCACTTTATAAATGATAATATCATTAATAGAAAATATTTGAAACCAAAAAGCCATCATGATTTGATGGTTTTACATACTGATACTTTCATTTATTTATTGTTTTTTTAATGTATCTAACATGTTGTTGGTTTTAGTCTTTTCATGGGATTTGTAGCTAATAAATTTGATGTGTTTAAAATGATGCTCAACACGTGTAGAATATTTGATGCCAGAAATCTTAGCTATTTCATCCAGTTGCATCATAATCTTTAATGTCAGTGCCAAAACAAGCACATTCAGAATACACATAGATCATAATATGGTATAGATTTTTTTTTTCTATGTGTAAATAAACCTATATAGGATTTTGTGTAGAAAACCGAAGAGTTAAGAGGTTAAACAGACCCTTTAACATCACGGTGCCCTTATTAATCAACGTCCAACCAATGCGAGATTGATAACAGGTGGAATAAAAGAAAGTGTGATTGACATGCTTGTTGGCACAGGTTCAAGACACACCCCATGCTTCCTTTCACGTGTCGCACACACAAACATTTGGTGGTGGTGACATTTGTGAAGCCTCGCAGAGGTTGATCATAAATCTCCGTTTTATGAGAGACTCCGCTGAACTCTGCAGACCGGTGACCGCATCACTTTGACATTCAAGACCAAGCAGCAGAGAGAAAAGCCTCCCCCCCCCTCCGGCATTCAAACTCGCTGGGAGTGTTGATTGATTAGCCTCACGAGGGCAGTGAAAGCCACTCACTGTTAGGGTCAGGCTTGTTTCGGTTTATGAAAGTCTTTGTTCATTAACATCATGACAAGTGGAGATGTGGCAGACAGCAGAGTTTGCCTTTAAAACATTTCCATCAATGCACAGTATTCGTTTTTTATTATTTTGATTATTGTCTTCAGTCCTTACCATCAAGACATTGCTCAAGATGACTGCACAGGCTGTATGTTTGTTCATCTAATCTGCAATTCTTTTTATTGAAGGAAGTGAGGAAAACTTCAGAGATGACCAGGCTGGAATCCAATCAATCCATTAGAAGTAGGTGGAGCCAGAGTCTCTATGCTTCAGTTTTGGTCAAAAGAGGAGCAGCAGTGTTGTCTGTCAAGAGCACAAGCTCACGTTTATGTGTGAAAAGTTGTAATGGGGTTCAGAGAAGGGGTTTTGTTGGGGACTGTGCTTTTGCTGTCATGTGGAGAGCTCTGTGCTGCCACGCGAAGCTGGTTCAACACTAGCAACAATGAGACTCTGAACCAAATCCCAAAAGAGCGAGCAACGACGAGCTCACCACAGACAACAGAGCAGCACACAAACCAGACAGAGCAAAGGCATCTGGTCCACTCTCCTGTCACCTACCAGCTCAGGAGCTATCAGCTGAGGAGCCCAGCTCTCAGCAGAACAACTGTTCAGCCTCTGGTGGAGCAGGCGCAAACCTTTCAAAGCAGAGAGCTGGCCTCAGAACAGCTAGAGTCCAGGGAACCTGACCTTGCTCAGGATGTAAACTCACCTGTTAAACAGGTGCATGCATAGCAGCATTTTAGATCTATATACTACATCTAAGTGCAGTAAATAACTTTGACCGATGTTGTAGGTGGTGGTGAAGTTTAAGCGGCGAGTGCCAGTGCCAGCTGACAGCGTGGCAGTGCACTGTGGCGAAGGAGAGCTCACCATACAAGTCAAACAGAACTTTCTAGGTAGTAGCTGGTTACTTGTTTGAATTTACCTGTCGTGTTTTTGTTCTGGGTGGCACCACCTGAGCTCTGTTTAATGTGTCTCTCGCTCTGATGTCTAAAAACAAGCGGTCAGGTTAGAGACCTGAATGGTAAAGTGGAGCAGAGCAGTGTAGATGAGGCACTCAGAGCTGATTGCCACAAATGGCACAGACTGTGGACGTGGTGATCAATATTATGTTTCCTCTTATATCTTCACTCCAAGAAGGGGTGTTCTTCGTGCTCGAATGCTGACATTTCAGCGATGCATTAGGAAACCTTTTTATTTGTCCTGTGTTTGAACCTCCACTTGTTGTGTCATTGACCGGACCAGGAAATGGCCTCAGGTAATGGTCTTGATTTAAGCTGTTTCTTTTCCTCTTTGTTCTTAGGAAACCGTCAATTGATCCGTCCAAGTGATCTGACTTTAGGAGGCTGTGCTGCACTATCCGTCGCTGACCACATCCTGCAGTTCCAGGCGGAGTTACAGGACTGTGGCAGCACAATGACAGTATGTGGCTTTCCTCACAGTCCGTCTGCTGTTGTGTATTTGAATTCACTGCGACTTTTTAGATGTGCTCTCTTTAGATGACCGAAGACTCCCTCTTCTACACCTTTTCTCTGATGTACTCCCCAACACCCATTGGCAACACCTTTATTTTAAAGACCAACCCTGCTGAGGTGATAATTGAATGTCACTATCAAAGGTAAAGCTTCATTATTTGGTGTTTCCTCCCATAGCCTGACAAGTACAATTGTAACCCTGCTGTTAGCACAGATTATTCAGGGTTTCTGCAGAA
>JAUBNQ010000012.1:8517307-8541869 GCA_032353495.1 Ctenopoma kingsleyae | reverse complement strand
GAGCGTCTTCCAGAGCTGGACTGTCTGCTCCAGACACATGTAGTGACTCAAACCCGTAAGACGTGGCTTGTGTTTTTGTTTTTTTTACACCATTCTAAGGTGGTCTATTATTTACAACAGCTAAATGATGTAATTAATGGAACTGATCATATTTATCTCCTTCCTCAGCCTCTCATCCATCGATAGCCTTGCTGTGTGGAGTGGGCACAGCGCTGGCTGTGGTGATGATGGTTCTCGTGTGTGCTGTCATTCACACTAGATTATACAACCCCACTGGACATGCTGTTTGTACCTAATCAAGACAATAAAACATCTATAACCAAGCCTCATTTTCCTTTCTTTCTCTTTTGAATAGAGCTACAGAACCATTGTTGTTGGTTATAGCTAGTGACTGAAATAAATTTTCTAAATGTCTCATGCTATGAGAACACACTCTGTGTTTTAACAGTATTACAGCATTCCTCTGCAGGAGATCTGAGTTCTGTTTTTTAGCATTTGTACCGTCTGATATACAGGTCTCTCCACACTGTATAATGCACCAAGTGTTTGCTTGCTGCAGTTTGTAGGTTAAGTGTCCAAGGTTGACGGAAAGAACCAGGACACAAAATAGGTTGCTGTACTGTATATTGCCCTATCAATCTGCATGTTTTAATAATGCGTGCTTTGTGAGGCATAATGTAAAAAATACTTCACTATGTTTTGCAGAATGTGCAGGGGTGGAGCTAGATTTTAACTAGGGTGGCCCCACATGTTCATAATATATAGTACAAAGCATTAAATGACCCAAAGTGCTGGTCTTTGTGCAGAATTCATTTGTGGATGATTTCTACTGTTAATTTTAGGGAGCCTGCAGCTAGTCAGCCCACTGCCCTGATCTGAGGGAAATAATTTAATACACCTCATTATTACTGAGCTCCCATGTAATTCACTTGAGCAGCGTGAGATTTTCCATCTTTATCCTGATCCATATGGAAAACAAAGAAAGAAGAGAAGTGCCATTGGCCCCGCGCTGTGAAGTAAAACGAAGTATCCTACTATCCAAGCAACAATAGTCATATTTTTACTCCAGGCCATTTTCGTCTTTTTCCTTTAATTCGCCCCCTCCAGCTCTCTGCCAGTGGCGGAGTATTCGTGAAATGGGGCTCATCATGAACTGTTGCTCACAAGCCCAGGAAGACGAATAGACATAATTAAAAAGCCCATAAAGGCAAGAGCTGGAGCTTTTATTACAGTAATATGTGAAGGCCTTAGTTTAATGGGGTGTTTGTTCCTGTGTGCACGGCTGACGGCTGTGCTAGTTTACTGCTGGAATGATGCTGACCCCCCCCCCGCATCTCCAACACACCAGAGGCTAATAAAAAGCCATACCTAATGACGCACCAGCAGGATGCATGACAGCGACAAGCATACACACTCATGGTGAGAGACACAGACCCACAAGCCCCTCCTTAAAAAGAATAACTGAGGGTGTGTGGACGGGATCTTATTGTGATTTTCATACAGAGGAGGAAAAAGAAAGAGCAAAAAGAATTATTGGCCACTAGGTGCTGTCGAGATGGTTTAATCTTGCAGTTCTTGCTCAAGTTCTGTCCTCTTTTTGTCACAAACACCCGGCAACACATTCAGCAGTTTAAAGTAGCATTAATTAACTTTTTTTGGCCAACACCGACAAAGGACAAAGTTAATATGCTGAAGCTGCGAGCAAACAGTTACCTATTTACACATCTAACAGACACAAGGCAACATTAGCGTTCAAGGGTAGTGATGTTTATGGCCATCTGATGAATGAAAGTCCAATACTCACTCTCCATTTAGCTCTGTTTTACTACTCCAGCAACTCCTGGGGGAAATATCTGGCTCATCACCTGCTAAATGCTAAACAATGTTAATCAGCTAGTTGCTAACTTTGTCTTTTATCTGGTTGATTTCGGGCATACAGCGAGGCCTTATCAGACTGTCTGCACAATTTTCAGACACATGCAGCAGTTTATTGACAGTGACTTTTTTCTTTTTTTTTAAATATGCATTTGTGCAACTTTAAATCTTCAAGGGGACATGGGAAATAATGTCAGTGTTGCTACTAGTAAGATAAGAGTGAACTTATGAATAAAGAATGATCTCATCTGAGGCCCAAGATATAATCCCCCCTTTTAGTGTTCACTGGAAAGATTTCTTGCGCAATTTAGTTTTAGCAAATGTGGACCTGCAATGTTTCATTGAGGACAGAACAGATGACTTACAGATGGAGACTGCTGAGACAAATGCATTTTTGTTTTTGCACACGCCAAACTTGCCTGCAGCTTTAAGAGGAGTCAGCAGAGTGTAAAAGGTGTTAATGTCTTGTTATGGCCATAGAGGATCATCATCATCATCGTCCTGGAGATGGTCGCCCACCCACAGATGTCTAACGATTATGGTGGCATGAGCCCAAGTTGACAAACAAAATGGCAGAGAGTCCTGAATCAGCCGTGTTCCTCCCTGCAGGACGTGTGACCCTGAGGGCACAAGCATACACACACAGACACACGCTGAGTACACATGCACTTTTCCTATCACCCCCACACACACATGAACCATCAAAAGTAATGGTGTGTGTCTAGTGGCAGTCAGGGGGTGTCCTCTCATGTCTGCCAGCCATAACAATATTATTGCTGTAGATGTAGCGTGCTGGGGAATATTGTTCCACGCTATTGGTATGCTGCACACGTCCACTTGTACCACACACCAGTGGTGATGACAGAAGTTGGTGCTAACACCAGACCTATTGGGTGATGCTTTGACAAGAAACCACAACAAGTGGATTCCTCATTGAGACAAGACAACTGCTGTTATTTCAAACTAAATACTGCATTTATTTATTTATTTTAAACAAAGACACACACAGTCTTCATTGCATCAAAGAGCTGCTGCGGTGCGAGCACTTAATATTCAAGGCAGACAGCTCTATCATTTACTAGAGATACTATCTGACTTAAAATGTTCACTCTTTTGAATTTAAATAAATATCGAAGACTGTTTAATATAAGTCATGAATTCTCATTGTGTCACGATACACCTCTGATACAGATGCCGATATTGCATCTGAGGCTGGTCTGGAGGGTGCACATGCACGCAACCTCTGTCCAGGCTCATAATTAACCCTCTTAATTAAGAGAGAAAAAAGTTGCTAACGAAGGAAATGGATTTAATTAGGCTGGTCTTAGCCCAGGCACAAGTGCACACCGTAAAACGCACACACACACACACACATGCACCCACACGCACACACAAAACAATTAAGCCTCTTTTATCCTGGCTAATGGCTTCAGTGACTCAGAGTCTTTCTCATTAAGACTATCAATAATATGCTGATTACATGCATCCACCGGTCTCCTTTATCAGGGCACAAAGGGACAAGTGTGTGGCTCTGAGGTTTCAGGGGTAGGGCAGTCTGTCTGAACGAACTTATCTGCTTAAATAGATGTTTGAATTGTTTGGCTGGAGAAGCTAAAAGAGGCTTTGCTTTGCAGCATATCTGCAGGTGATGTTGTACTGCTGATGGCTTTATGAGGGTGACTGTAGGTCTGTCTGCTTGCCTGACTATGTGCTGGCTGCTTGTAGAACTATCATCTGTCCATCTATGTTACACTGCTGATGTTTAATCCTTTTATGCATGCATGACAAATGAAAAGAGAATGAAAGATGCCTTCTTTCTCTCCAAGATTACGCCGATCACTCACAACATTGACACCACCTAGTGGTTTTAATATTATGGTGGACAGTAGTCAGCACAGACACTGTAGCCTGATACACAGCAAGCTGTGATGGACTGTGACACCCGTCGATCATAGCCAGCTTAAATTTTTCTCATACTGACTCCTTAATCCATCTGTTGGACTGACATGAAATTTTTCCCCAGATGGGTCCCCTGAGCATCAGTCCTTTAGTGGTCTCTTTCAATTGTATTAGCAAATACAAGCACAATAACGCGCTAGAGATTATTTTGAACATCAGCATGTTAGTGTAGTCTTTGTAAATGTGTCAGCATTCAATGCAGAGTCCGGCCTCACGAAGCAGCTCGCATGGCTGGAGACTCTGAGCCTTGTGCAGCAGCTGTACTTTTTGTTACAGGCTAATTAGTAAAACACTTCAGCCTCTTTATATATCAACAGGCTCTTAATCCATCTATTTAGTTGTCTTTTTCTTTTTTACACCCAAAACGCTGGTGTGTGTGTGTGTGTGTGTGTGTGTTTTAGACCGGGATGATAAAATAAGATAGACAGGCGTCTGTCACACAGGCAGGAAGACAATAGGTCTGTGCTTTGACCTTAAGTCTCTTCCTGTTGTAAGAGACACTGAGGTCCCTCCCAGAGGACGACAGAGGAAAGCAGTGGTATGACCTTCACAGCCACACCTTCACCCCCCCCATACTGCAGCCCCAAACACCCCTGATGAGGGCTGCCAGGCTCCCTCTGATCTCCACTGTTTTCCACTTGATGCTATTGTGAGATTTGTTTTTCATTCAAGTTCTAAGGGTCTCATGTGGCCACCTACAGAGCTGACAGACAGACACTTATTTCCGGCCCCATGCTCTCATGTTTTTTTTTATCTTCTGATTTGTTTCAGTACGCAGGGCTCCCAACCTTGCTCTTACTGTGCAGTGTGATTCTGGTTGAAGATGTCAGCGTTCACTCAAGTTCTGCCTCTGCCGACCTTTCAGAGCTAAAACGTCCACTGTAGGAAGAGCTCAGGGAGGATTAAATCACTGTTACTTTTGTTAAAGTTGCACTTCCCTTCTCCCAAGTTCTGTTTTTCCAAAACAGCATTTTTCTTAATCGTATGTAGATGTGTCACATGAGCCAAACGCAACAGCTCCCAATTTCAAAATAAAGTTCTTGGAGGCCTGTGCTCCCACAACTCCTCATCAGCTGTGCCAACAGCACCGTACAGAGCCTCTCTGACCCAAACCCAAATAAATCACCACACTGGGAAGCATCTGCACCAGGGAAGTCAGCCCAGATGTGATCTACTGCAGACCAGATGTCTTTTCTGACTGAAATAACATCAGATCCATTCCATAGTGAACCCAGCACCTTCCTTTTAACCACCAGGAGGATAACCACAACAAAAGCTCTCCTTCCGTTTATTCCCGCTTTAGATGTGGGTTTTTTCAGTAGACAATGGATGAAAATATTCTGGCCTTCGTGTTTGATGTGGACTTTTTCATCTGGTGTTTTTCACACGCTTTAATAGGAATGTGCTGAACAATGTTTGATCACAGCTCTCAGGTGCACGAATGAGGAACAAGGGCACAGACAAAGGGATAAGAAAAATTAAGAAACTCACACCTCTCATTTATGGATTCTAATATACACATATTTGTCCCATAGACCATGACCTTTAATCCTGATTGGCACACAGAAGGTGGATGAACACACAGCACACAAACACACTCCTTTATCATTCAAAGTGTGCCAGAGCTATCAACCTGAATAAATAAATCCCCCTCTTATCTCACAACGCAAAACTGGATAAGCGCTCCCACCGGGTCTGGATGGAGGAAGCTGTCAGCACCTCTATTTTGGTTTGCCTATGCCTCATACAGAGGCAGAATCCTGTTTTTCTCTCCAATCCATCCTCATGGTTTTCAGTCCCCGGAGAGCTGTTTCCCTCCGTGTGCGTGAGACGTATGTGTCCCGCCACACCATCCATACATGATCCTCTTTCCTGCTTATCTTCAGCTCTGGGCCTATATCTTTCAGCAGTTGATAAATCCACGGCGCTGCAGAAATGTCCAGGTTAGGAAGAAAGAAAATAGGATTTTCCACGTTGTCAGCCTTTAAACCTGTTTGTGAGATATATTTGCCATTACTTTTCTCTACATTGCTGCCTTCCTGTGTTACACCCGTGTGCTTTTGTCTGCTTTGACACCTGTAGCTGCTTTGAACATCCAGTTTCATCTGAAGCCCAGTTTCAAGAACCTAGATCTTATTATCAAGATCTGTTATAGTGGTTGCATGACTTAGAAATAATCCACAATAACACATTTTATTGTATTGCTAATGTCCTACATCTCCGCTGGATAATAACTGCTATTCCACTGACATGATTTCGTGTCTACACAGGCCAAGACCAATTTGTCAGGAATAATCACTGTTAGGTTTCCTTGATGTGTTCCTCCATAAAGTCTCTGTTATACGGGCTTTTTCGATTTATCAAAAGAACAAAGGAAACCAAATATGCTCACAAAAGGGAGGCGACAGAGTGCACTGGTCAGCTTTCCTGCAGAGCAACATTGCCATCTGCAGACTAGAGATGTCTCTAGGCTGCAGATGGCAGAGGACTTTGACGTGGCTTAATCAAACACAGAGAGACTCACGAGGAATACAAGGAGAGGCTTTGTTTGTTTGTCTGCTCCATTAGCTTGTGTAAGTGTTATTGTACACATTTCATTATGATAATTGATTCATTTGAAAGATTATCTACGTGTTTTTTTTTTGTTGTTGTTGTTCACAAATGAACTGACTTTCTTCTTTATGAAATTAAACTTATAAACAGGACAAGGAGCTACTAGTAGCCCTTACTGTGTTAATGTTAAAAATGAGGTGTATGTTTTTTGTATGTTATCCTCTTAGACTGTAGTATAACTGATTGCTGTAAAATGCTGCTCAAACTGTGGGTGCTGGAAGTCATTTCCACTGCTGTGCTGCCCTCCTGTGGTAGGCTATGGTGCAACAACCACACATGAAATTCAGTTGATTTGTTTTGTGGCGTTTCACCCAATGCGTGAAAATATTTTCTCTTCATGACATTAATTTATCAATAAAACAAAAAGATGCTGCCAAGTTGCATTATGGGAATTGAATGATCCAGTGTTTATGGAGTTTCAGGCATGCTGCAATGTCAAGTCAAGTCAATGTCAATGTCAAGGCTATATTTATAGCATGAAATCACAAAATAGCTTGAAAAGGATTCATAATTTGTGCAACATACAACACCCTACATTACTACACCCTTGGTTTGTGTGAGGGCACAGTCATCATGCTGTGTATAATATGACGTGAATACAGACTATCCCAAGATGTGCTGATTATGTGTTTATAACTATAGCTCTCAGAAGAGGTTATTTTTATTCATTTGTCTGTTTCTTTGCACACATTTATGATACAAGTATGTAACATTAGTACAACATTGTTTTTGTCTTAAGCACAGGAGTCTGTTAATTTAAGAAAGTGTGTCATCTGCTGGAATTGAAAAGATGAATCTGCTCACTTCAGATTCGGTTGTCGAAGAACAGTAGCAGCCTGATGATTGCATTTGATGATGTTTCCATTAGTCAGTGTGTGATGATGCTTTGATTTGGGTGTTTAGCTCTACCTGTCATGGTCTCTAGATGGCGCTGCCGACCCATTAGTGAAGTGTATCAAACGCAGTAGGTGACCGCTTCACATAGCACATTTTACAATAAAAACAGGTATTTTTTCTGAACAATAAAGTCAGATAATTTCAGTCTGCCTATTTGTTTATATCTTTTATTAGCAAAAAGCACACCTAACCTTTACAATAAAAGAAAATGCGAAAATAGCATTCATATAATTACAGCATATCCAATGCTGAGTGTAAACGGCTCAAATGTGATAGTACTACAACTATCTTACCTCATGCTGGCAAGGTATTTAATTGATTTAGCCCCTGACACATTACTTGTGCACAAACACACTTCATCCTCCGCCCACTCTCATCCATAAATACATTTCCACTGCAAATCACACAGCAAATAAATCACCATGGTTACAGTAATATAATAATTGCAGTACATGAAGGAGGCTCTGACCAATGATGCTCACAAGGCCACTTAGAAATCAATAATTACAGAGAAAATAAGACATGCACAATTCATTCTTGCAGCAGAATGAATGTGGAAATGCATGTTTGATCCACTGAGCTGGCTCTTTTTATCTCACTTTAATCATTGGGTTGCCTTATTATTTTTATAGTATTTAAAGTGAATCTGGTACACGCAGGAGTTTCCAGGTCCTGCATAGAAGTAGAGCATGTTAACTCATGAATATGAGTGTCAGTCAAGGCTGGATTGCATACTGGTCAAAGCAACCTAACTCTGGACACTGGATCCTAAGGTGGCCTAAAGGGCTCTAGGGTAATTGTGTGGCTGTTGTTTTTTGATTACTTAATCAATTGAACATGTGTTGCCATGAATTCACATCATAATCTAAATTGATGAGGCATGTAGAACAGGAAACACCTACTGTACATAAGGCACTGAGTTACAACCTAGTCTTTCAGATTTGCACAGTGAAATAACAATAGGAAAAGCACAACACTGTACGACTTACGACACACTACAGAAGGTTTAGACCAAAAAGCATTAGGGATTTGTGGTGTGCCATGTTAGTTTAGATGGGAAACGATGTCACCAGGACCAAATGTGTGGTTGTATGAAGTTAAATAGGCAGCACAGTTATCTTTACTCTAAAGCATACACAAGTTTCCAATCTTTTGAAGACCACCTGAATGCACCATTAGCCTGAAAAGAAATAGATAGATTTTTTTTTTACTTTTAGACACATAGACAGAAGAAGAGACAGACCAGCAAAGAGGGATGTCCGCAGTTTGTAACACAGTCCAAGAGGTCAGCATCACTTTGCTAATAGAGAGGGTTTCCTGCTCTTCTATGGCACATTGGAAGTCCTTGTAACCTCCTGCAGCAGCCATCAACCTTGTAACAGACGCGTCAATATTTCAAGCTGATGGGTCGCCTTGAGATACTGTAGGTTATTATTTTCTGTTACACCAAGGGAAAAACATACACACGTTTTTTGTTTTTTTTTCTCCACACGCTGTTACAGCCACAGGCGTCGGCAAAGACACTGGAAGACGGAAACGCAGAACGACACCACGTCATTGCAGGCTGGATTCAAACATTCATATTTCATTCACAGAAAATCCCAACATCATTACAGCTCGTCAGAGTGCAAAACAGCTAATTACTACCTCCAACTCCACTGTGCTTATGAGTCTTTATGTGTGTTGATGGGAAACTGTGTGTGTGTGTGTGAGAGTATAATTAGCTGACTTCTCTCTGATCCTTAATGCATTATTGAATATTTCAGCGAATTCTCAATCCTGTGGGCTAAGTGACTGTCTAGTCGGGATCACAGGGCGGGTTTGGCCGTGATGAAGGGTGGTTCAGCCATTAAGAAGTCTGGGCCGGGCCGCTGGCCTTGTGTGAACCTGGCACTCATGAATAATATAAATTCCTCTACTGTATTTGGAAGCACTTTGGGCTGCAGTGGAGGAAACTGATGATGCTGCATTGATTTTTGACCGTGCGATTTCAGGAAACAAGTCAATTCAGTTTTAGTGGTGAATAATGGCTCTCAGAAAATAGAAGATTTATCGCAATTATTTCTGATAAAGAACAACAGCCGGGGTCTCATTTCATTGCCACTGAACTCCACGCCTTGCAACCTTGACAAGACAATAGCTGTGTTGTCATGGTAATATGCCATTTCTCCTGACATTTCCAAGATTTTCATCTTTCACAATTACTGCCAGTATGTTTTCTTTTCTGCAAATGCCACCATTTATTATTTGATTTACTCTGCTGAGGGATGAGACCCAAAAAATGTGAAATACTATAAAGAGTAAATTATAATGCAAATCCTATTGCCATTGGCCTAAATAATGGTGAAGTTAATAGTTTCTATAATAACAATGTAAAATCAGTGTGACAGTGTAAAAAGGGTCATTTGTACTAACTAACCTATAAAGTCTCATCACCCACTACTGCAGTTTTCATCAACTCTACCCTTACTTCATTCTCACGCTTTCTGGCTGCAGCATGCAACTGTTTCCAGCTAAAAAGCTCTGAAAACCCACTGTACTCTGCCTAAAACACACAACATCCCTACAGCTGAACAACAGATAAATTATTAAACAGTTGCACCATAGTAGTGAGTCAAATGTTTCAGCGTCTTCTGATCAAACTCACACATGATTCAGTGATGATTATTCTTCCTTTATGTCGAAATGGATTCTGGAGAAGTGGATGAGGCAATATGAACAATTGGCCGCAGCAGATGATTTATGAGGATGCATAACTGGTCTTCTATCAGTGGACAAATGAGAGCGCCTCAAAATGGACTCTCTCAGCATTTTGAAAAAGCTCACCCGGTGCGGTGCGCACACATTTGGGGATCAGTTTGTTTAATGACAGCTGGACCATATTCAGTCCTTCATTACTTAGGCCTAGGTGATTAGTAAAACGCTCATCAAAGTCATAGTGGGAATAAAATGCCCAGGTGATCTCCCTGCAATCAATCAAATTGACCAAACCGCAGTGAATGTGCACACACACACACACGCACACACACACTCTCTCTGTCTGTACTGAGCTTTGTGTCAGCTGTAAGCTCTTTCCATTAAACCTGCGCTGCATAAAGCATTTGGGTTAAAAGCTTTCATAATCAGGTGTGTTCGCATTTAGCGTACAGAGATTTCCAAGATCAATACTGTCCTTGACGTGAGAGCTTTTGCCCACTGTGTGTACCTGTGTGTGTGTGTGGGGTGTTCATGCATGCAAAAGGACCTCAGAATTAAAGCTTTGGTCCCTGTGTGTGTGTGCATTTACTGTCTATTTACTGTCCTGTGTCTGCAGGGCCAACTCTTTCCTACTGTGATCTCCTCTCTGCGTCTGAGAGAAAAGCAACTGTGGTGTTCTGTAGATACTGCGATTCTTTTTCTGCAGGACGCCCACTCGGTTGATCCCGAGGTCCACTCTACAGACTGCTGTACTGCAACAAATGCAGAGTCAAAACTCATTAATGAGCACAACACATATACACAGACATCTGCTTTGGTTTGTATTTGCATTGCTCCCTCGTATATATGTTTGAACTACATTTGGTGCTTGAACGTGTGAGCATCTTGTGTCCATTTTAACAAGCAATAAGCGGAATATTCACTTTTAAAATGGTGTTTTCTTGTAAACAAGAGACAACTTTGTTACTGAGGTGTGATGACTGCATTTGTTTTAAATGCAAATCAACGTGTTTTATGACTTGTCACGAATTCAGTCATACTGACTTTGTACATGAACGGGCATTTGTCTATCCTTCAAGGCAATGCCACAAATAAATACACTGAACACACTCAAGAACTTCTAAATTAATTGCTTGTTCTTGCATGAAACAGGGAGAAAAAATAACACAAATGGTTCAACTGTACGCCTACTTCATTTTTCTGCCTCCAACTTCATTTCAAGTAAGTCAAATAAAGAAAATGTTATTTTTCTAAACTGATGGGTTTTTTGGCATATTGTGCTGTATGTCTTTGTATCTCTGTGAGTGCTGTGTGTTTTTGTGTGTTTGTTTGCAAGTGTGTGGGCGTTTTTCGACAAGTATGCCGTCAACAGCGTTTTTTTTTTATAAATGCTTCCTCTGCACTGGAATCAATATATCAGGCCTTGAGGGGATTAAACTTGACCCTTATGAGCACATTTTCCTTAATCACTCCTGTCTTTAAAAAGTGCTGTATTTTACTTTTCCACTTGCTATATTCAGAGGAAAGACGGCAAGTGCAAGTTCAAGTTTTCATTTGTTGTCATTTCTATGTATGTGCAGTAAGTCATACAGGATATTTTTTCTCATAGACCACTAAGTGGTGTGTCACCAGCAAATGCCAATCTGGACTCAGTGTGGTCTAGCTGGCTCAAGAGTGGGTGAGTTTGTTGAGGGCTAAGCTAAAGTCAGGTGGGACAGGGCAGTCACCGTCTCTGTGTATTCCTCCAGATCTATGTGGTCTTCAATCAGCATATTACAATCAGTGCTTTCAAAGAAATCCTGCAGGACTCAGACCCTCACTGGCTGAACCTTTATCGGTTTTTGGATTGGTCTTAGGTGAAAGTTTTAGGTGCTGCGATTAGCACGACAGATGCGGTCTGGACTGCCAAATGCTTTGCATGGATGGTCTTCAAATGATTTTTTCACCTCCTGATGTGCTGGTAGAATTTCAGTAAAACAGTCTTTTAATTTGCATGATTGAAATCGGCAGTGATGTTGAAAAATCCATCGGGGCATGTTGTTTGTTGATTGCTGGTTTACACTGCACAGCTCTTGCAGCGTGTCTGTCATGTTAGTGCTAGGGGGCAGGTAGACTAGACAAGCGACAAGGGGGGTGGATTCATTTTGCAGCTGGCACTAACCTCAGTTCGTGCCCCTGGTCTATGAGCAGACACAGGAGTCACAGAGCTAACCTATGTTTAAACAACAGCAGGAAGTGGTTCTGAAAGTATCTTTAGACAAACTACCTACCAACTAAAAAACATTTTTTTTAAAGAGTCCCCAAGTTGGGCCCCTGTTTAGAAAAAAAGTCTGGGTTAAAAACACAACATACACATAATACATTAAGCAATGACTGAGGCCGACACAATGTAATTCAATAATAACATCTTCATCCCTGACATTGCCAAAGGCTGTGTGTGCTAACACATCGTAGCATTCCACTGAAGCAGGCCTTGGCCCTGACAGGGCAGTCTGCAATGGCTATGTTCTTTGTTCATTCCCTCAATAGGCAGCACACGGCGTGGGCAGCAGTCAGTGGGGCTAAATTTGTGCCTCTCTGCTCATTCCGGGGATATTTGTGTGACTTGCTCCTTGTTGACTCGTTGTGCTCCTTTGCTGACAACGGGTCTCTGTGTGTCAGACACAGCTAAATCCAGCCAGCTGTATGCAATTAGGCTGCAAAATGCTGGGGATGTGCATCAAGTGGTGACGATGTGCTGATTTTGAGTCTGATGATCAGCTAAATAGTCAAATGAAATGTCTGTTCTGTGATTCTTGTGACTGCCATGCAATTTTCATAACATACAGTTTTTCTAGTCATTTTATGAAATTAAAAGACATATTCTTAATAGACACAAAAGAAATTACTAATGTCAGATCAATCAAATTGCTTCTGAATCAACAACACCAGCTTAAAATAAATGTTCAATATTTATCCAGGTTTAGAGGAGCTTACTGTACATTTAATAAAAGTGTTAAATGGGATCTCACAGAATATAATGCAGTGGGTTTTATCAAATGTCTGTGATGTTTTCATCTTGTCGATGGAAGACCACTTTGACAGACAGGCACTGGTTTATAAATCAGTGGACACATCTTTCCCCCAGGGAGATTCACTGTTGTTTCCTAGGTAACAAGCACCCCCCCTCCCTGTGCTGTTGGTTTCTCTGGACTGTACCATATTTACTGTAGGGTGGAACATGCGTTGTTTATCAAACAGAATTATATTGTGTTAAAACGAACGACATGTGTCATCACATTGTAAACTCAAGACACATGACTACTAGTTTCCTGTCACATGAGGCACATGAATCGGTTATAAACACGTTGTTAATGTTGACACCTTAGTACTAACCCCCCTGGCGAAGCTCACTCAACATTTCCTCGAACTGTCAAAATCGCTTGTTGCTTCCTACCCTAGCCTTAGAAGTAGTTAGCGAACTAGCGCGTAGCGGCTGATACGTTACTTCAACTTTCACTTAATATATACTCGAAAATAGAAAAGTTTGCTGCTGCAAAGAAATAGCGAATAATCTCAGTCGAAGACCATTTCCCCCCCCTCCCGTCCTGCTCCGAACCGTGGGTCCTGTTCCAACCGAGACAGCGCTCTCGAGAAGCGGTGTGGCGGCTGAAGTGCAGCTGGATGTGACAGGTTCGTCATCAGGTAAGCTGCAGGTAGTTAGCCTAGCAGCTAGCACCCTCTGGCTTCTGTATTTCTTTACCGTTCATTTGTTTCGGTGTAAGGGTGAAAATAGCAGCTCTTTGGACAGTAGAAGCAACGAAAATGTTGCTGCCTTACTCATAAACATTCTTCGCAGATGGGTGGTGTGCTATGCTAGCTCCTAATCACTGCACAGAGAGCTAATGAAAACAAGCGAAAGCGGCTTCGTTAAAACAAGGATAAAATCGGTGTAATGATTTCTGAGGCATGCTGTTTACTGTTAGTGAAGTAAGCAGTGACCTTAGGATCCGTTGGGATAGGTTTGATGAGAATTCATTTTCTGTTTGTTTAATAAATGCTTGACAGTCACCATTATTATTAACCTGTTACCACACACCCTTCATATTTTCGTCCATGCCCGAAGATAGTGTATGCAGTATGCAAAGGTTGCTGTTTGGATTGCAGTCACAATCCTGTTCTCAGTCTATCAAGCAAGAGCAAACAACAAAGTTTTGGACTTTTTTTTGCTCACAATTGTTTATTAGAATAAACATTTGTGTTTTTAGCATGGCTTCTCTCACAAACCTGTACATGTAATGGCACCTTGATTAATGGATTGTTAGAGTTCATTGCTGCATAGGAAAAAAGTAAAAACTAGAAGTAATGAGACGTAAATGGAGGCACGCTTTAATCTTGGACTTTGCCAGAGAAGTAGTCTTTACACCTGATTTGATCAGGCTGTGTGCTAGGTCATGTACAGTAAATTGTCTTACTGAAAATGCAAATTGACATATCTGAGCAGGATTGTGCCCTTGGAAATGCAGTGAAAAAAAAAAAAAGAAATGCCGTGAAATATTGTGTTTATTAAGGCTATTACAGCAATGGTACACTTGACAAAAACAATCCATAGCACACTAATCCATAACACACTATAATTGTTAGGAAATGTTTGAAATTTGTGTCATTAGAAATGAAACAATATTGTTATGTGGGGTCAAATAGACCAGGAATTTTAGTAATAGGAATTTTGATGTAGAGGATCTAGTATCTCCTGGTTGATTTTGAGCCTTTATATATTTTGTACACAGTTTCCATGCACAGCCTTGAACTTGCTCCAAAACTGATTGACCTTTTGCCTACGCATTCATGAGGTACTTGTTTATTTCCAATTATCATGTGGGCATAGTGCATGACAGACTTACCAGAATGGGTTCAAGCGGAAGGAAGCACAACTCTCTGCCGCTTCATATTTGATTACGGCTAATAATAGAAAAAGACAGCTGCCTTTTCATTGATCTGTCTTCAGTGCCCTATTTCTGAGCCCTGTTTTTTTTTCTCTGTCGTGTTAAACTATCCAGTAATACTAACATAGAATACAAGCAATCCTGTGCTGAGGAGCATGTTCAAACAGTTTTAACCCATCAATCTTCATTTACTGTAATTAGCCATTGTTTCAGGTTACTGTTTTTAAATGTGAAAGTAAAGCCGTGCTCTGCTGGGCCACAGAATCCTAAATTTGGTTGTGTGATTGTGAGCCAAGATGTTTGGAGTAAAACAGGACAAGCATAATAAGAGGGGAGGGGATACCATGTGGGAAGGAAGTTGCTCAGCTTGTTTGTGTACCAGGCTTTTGTTTGTTTTCCTGTTGGACAAATCTATTTAGGAGGTAGGCTATCTGAGGTCTGCTGGTGGAAATTAGCTACGAGCAGGGCTTGTTATACAGTTATTGACAGTTATTCAGTTATGCGGTTATTGAGAAGTCGGTTGCGGCCAAATGAGAGATTGATAGACGTAATCCATCCACAGTAACCTATGCAGCTGCCATTGTTTTGGATGAATGATAACATATAGAGTTGTTTGATATTGTGATCATACCAGTCAAGTTGCATCATGCAGTATTAGATACCTAGCAGTATTCCTGTTTCCTCATTCTATTGTGACGGTGCATGATGTATCACAGTGAACCTACATTCATGGAAGATGTAAGGTGACACTTTGATTTGTAGTAACACCCCCCACCTCCCTGTTCATGCTTCATGTAATGGCAGAGCGGTTGTCTGTGTTGTTTTGCTACAGGTGCCCTGATGCCTAAGATGACGTCAGTGTCATTTGCTGAGGTTGGCAGTTTTTCATGCAAGAGAGATTAATTCCCCGTCTCTGCAAAAACATTTGACAAATCTATTGCCTGGCAGGGATCAGATTATAGATAGCTCTCAAAGCATAATCAGACAGTAAATAGGTTTGTTTATCACAGAGCTGTGAAGCATGTTTATCCTCACTGATGTCAACGAAACACCCAGGCTGCAGCGTCATTCACAGCCTTTGTATGAGAGAGAAGCAGACAGACTCGGGCAGAGACAGAGACACAGAGAGACAGGCGGTACAGCTGTTCCATTGAATCTGGATCGAAAAGTCATGAAGCTGGATCTCTGACTCATCAGTTCTGTGACACTCCCGTTTCATGGCTCATATGATCCCAACAGCATGTCATCAGCTGGGTGGAGAACCAAGACTTCCAAATCCCAGACACAACTAGGCTTTTTTTCTGATTCTGATGCAATAACAGAAATGTTCACTACTGTGCAATTTTCCAGTCCAGTAAACTGAGGAATTAGATTGAAATAGAGCCTGAAAGATGGCTTACAGAAATGGGTGAAACATACAGGTGAGGAATGAGGAGAAGTCAGAGGAGGAAAAGACCAGCAACATGCAAGAGAAAGGGAGGACAGGGGTGTCTGAATTGTGGAGTTTAGATTTTAGAGGATGGATGCTGAGGGGAGACTTGTATTTCCTGGGGGGATGGTGTTGATAGTGTGATGACAGACCATAGACAAGGACATGACTGATCTTCTGCAACATCTTACTTGCCAAATACATGTAGACTTCATATTGTGGAGCCTGTTTCCTGCTAGAAAGCAAATGATGTGTCACATGTAAATATTATCAAGATGACCACGAGGAGGATGGCTCAAAATAAATAATGTAATAGCTAGTTTAATGGGGCAAGAAATTGGGGAAATACCTTTTAAAATTAGTATTCAGAGAATGTAACTGCAAGCGCAGTTTTCACCCCATCATTTTAGTCTACTCTATTCCAATAGAGAACTGTCATAGACAGTAGCTGTCCTTCTATTGGCTGAAGCTGTTAAGGGGCAGGGCCACAGGCTGGTGGGCAGGAAGGGGCTGGCTTTAGATGTGTGGTGGTAGGGGGGGCTGGCTGGAAGTGTTTCAGCCGGAGAGTTGGAGTAGACACTCTTCTGCTTCCTGCCTGCCTTGCTTGCTTGCTTCGTGGTTTAGGGAGAGAGAGAGGGAGAGAGACATAGAGAGAAAATCCCTGTCTAGGCATGGACCTCCGGCTGCAGCACTCGGCAGCTCGCAAGGAATGACAACAGTTCACATGGTCATTAACTCCAGTTGCTGAGGTTGAAGGGAGAGCTGCGCTGTAGCTCGGTGTCACAGAAGAACCGGGTGCCTCCTACGTTCGAAACAGCAGACAGAGAGAGGCACACAGCAGATCTACCGGACCCAGTGGAGCGAGGTGGGAATGAATCGTCATATTGGATGGTTTAGCTTTTTCCTAAAAGGAGTTTTACTGCAGTGTGCTGCATACCAGTATGGGTGGGGAGGGAGGAGAGAGAATGTTGCAAGGCTAAGAGTGTGTGGCTTAAAGCAAAGGGAGAAAATATAGACAGAGTGGGATAAATGTACAGGAGCAATGGGAGCTTGCAGCATGCAGTAACTATGCTTGTTTCAGTTTCCAGCCCGTAATGGACTTTCTCTTTTGACTCCTAAGAGATAGAGGCATTATCACAGCAGGTCCCCAGTGCAAATATGATGAGCTTTTTTTTTGCCACATGGGCAACGTATTTTTCACTCTCTTGAGAAAAACTTGTTTTCTGGCGTCTGCCCTGTTACTGCCTGCTTTGTGTGGTTCTCACAAACTTTTTCCTTATAACTCGCAGTGTGTAAATATTCCACGTAACAAGGTCTAACTACAGGCAAAGGTTGTTTATACAGAACAGGGTCATGTTTTTCGACCTGCTTTAAATACAGCATAGGAGACAAATAGCTGATGGCCTGAATAAGCTGGAACTTCACAGTTCTAATAAGGACCACATCGTAATTAACCTTTTGAGTTAGATGGGGCATGGTTGACGTGTCCTTAGCTTTTCACTGTCTGTCTAGATTTAGCTTTGCGCTAGACTCGGCCTGGCACGGTCATGCAGTAGACATCATCGGATTGCATGGAAAAGGCCAGGGTGGTGTCATACGTCTGGCTGCGGATCAAGGGGAAGTGGGTGTTTTCTAAAATGGAACATCAGTTCAGCCCTTCCTGTTGAGAAAAGAATAGGATAAGTCTTAGAAAAGCACCAAAGCCTTACTGTAAGACCCTGTCAACCAGAAATCCCCTTTCTCCGAATTTGACTCTCATGCTAATTAAGATGGTAGGTTTTTCAGTCATCTTCTGAATGAAAGAGGGAGTTTTATTGCTTTGTGGCATGAGGGTGAGTTTGCTGAATCATTCAGCTCTTATGTTTTCAAGTGATGTAATTGGAAGGCTTAAGATTTCCATTAATTTGAATTATAATATTTCTATTCAGTTCAGTTTTAATCTAATCTAGTATCTAGTATTTTCTGTCTCCAGTTTAAAGAAGACAGTACAAAGTGTTAATGGAACTTGTCACAAGGTATAGGTACAGTTTTTTTCTTCAGACACTCAGTAAGCTTGGGTGTCCTGTTAATCATTATGTTTATCTGAACAGCACTATTTACTTCTGGCTGCAAACTGCACTGTAATTAGCTGATGACTTGCCTGAGTCCTGTGGCTGAGCAGGGAGTAGATAAGAGCACTTACACAGGAAAACAGTGCATTTACCCTCAAGCTCAGGTGTTACTATCGATTAATAATACTGAGATGCTCTCTTCTCTTAGCTGTTTTTATAAATGTTTTTGCAAATGTTGGAAATGGTTCATCGTCTGTTCCGTGATATGGTCAGGTGAGGAAAGCTCAGTCCTATATCACAAGCGCAGCCATTCAGGTCACCGTGGTTTAACTAAGGCTCTTATGATATGGGGCACACCTGTCTGCTGACTCTGTGAAATGCTTCTTGCGTTGCCTCCGAACATTAGCTTAGTCCTAGTATAGCCTCTGCTAAGCTCACTCACCCGTTCTTATTTCTAATATCATAAGCATCTATAGTATTAAATACAGATTAAGCAGTATGGTATAGCCGAGCTCTCATCCAGGCTGGAAGGTGCAAAGGAATATTTTGCAAGCGAATAAGCTGACGATGTCACGCTGAAAGACCCGTTAGATTTTTTTATTGATGGAGGACATTATGATAAAACCTGCACTGTAAGGCTCACTCATTTTCCATTACTCACTGGAAACTGAACATTTTCCTATTTCCACTCTACAATGAGGCCCTCTCTCCACAGCCTTGAAAAACATTGACCACTTGTTCCTGTTTGCCATGCAAATGACCACACAAATGTGGTTTGCAGCATAAAATGGTAATAAAATGGAAATGCAGCCAGTCAGGTACCCTGGTCATGGGTTATCTGTCATAGGCATTTGCATTTCTACTTTATTTTGCTGGCAACAACTGGTAGATGCCACAGTAAACGTCATGAGGCTTATGACCAACAGAAACCAGGTAGCTTATCATCTCTGCTGATCAAATACAAGCAGCTAAGATAAACTGCACTGCACAGCCAGACTGCACAGATACTGGACTAATGGGTTACATACGTGGTATTCAGAGGTCAAGCCAATGACTTTCACTCGAGACGCCCCAGTCCTGCTGACTCTCATTCAATTAAGCAGACTGACCAAGGTAATGCCCCTGCCAGCTGGCTTTAGTACGTGTCAGTAATCCATATATTGTAGTACTGTGGTGCTTTTTTTCACATCTCTGCCCTGCTTTATCTGGTTGCCCTGTATCTCCACTGTTTGTACTAAAGACACAGAGGGGACAAAACCTTCTTGCAGGAACTCAAGGTTAAAAAAAGGGATACAGGCAGCATTTTGCTTTTTATGTTTATTTCAGAATGTGGTCCTGCATTGCTGAAAAGATGAAGGATAATATTATGAGAGTTAAAGATTCAGATGCTCAAGTGAAGAGCCATATTAACATCCACACACCCACAGCATCCAATATAAAAATTACATTATAATACATTGAAACACAATATATTCCTGTGTTGTCAGAGACAGATTATGCTGTTCACTGAGGCTGTGTTTCTGTAGAATGCTAATTTTTGGGCCCCTGAAGGACTCAAAACCGCAGAAACAGAGCTCAGTTTAGAGATGACAGCATACAGAACGGCTAATCTCTGAGATCAGACATAGGGTGCTGTATGGTCTCGTCCTACCTGCTGACCATCTGTCTTTCTGTCCTTTCATATCAATAGCATTGTCCTCAAAGTGCAACTGCTAAGCTTAGTGTAAACTAAGCCAGGCCAGCATGTAGTTGTAATGCACCAGCAGAATCTAAGATAGCCTAACTGAAGCCAGAGCCATTCAAGGACACGCCAAACCAGACGAAATCAAAACTGCAAGCACCGCCTCTACCCTCAGTTGGAGTTTTCCAAAGCAGCCATTATTGCAAAGCAATTTGCTTCCACTGTGTGTTTGAGTTTATCATGCTGCTAGGATGGGTTGTTGTTATATGACAGAGGTAACAGTTCCTCCCCAGGATGGCAGTTTGTTTTCCAGCAGGGGCTGTGGTGTGCTTCAAGAGTGTTAGAGGATTGTAGCACAATCCTCTCTGCTCCTACTTCATGATACTTTTCATTTATTGACTCAGATTCAGTTTTTAGTCGACTAAGCACTTAGCTTGTATATTAATGGAGATGCGATGACCCAGTGATTTTCAGGTTTTTTTTAACTTGGCAGAAACACCACATGTATTTATATCATAATGTGATAGTCTTAGAAAAACTGACATTTGTCTAGCGAGTGTTAATAATTGGTTGAAAGATTAAATTGTTGATCAAAAGTGTACATGACTAATTATCCATCTAATCTAATGAAATCATTTATTTAGGTCCATTTTGAGTGCTGATTTTGTCACAGCACCTAAAATATTGACAAAAAAGCAGCAGTTACAGTTCCTGGGCATGTTACACTAACATACAATCATTTACACACCTGAAGAACAGACATGCAGTCGTGTTCCTGCACGATTTTTTATCGTACCATCACCCACATGAGAATTTGTCTGATCTTCAGCCCCCAAAATTTGCTTTGAATATTTTCCATGACAAACATTGCTTGAATGGTAATGTTGAGTCCCCTGTGAGATTTTCAGATGACCCCATCCAACCCTTATCTACACTGGCTATTATTATGAAAGCTTTCAGCGCTGTAAACGTCTGCTTTCTCAATAAAAATAAAATGACTGATGGCTGTGTTCCCCAACTGCATTCGCACCGCCCGCTCCATCAGTTCACAGAGACAAGGTGGCGTTGTCCCTTCACACATTCTGACAATGTAGGTTAACTTGATCACAGACTTCTTATGGCTTCTAAAAATAAGAAGGGATTAATTGTTAAAGGTCACATCTGACATGATTCTTACCTGACTGTCTCTTCTGCACCAATTGACTCTCTCCCTGGGGAGACAGTGTGAAATTAAATCCTGCCTTGGAGAGTGGAGCCTGGGCGTCAGTACCATCGGTGTAGGAAGCTTCTCATCTCATTTCACATGATCAGCACTAAAGTGGGACAATATGATTCGCTAGACAATGTTCTATGTAGGGTTGGGTGGTAGTTTCAGGGAGAAGCATCTTTTCTGCCACCTGGCATCTAAGGTTTCTGAGTTTCTCACTTGGATCTATAAGATGTCCAAACAAATTACAAACAGAATTCAACAGAGAAGTCCAAGTTCAACTAACAGACCAAAACAGAGAATGATATTTAGCTCAACAGGACAGCAGAACAAGCATACTGCACCCAGCCCAAATCTTGAAGAAGTCTGTCTTACACCTGCATGACAACAGTCTAAGTGGTTTGTCTGTAATGGGAATTTGTAAAAGGATTTCTTCTTCCTTTAACAGGAGCTTAGCTGTTTCAAGTACTAGCTTCAACTTGCCTTTATTAACACAAGTTTATCTTGTCAGATGCCTTTAGAGGTTGGTCTGGATATTGTTTTCATATTTAACACATATTTATTCCTGATGTTTTCTGTTTTCTGTATGTTTATATGTTTCAAACAATATGGGGTGAATCTTTTACAGCAGTGCTGTAAGTTTTTACAACTCTTTTCTTTCACCTCCATCAGTGAGATGTCCTCAACCCCCTTTTCCCTGCCCTAGTTAGCAGAAAAATATTTCTAGATGTGCAAGAAAAAAGCTCCCTGCGCAGTAGCTTAGTAATGGATTTCGTACACTTAATCTAAAGGTCACTTCCTCAGATTGTTGCTCCACCGATTGTCTCCCTCTCTCCCCAGACAACAACCAGACTCAGAGACCTGTGCCTTTACAGGACAAGGTGCACATACACACAATCCCCCCCGTGAATGTAAATTGACAGCCTGCTGTCAATGGGCTGGTATCTAATTTGGACAGTGGGACACCAGTGAATATTGCAGGACACAGGGCAGCGTCATAATCGTGTCTGGCACTGGCATATGCATCTGTCTCGGTCTCTCTCTGGCTGCTGGACGGCTGCCTGGAATAGTGCTGTGCTGTGCGGTTTTCTATTGGCTGCACCAGCCCGTTGTGCATGGCTCTACAGGGTGGGTTGGACCCTGGGGCTTTTTTCTATCTCTGCTCTGACTATATGCTCTTGTCCGCTGTGTCATAGCACAGAGGCTTTTGCCATTCACTGCTTTGTGTGCAATATGTTGAAGAGCCAGTGGGCATGTAGTCACCTCATACAATGGAACACAGCAGTGATTGGGGAACTTAAACTCAAGTGGCTTCTGAATAACCACACAACTGCCTTTTCTCTGGTTCATCAGCCTTGTGCCCTTTAGAGCTAGCACTCCTCTGAGGCAGTATGCGCCCAAATTCAGATTGACATGCATACACAAACACTGTTAACGCCTGTTGATGCTTGTTAGATAAATTGTTGCCCATCATATTTACCAAGCCATTTTCTCACTCACAGATAATAACCTCACTCTGTTTGTTTCCTGTCTCTCTGCTTTTTTCTATCATCTCCATTTCAGATCACTGACAGAAAGTGCCTTGTGAGACAGCATCCCTACTTGAAGACTCCTTGCATTGCTGAAGAGCTCCACATATTTCCCTCTGCAGTCGTGACAGGATATAGCTCAGAAAACGCCTGGTTTGTCTTTACCTGTGCACAGTTTGAAGAGTTGGAGCTACTGAACTGCTGGCCTTTGGCCAAAGCTTAGAGTAGGCACTGAAGACTGTTCAACAATAGAAAACTGCAAACCTTGTGTTGTCCTAAACTGTGCCATCACATCTCAGAATAGGCCCACTATTACTCACCTTTGCACAGATATCATCACTCATACAAAGGAGATTTTGGGGACATTGGTAGAACGAGTAGAGTTTGTCTCCGAATATGCCCCCTTTGCCTTATCAGAGGTCTGCCCCTGAGACTTACTGATTGATGAACAATTAGCTGTTTGACTGACAAACTCTCCAACAACAGTGCAGGCCCATGATCCGGTCACAGAGAATTTGCCAGTCCATTACCTCCACTTTCGTGTCCAGAAGGACAAACCTGATCCACTGACCTGAAGCAGATCATTTATAGCTGCATGTTTCATCGGTTTTAGTTGTTGTGTGTTTTTTTTTCTGGAACACTCTGAAACACCTCCTCAGAGGATAGCCTCCTCCTTAAACCCAGTGGCTTCACTCCACCCAAGCTCTACAGCCAGTGCTGCTGACATGGCTCTAAACATTGCCTCGATAAGGGACACAAAATGGCTGACCCTGGAAGTGTGCCGGCAGTTTCAGAGAGGGACTTGTTCACGCAGTGATGAGGAATGCAAATTTGCCCACCCACCCAAAAGCTGCCAGGTGGATAATGGGAGGGTGATCGCCTGTTTTGACTCATTAAAGGTAAGGACATTTAAATATAACCGGTAACTGCTGTGTTCTGTTGACATATTACAAATTTCTCAGAAATAGATGCAATATCTAACCTAATTTAGATCTTTCATGGATGTCTGGCACACAGGTGCAGAAATCACCATGGTTTCTACTTTCTGTTTATTTCGCTCACATTCAGACTCATGTAAGAATCAGATTACATGTCTGTAGCATCGATACTATATAGTCTGACGTAAAATGTTACAGCTTCAGGGTTCCTAAAGGTTGTTGGTGTAAGTTGTCTGCTCAAATTAGCATTCATGTCGGGTCTGCATGGTGTGCTGCAGTTAGCAGACCAGCCTCACATGTGAAGCCAAAGGCCAGAAAGTTATGTTGGCATGTTCACTATCACCACAGAGTGTGTGTGTGTGTGTGAAGGTGAGTTTGGTTTTTCATATGGTAAGTTCTTCTAATGTGGTACATCAGATCATCGTAAGTTGTCCCAGGGTTTCTATTCCTGGATGCATGTCATCTTTCACACAGCATGTGACAAAAATAGCCAGAACTTGTTTATGTATATTTTTAGTGTGTTGTATCCCCAGAGTTCTCAAGATGTGACGAATGAGCTTTAGACTAGTATCTAAATTTTAAATGAATAGAATTATTACTGACTACATTTGGTTGATATTAGGCTTTAAAGTCAGAGTTTATTATTTCTTTAAAGGTCTGTACCCCTCAGAAAAGAACAGAACAGAATTTGCATGACTGTTATGTATATATATATATATATATATATATATATAATTTCAAAGTTTTTTTCATAGTGGTAA
>JAUBNQ010000012.1:8478460-8514977 GCA_032353495.1 Ctenopoma kingsleyae | reverse complement strand
AGCTATATTCACATTTGGTTTATAGGTGTCTTTCATTTCTACTGAGATGTGACATGAAAACCTGACAGTGGTGACTTCAACATACAGGAGAGGTAGTAGGAACTGCTTTTTCAGCCTACAAAGATGCATTAGATTTTTTTCTTTGTTTTATATTTTGAATTAGGAATATTAGATGCAAACTAAACAGCTGCCAGGCACACTGTGGTATTTAAATGTGTTGTCAGACTGCAGATTGTAGATGTTTCAACAGTGTAGCAACAATAGATGATCTCCACACAGGTAAATTATTTGAATGTGGAGTTAAATATATAAAAGACAATTTGGTAATTCTTCCAGAGGATAACTAAAGTTTAGCTGAACAAACACAGTCCCAGGTCTGTGAAGGCGCATGTATCCTACCATTAACTAATAGCTGCTGCAGATGACTTTGAACCAAAAGTAAAATCAAACAGACTGGACTCATCATTTGCCACAGAAGGTGACAGATAATCAATACAGGCAGCACTGCATCTCCAGCAGCATCACAAATTATGTGTTGTGGTTGAAACCATTTTCTTTAAACTGTTGCTATGCTGTGCCATGGAAACCATGACAAAGTGGTGGTGGGGAGGAGGAGATGAGGGGGCTGTAGGAAATACTGAGAATACCTACATTAATGGAGTAAGTGCAGTCACATCAGTCATGTGATGATGTCACGTTGGCTGTGCCTCGGACAGTAGCCTTTTGTTAAAGCTTGCTTCCAGGTTTTTCTCTTCAGGCTGATTTGGTTATATTTCTTTTCTGTCCAGAGCATTTGCATTAATATATGTTTATGACTGCTTGTCATCGCACAAATGATGTAATACTTTACATGTAGGCACATTGTGTAAAGAGAGTGGGAAAAAAACTGCTCATAGAGACTCATAAAGATGTTTTTTACACATACAAACTCGAGAAAGTTTTTATGCAGGGTTAGGGTGTGTTTTTTGTAAAACGTAAGGTGTTCAAACCTTTACAGAGCAAATAATATACTCGACAATATGGACTATTTGGGCGTTCTTCCCCAGTCAGGTTTTGAAGGGGACCGCCACACCTGACTGGGCTTCAATAGTCTGAGAGGTGGGAGATATTCTGGTGCATCCTGGCACTATCATGTTTCCTGAAATTGTCAAAAAGACAAGTGGTGTAGCAGGAAGAACAATAGAAGCTGCTTTCAGGTGTGTGGAGTGTTTTCTCATTTGTATCACAGGCTTGGAGCAGTCCCCCTGGGGGTGGGGTGCCCTGGATTCCCTCTAAGATGTTCTCACTTGGTAAGAACATCTTAATCCGGACTCTGCTTCAAAAGAGTGTAAGTGTTTCTGGGGGAGGGAGGGGGATTGAAACTAGTAAGTAAAGAAGCGAGGGAACATGGAAAGAAGGGGAGGTGTATTCAACCAAAGAGTGAAGAAATGAAGGTGGGAGGAAGAGGGTCTTCCTGTCTGCGAGTGACAGGTCTAGCCAAGCAGGGAATTCAAGGAAACACTTTCAAGCTAATTATTCAAAATTGTATTAAGATTCAGTGAGACCAAGCCTCTGACCTTGAGTGAATCTCTTACTACATATCCACCAGTTCACACAGAATGCAGAAACTTAAACATTCAAGGATCCCAAATGTTGCTTTTAAGGTTAGCGATTCCTGACTTAACTGTAAGTTAGTCCCTCTTGGCTTATTACATTTGTATTTCTTTGGATCTTTACAAAGCTTCAGTGAACATAAACTTTATGCTCATGGCCTCCTCTCCTCTCTTGTTTTAAAAGATGGGCTCGGCTGCATTCCTCACTGTAATCCTCTCGAACTGGGCCACACCCCGGGCAGAGCAAACATGTGGAGGAGAATGTATGCAGCGCGGCGGGAGCTGGTGTTCCCCCAGGGTCATTCACACAGACACAAAGAGGGACTGACTTTAACTTAACGTGGGGGCTGCAGCGGATGCAGCATGCTTTGATGAACCCCTAGGAGACCTCCACCGCTACTGTTTCTTAAACAGGCCTTCTTGCACACAGTCACATGCACACACCCTTGCTGTCTTCACAGCGCAAACCGTGGCAAATTCCGTTCGATGCGTGTAATTTAACCCTTGACACAACCACAATCCCGATCTCTTTGGTCGGAACAAATTTCCAAGAATAGGAAGAGATAAGAGAGAAGGAGGAGGAAGTCAAATCAGGTCACTGTTAAAGTCTTATGACCTATCCAGGTCCAGTTAGTCAGTGTGGTGAAAGGGGAATGTTTGTGTTCTGTTTGTGTGCTGTCGGTGATCATACTTTTCATGTTATTGTTTTATATGAATTGATATAACTTGTGATCAGTATTCACACATTTTATCGATATTACTGCAGACTTACAGTACTGCACTGTGCCACTGTTGATCAGAGCAGTTGATACAGTAGGGCACATGTTGGCATTTAAAATGGGCCACTGCTCTGACCCACATCTGTGTGCCAGTGTGCGTTTCGTCTAGCAACAAGAGGTTTGGTGAACAGTTTTGCCATGTGGGCGGCCGGAATGAAAATAACAGTTAAATGCGGCAGTTGTCTAAAGTGAGAATATTCCAGACATCATAAAGAGAATGGGCAGCAGTAAAGTGAGTGTCAAACTAGTTCAGCTGAAATACAAAAATCTGAAATACATAATTACACAAAATACATGTTACGTTTCCATTGTTATTAATAATAATAAAAAAGTGATTTCATTATACCTATGTGTGTTGGCTTTATAGGTATCACTCACACTGCAGCAGTCCTATAGCATCAGACCTTATATACATTTAGGACAGTCTGTTGACTCAATACACTACAGCGCTAATATGCCGGCTTTGTTATAGCATGTAATTCCAGGTTTGAACCTTAACGCCATTATATCTTAAAACAGAAAATGTATGACACCACTGTTGTTTAGTGTCAGATTGAATAGTAGGTGTTTGTTGCCCAGTGAGCCGCCTGCAACATGATGGAGAGACTGAGCACTGAAAATCTGCCCATCTGCTGCACCAGTGTCTCACCTGGTCTCAATCCACCCACTGCCTCTGAGTCATCCTCTTCTTTTCCATCTCTCTCTCCTGCCCACAGTGTTGATGAAGGATTAGATTCTCTGCATTTTTCTCTCTGTGTTAAAAAAAAACAGCAACTTAAATCAGTGCCTGCAGAATCAATGCCATCCTCACATTTGATGATTTAAAAGGCAGCTGGACTCAAACTCCCTTACTGCTGCATTAGTTGTTGCTGTTGTTCAGCATCTCTGCGGTAAAGCTGGAGGCAGATCTATGGAAAGCCAGGCAGGAGGCTTGCAGTGAGCTTGACCTTTAGTATTGGTCTCATTAATTATTGATATGTAGTTTCATCATCACTCATCAGAGACAGACTCAGGTTAATCTCATTTCTACTGAGAACAGCCTTTATTCCTCTGCTTTATTCAGTCAAATCCCATCTTACATTATTTCATTTACAATGTTTAGAAAAACATCATAGCATCTACTGTGTTGGTTCCTGGAAAGGCCACAGATTACTGCTACTACTTCTGCTGCTAGCCACAGATTGTTTTTTGTTGCTACTATAGTATACTGAAGCACATGGCATATGCTGTGGCCCATTTTAAACATAAAAATTAATTGTTGCCCAGGAAATGTGATGAGTGCTCCCCTCAGGCATCTTTAATTCTCTTCTGAATATAAAATGGACAAATTTACAAAGACACAGAGCTCAAGATGCCCTGCAATTCCCAAACCCAGCTCGCACACACAAACACACACACAGACCTAGGGAGCTACAAACAGTTAGACAGACAGGCCCAGCTGTCTCCCAGGGGCCAGCCTTTATAATGAGACAGAGATCTTCTTAATTGGCTCCATCTAATGAGGCAACAGAAATGCAATCTTTAGGGGCCCTACACCAGAATGAGTTCCCTCACCGTTTTTGTCTAAATGACTATTGGTCTGTGTCAAACAGGCTGTCGTGAACCAGACCTAGCATGACATCCCAATCCCAAGTGAAGACATGTCAGTGCTGAGAATGTCAAAGCCCGCATGTTGGTATGTCACTATCAAAATGATTCTGGTAATAGAGTGAGGACTGTGAACTGCAGTGGCAGTGACTGACATTGCCTTGCCTTCTTAAAAGCATGTGAAAGTGACAAAGGAGTGTGCGCTGTGTGAACTCTTTCTTTCTGCTAGAAGTGTTCTGACTCATACTCTATTCAGGCTTGACGAGCGGCAGTGATGGACTGCGCAGGAAAAGTGGAACCTGCCATAATTTCTTGTGAAATGCTCCCCATGCTGTCTGCTGTGCTGCAGATGAGCTGAATGGAGGCCACCATCTCAAACATTAAAGCATTCAAAAAAAAAAAATTTAAAAAAGGGCATTCTTCCAACTTAAAATCTTTATTCACACCCTCACTGTACACATATTAAAAAAGGCAAATTAGACTGAGAAAAATGAATGAATAATTTGATGATTATGTGCCTCTGATTGATCTAAAATGGCTGATTACCTGAAAAAATACGATACCAATGCCAGAGTAGTAGTAATCTGACTTTTCTACTCAGACATCAAGTCTAACAGGCTTTAGTGTAGTCGCTTCAAGTTGGGGTAATTTGATAGAGCTTTCCTGATTCAAAGTGTCGGACTCTTAAATGGTTCTTGTATTAGTGAATGAAAAGGCTCACAGCTGTTGAGTTAGAGAGGGAGCTGAATATTGTAAATGTTTTCATACAAATACATGCTCTGCTAATTCAGTCTTTGAAATCATGAGTGACTGATGCCTGTTTTGTTTTGCTGAGCACATTATAAATTCCCACAACAACAACAAAAATTTGTTTTTTGTATTAATAACGTACTCACCAAGTTTATTTTTGAGATCTGAGAATGTGGCGATGTCACTACAAAGACTAACATATAAGCTGTCAATGCTTTTGGTGTGTACTGTTTAAGTACAGATTATTTTTAATGCTCAATCCAAGCTAGAAGTAGATTTGCACTGCTCTCTACCACACAGTGTGGCCATACCCTAAAGGTCAACTTTAGGTCATGGCAGCATATCTGTGCCTCTGTGTGTATGTGCGTGTCTGGGCTGACAGGGGGGGCATGCAAAGTTCATGGACGAAAGTGAGATGGCCAATTTCACACCCAGCAGATGCCTGCGCCAGTGACCCACGGCGACAGGTGCAGGACACTAATTGGCAGCGTGCGCCATCACAGACCTGGGTGGACTCACGGTGGGTGAGGGAATGAAGCAGGGAGAGCAGGATGAGAGGGAAAGAGAAGAGACACTAGTGGGGGGCACAAAATGGCACCACATTTGCTGTGACACGCCATTAAAACCAAAGTAGGAAGAGCATCAACTTTAATGATTGTGAGGTACTCACAGTACTGGTGGCAATTTATTCTTTCTTTCCTCTTACCAAAAAAAGGTATTTTATGTTTGATGCACAAACAGAAAACTGCTCTCTGATCCCATTCTGTTTGCATTTTCATAACTCTGACTGGGATTCAGTCTGCTTCTCGCTCTCTTTTTGACTCAGATCACTCCACAGAGCCAAGGCTCCCCTTAGAGAAAATAGGAGAAGAGCAGGGTGATGACATGGGTGAAAAGTGTGATCAATATGTTTACCTACATCCAACAATTTTAAGATAAAACACTCCCTGCAGCTCAAGGGCTGTTTAAGTCACTGCGCCCTGGTTTATTGATCTCATGGCTCTGACCAAAGGGCACTTAATATTTTAACCGAGTATACACCCGTTCAGCCCTCTCCGTCTCACTGTTCTCAGCCTTATGAGGGCTGTTTTCATCATCTCCATGTGGGCTTAGTGACTCTTCAGCCCATGGAGAGGGTGTCCTCAGAGGCCTCATCATCACAGCCAACAAACAACATGCTAATCCAGTGCTGCACTTTATTCCCGTTTGGTTACATATTGCAAAATGAAACTGCACAAGCCCCTGTTTGAAAAAAACAAAACGGCAGTACATTTGTACATTTGAGGTTTTCCAGTTATTAACAAATATTTTTAGTATGGAGTTGATATGTACATGTGAATGGTAGTTTTAGTTATTGTGACACGTAAACACCTTATTTTTGTGTGCTCAGAGTTTTTTAGAAGGGGTAACTGGACTCTTCAATTTCTCTGTAGCTAGTTAAAAGTGTCAGCAACCAAAGCTTTAATCTCCAAACTGGAGAGTAAGCAGCCATACAATGTTTCTGCCCCTATCTGCTGACTGTGTTAGAAAGAGGCTTTGATGAATAGATCTGCTCTCTCCCTTCCATCTCATTATCCTCCTTTATCTGTTTTATGGATTTACACAACTCCTCAACACGCTCTGACACGCGGTCGATAGTGTCAGCGGGGGGGGGAAGAAGATGTAGACTAGCCTTTTTTTTATTTTCTTGCATTCTTTGTTTAATTTCTCTCATCAGCATCTGTGATGAATTTGTGTTATTTTAGGATTGCTGCAGAGTGGTGGCTGCTTTGATGAGTGACTGAAATCGAGGTATCTGTTAACAAATGTTAAATTAGGAAATGAAAATAGGGGCTACTAGCTTTCTGCTGTTTACTCTTGGGGCTGTGGCACAGTTCTTCTCAAAGTAGGACATCAACATCAAGTATCCAGTTTCTATGAAATCTTTCACTTGAAGGGCTAGTCGAAGGCCTGTCTTCTCAGCATGGGGACATGACAGCTTAGCAAAAAAAGAAGGCTAATGCCTCAGTCTTTTAGCTGTGATTCACCTATCAACAGACGGAGAGGTGGCACTGTCATAGCTGAGCCTTTCTTCAGAGTGTGTATTTGTCCTGTGCAGGAACATGACACAGTTGCTTCACTGTAGAAAAGTATGCTGGTATGAGTGTGTACCTGTCAGATATGTCAGTGTTACAGTGTGTGTGTGTGTGTGTGTGTTTGTCAGATTAGAGGAGCTCTGGAGGGTGGGTTTCATGTCTCAGCAGGTCACCCATGATCAGATTAACTGAAGCAGGGCTGCAGACTCGAGCTGGATTAGTACCTGGACTCTGCAGGTGCCTCACCATGGTGCCACTACAGACACACTTTGACCATCCTTTGGAAAACACTGTTAAAACAATGAATTACACTTACATCAGACATTGAACCCAAAGTTGCCAGCTGCATGACACCGCCACAATCAGTGTGTATTTGAAAGTGTGTGAATGGGTGAATGAGAAGCGGTATAAAGTGCTTCGACTACCAGTAAGGTAGGAAAACACACACAATTACCCTAATTATCAGCAGTTCAGTGCTGCATAGTGACAGTGCTAGCATATGTTTTCAGCTGATGCACATTCAACTATTCCAAAACGTCACCACATTGAGGTTTAGGGAACAGTGTGAGTCCAAGGAAAAAATGATAAAATGTTTAAATGGTGTCCGTTAAAACAAGATACATAGACACATTCAATTGCCAAAGATATTGGGTGTGGATACATGAACAGCACAGACACAGCCTTTGTTGCACATCTTACATGGAGGTGGTGGTGTTTACTTCTGAGGCCTCTGGGAGAAAGACTCCTGCGATCCAAGTGTCCCAGGACAAAAAAGCAAGATAAAAAAAACATTTTTTAATCTCACGTTTATCCTACTCTCCTCTGTCTGTCTATGTGTATATCTTCCTAGCTCTCCTCCTCTCTCTCTCCTTGTGTAATCTCAGGCGTGTCAGCAGCAGTACTACTCCTCCATCTGTGGGATTACAGCTGCTGAAACAAAGACACTTAATTACTGCTGAGGCAACACAGTCTTTTGTGTATGTGTAAGAGCATTTTCATGTTTATAGTCACTCATATATATATATTTACTCACATTCATAGTATTGTTAAATATACCCTACTGTAATATCCAGGCAAAAATACCTGATCACAATATAATCAGAGTTCAGGAGGTGTTAGGAGGTGACATACTTCCACAGTTTCACATTTAAATGACCCCCAGCTTGCCACTGATTCCTGTTCTCCATTACCAGCCCAAATGAAAGCAAAAAGCCTGTGGCTATCATTTTATAATGGATTTTCAGTGTTTCCTGATGTCCTGGAGCCTCACCCACTTCAAACAGATCCATTAGTTCAAATGGATCCATTAGAGCCCAAAACCAAAACAGGATCCTTAAGAGGGACCATTCTCTGTATTTGAGGGTGAAGGAAAGTCCTGTCCATGTGCATCCAGCGCCTCACTACTCTTCCGGGTGCTGGGATCATTGGGTCTGACTTTTTTGATCTCCAGAGTGCTGGAGTGCCTGTCCTGTTGGCATCCTATAGCAGGGAGCTTTCACCAAATTAACTTCCTTGTAACCTGTTACAGGCTGACCCATAACCAGATGGTAGAGACACTTTCGGAGAAATCTGAGGAAGGAGAGAAAGAACGTCTTTATGAACAAAAAGGCATTTCGTATCAAATACACTTCAGCCTTAGCTATAACACAATTTTTCTATAGTCCCCGATTTCTGTCACAAAGACTATGTTTTTTGTGCGATTATCAGGCAAGAAATTTGTTTTTGGAACTTGTTTTGTGGTTGAGTTGTTCATGTACACATGTATACAATTACAAAAATGATATACAGTATTTTGAATTTTTATTGGACAAGTATGAGGGTGAAGTGTAGAAAGAAATAATATGCACCAGGTTTGGGATTTGGGTTCAAATCAAACAAACCAAAGGGTGAAAAAAAGGAAAAGTCTGTTTTATGAGGAAAAAGAATTTAAAACAAGAATGCTTGCTTCTGGTATTCCTCACCACTAGTGGTCTTGGAGAGGAAAATATCAAACCTATAATGGAAAATGTGGTATCCAGAATACAGTTCCAGGCACTCAAGTGGATGTTTAAGACTAAAAAGGCTTTCATTAAATATGGGCTAACATATTAAAAGGTACACCACTGCCAGCTAGTTTTTATAGTTTGTCTTGTCAAAATGTTGAATAGAAGGACAACCTCCTGATGATTCCAGGACAAGTTCCAGTAGGTGCTGTTGGCAAATAAGTACTCTTATTTTGATATTTATAGCCACAAATACTATAAAAAAACAACTAGGATGTGTATGACCTATGCATATTTCTCAACAATAATTAATGGCACGATGAAAACATCACACTGCGAGGATAAGGGAAGACATTTATGAAGAAAAGAAAGAGATATGAAGGAACATTGAGAGACAAGCAGAAAGCGTGAGCGTCTGTCCAACCCCTTGCCATTGCTGGACTGCGGGGATATAACAGGTTCTTCAGCTATGCTCTAAGGGGATTACACATATCACAGGCTTCATGTCAGAAAAATTAGTGTCAGTTTCTCACAGCGGCCTTCCTCTCACACTGAGAAGGACAATCGGATAAACAGGGGGAAGAAGACTTTGTTCCAGTTCCTCTCTGCTTTGGGATATACTGTGTCAGCCAAATTTGAGCACTACAAACAAGACCTGCAGTAGATGTGGGCATTTTACTGTAAGTGGGAAGTGCTTTGTTTTTTGGGATCAGCAGCACTTGTAGCTGCACACTCATTTCTCTGTCGACTGTCAACTGTTATGGTTCCAGGGGCTCCAAAGCCTTAATGGTGCATTCAGCCATCACAAGTACCTACCAGTTTAGTGCTGACCCTGCACTGTTTAAGCTGTTTTTCCTCGGATCTTCCACCCTGACTGGTTTTCCCGGATTGCCGTCTGCCAATACTCCCAGTCACACTGCCATTGATCAAGTCACTGAGTGCTGCGGTAGCATCAAAAAGAGGGGTCAGGTCTGTAAAGCCTACCCATCTTCTCAGTGGTGCCGAAGGAAAGGGGCCTTAATGAAGAAACAAATGTATACACACATCCCAGATTCAGCACCATGTAATTCATCAATATTGTTTCCTGTGTGGGAGTGCTGATGTGGGAAAGAAAATGAATGTCTCATTTGGAGGGTATCCATCTTGGATAACCACCAGGGCACTAGCTTCCCTATTAAGTTTCACTGGAGCCACAGGGGTGTAATATTAAGGCGTGTTTCCTGTCGCCTTTACGACATTTACAGCTCTTCTGCAGGCTGCAGCCTATAGGCGGCCGCTCTCTGTCTCCAGCAGGCCTGAGGATAGAGCGCCCATTGAGGGCAAAATGCAAATGTTACAGTGGTGAACGGAGGGGCTCACAAGTGAAGCGCTATTCTGGCGAGGGGGTGGAAGACTGGCCCTCTGTGTCTGTGCCACCCACAAGCACACAACAGTCATCACTCTGACCATTCACCCAGGCTGATGAAGGAGGTGGGGGGTCGGGGGAAAGTTTCTGCCACTGATGAGGATGGCAGGGTAAAGCCCATAAGGAGATGCTAATGACTGTTATACACAGATCATTTGGGCCGCCGTACCTTGTAAACGTGTTGCATTCTGGGGGCTAATTATGTTTCTCAGACTCACGGTCCTGCTGTAATTGAAGTAGAAATTACCGGATAAATGCTTTTTATTTGACTTTCAGCCAGTCTTTCTTGCTGTAAGGGATGTATCACAGCTGTAGGGGGTAACTGTAGTAAATTAATTTAACATTTGCACTGAATCAGGGACTCACAGTGTACAACTGAGTCACAAGATAGTCAGATTCTTCTTAGCCATCTGTGTCTGGTTGTTATTATGAACCATATATTCTTTCTTAAAATGATGCCAGTTGACATTCAGACATCCAAAGCAGACACTGAAACTATACTGATTACACAAGGACACGATAACAACAAAGAAATGGGTCACTGTGTGTTTCAAATATATATGGAGTGAGGTTGTTTTCCCTTCAATTGTCCATTTGGCCCTGCCTCCAGATATCTGTGGGCTAGCTGGAGTGTTGCAGTGGGCAGTTATGTTGTATTTGGGCAAGAGAAATGTTGTACCCTCAGCATTCTGTCACTTTGTTTGGGCAAATTGTGTTTTTTGTGTTCTCATGCCAGTGTATTTACTGTGGTAAATGTTTGCCCTGTTTTTTTCTCTCTGTTTCCCTTTGCTAAAGGTTTGTCAACTGGACACTGTGTGCTCATGTCTGATTTAGAGTATGATAGGTAAAATGCTGAGAAAAATTAGCTTTATTTACTTTAGATGCCATCCATTCACAACAAGGAGAAACAGTTTAGAGTTACACCTTACAAGAATTTTCATTAAAGATTGTGTAGATTTTTTTCAGTTAATCTATTCATTGTTTAGTGTCTGAATGTGACAAACACCATAAGCTTCATCTAACATACCAAAGATATAAAATTCGGTGTTCTAAAACAGAGAAATGCAGCAAATGCTCACATCTGACATTTGACTTGATAAATTACATGTACTGAACATATCTATTGACTATGACAATTGTTATTGATTGTTTTCTGTCAACTGACTTGTTGACCAACATTGATGGACTAAATTACTAAAAGCAGCTGAGTAAAGTTACATCACTAGCTAATATCAAGGAAGTACATGTAGAAAATAAAAGCCTCTAGACCGTGTGAGAATTGAAGGAAGCATTTGCACAATTGCGGCTGTTTATTATATGAAAGCTGAAGACATGTTCTGACAGAATGGATTACCAGAAGTAATCAAGCCTAATTACAAGAACTAAAAACAATTGAAGGGGTTCCATTGGGCAAAATGAGAGTAATCCTAATCTGTTTATGAAATTAGCAGCCTTTATCCCCTTCCCAATAGATCAGCCCTAATGTGAAACACGTTTTTACTAATGTTACTACTTTTTGGAAACTTGGCAGACAATAAGTGGTATCTTGTTGGCAATGGCCATGGAGATCTGAAGAACGTGCCAACAGTAATGTCTCGTTTTATAAGCTCTTGGACAGAGGAGCTGTGTCAAATGAAAACACCCCATAATTTATCTTTAAACTGTCCTTCATTGTTGCTTGTTTTTCACTGTGTTGCAAGGACATAATTATCCAATCTGAATCAAAGCAGTTATTAGCATGGATGGATCGCAGAATTTCATGCACACAAGGACAACAGTGCCGCCTACAACTCAAGGTTGCCATGTGAGCAACCCTGCTGAAAGGTATAATATCCCCGTGTAGCTATGGCTACACACCGGCGGCTGGCGCGTGAATCACAGAGGTGCCTTGGTGCCTTCAAAGATCCTTTTCATAGACGGCTGCTCGCAGGCAGTGCTCGCGATTAATGGATTTCTGCTCTGCACTGAGTGGGTGGCTTATACAGAAGGCACAGGGCACTCACTCTGTGTGTGTGGGTGTGTGTGTGACTGTGTGTTTGCATGTGTCTGTCACCCTCTGAAAAAGATAAGGGTCTGAAATCAGATGATGGCATCAGCCACGCATGTTGCTTTTTAGCACCATCATCGCTGCATCTGTGGTCCACCTAACTGCTTAAACCGAGAACCATAAGCACTCCTCTTTTATACACGATGCAGTGCTGTATTTCCACAAAGCTTACCTCATCTTATGTGCTTTGAATCCCCAAATGTAGTTTCTCAACCTGCAGCCTGGTCCCTGATCATTCTTATTAATCACACGCTCCAAATGTACTGTAATTGCTATGTATAGCCATCACTACACAGTGCTTGCAGTCGGCCTCACCATGTTTTATTAAAACAAGAATTACTTCTGTCATTAAGCAGATGTTAGATTTTCACCCGTACTTAGAGCTAATCAGAAAGATGTGATGTGGGTGAAAGCTTTTTAACTGCTGTGCACAGCAGCAGTAAATGAAAACCTCCATCAGTTTAATAAATGCATCATTATATGTGTGTGGGAGGGTGTATAGGGTTTTTATCATTGTAACATTGTTACTTGTTGACAGCTGTGAATGGCTGAATGTTTTTTCCAGGGTAGGATTAGCCAAGTGTATACTGTAGCCTGGACTATATGACGTAATATTTATGTCTGAAAACAGCTGAAATTCTTCTAAATGATAAGATCTCTTATTTTGCATGCAACCTGTTGTGCTAACACCCTCAGATGATCTCAGTCATGTGGATGTGGATACTGTAAATAACATTGCATATAGAGAATGTGAGACTTGTTGAACATGTTGAAAGTTAGGCCATGTTGTCACATTAGAGATGAATCCATTCCCATGTACAGTACATATTACTACTCTTTACCAGGGCTGTGTATTAGCAGGTATCTGGCAATACAATATATGTATTATATGAGATTATATATAGATGTGGGTGGACGATTTAATTCAGCTTTTCCTAAACTGGGACACTTTATGTGACCTTTTGGAGTAATTCAATGTACTGCAATTAACAAAGTCTGTATAATTGAATAATGCAGTGCATTCTTTTACTGTTTTTCAATAGCACTGAAATTTGTGTTACCATCATATCATAGCAGAGGTACCTCATTTATCTGCTCCTTCTACCTCTAAAGTAGAGACCAAAGACAAATCAAATTAATTTATGCAAAGACCAGGCATAGTGCAATGCCACGATAGATCACAAATTCATCACTAAGAAAAAGATCTCAAATAAAGTTTGACAGAATGAACAGAGACACATTTATGAGCCCAAGGCTTGTGCTTAAAGCAACAGTGACTGTGTGTTGTGAAGCACTGAAGTAACTTCACCACCACTGATCTCATCTCTGTCAATGAGGAGTAATGATACGCAATTGCAAAGAGCATGTGTAACTCACAGGCTGCAGATGAACGAAGGCAAGAAGGGATGTAATCGTGTCGCATGAAAAGATCGGAGGTGTGTGCTAGCATGGCTCGTTGTGTGCACCTGTCTTTATTTGTGTTCGTCTGTGTCTGTGATCTCTGTGGGGCGCGATGGTGTTGCTGTGCTTCCCTGCAGACTCGGTTTGGGATGCCGTCCAGAGCTCAGCTTTAGCACCAGCTCCCTCTGTCACACACACCCATGCAAAATCTCCCGCGCACACACATGCACAGTTACACCTGCCTACGCATTCTCTCTTGTGGACTCAGATACACAAGACACACATGCCCATATACACAAACCTTTTGCCACATTTGGTGGCAATGCATAAGGCTCCAATTAGTTTTGACACCTCTGAGCTTTTTGCTTGTGGTTTGGGCAGGGCTGAACTGTGTGTGTTGTGTGGCACTGGTGTGTATTTTTGCACATGCATGCATGCCCGTGCTGGTGTGTGGGCGATGCCTGATGTGATTGTGTGATTTAGCATGCATGCATGTGCAGGTGTGATTTTGTGCATGTGAGCCATATACTAGGTGGGGATCAGTGGTTCGGTGCAGCTTGTCCTGCCTAACTCGTGACTCTTATCATTACAGATGAATGTGTCTCACAACAAAAACATATCTAATTCATATCTGTCTGTATTTACTATAATGTGGAAACGTCAGTTACAAAGAAGCCTATAGTGTTTTCCAGCATCCTTTGTGCTTCAAAGCAGCTGAAGGAAAAGTGATTGTAACAATACCAAAAGTGTGTTTGATGCCAGGATAGCCAGGTTTTATTAGTTTTTCCTTTGATGAGACTTGAATATTATTAGTTATTTACACAGCCAGGAGCCAGGCTTATACCTTGAGCTGCTTCTCTGTTTGTCTGCCCACCTCACAGAGAAAAGCACATCTCTCACTGTAGTAATATATTGTTGGGCAGGTTGAAGAGCTACTTCAGATCTGTGTAACATCATCAGTGATACTCTGGGCTTTCAAGCTTTTGTGCAACAGAAATAATCCATATCATCATGCTTTTGTTCATTTGCATCATGACCCACGGGATGTGTTCCAGTTATGTGCTTTACTAATAATAGTATACGAATAAAAGAATAATGTATTATTTTATTGATTTTTTTTCACTGCTTCCAGAGAGATACTGATAAAAAGAAATATCACAGTAGGTTTACCACAACCATCAATAATTGTAATGATATCTTGGGAATTACTATTTGTGTGCTCTGAAAACATATTCACACACAATAAAAACAAATATAGAGAAGCAGGGATATACTGACCATGGACCATGTAGAGGTATTAGTAGTAGTTTCAGCTCTTCCATGTACTACAAAGAAAGCAGAGGCAAGCTTATGTGTATAACACAGAGGTAATTCATAGTGCTTTAGAAAAGAAGAACAACAAACTTTTAAAATCACAATTAAAAAGAAAATATTATTTAGTATATAAATTGAAATCAAAATTAAAATAGGCAACATATAACACTAAAACCAACACACCTAAATTCATTGCAGTCATTGACAGGAAGAAAGAAACATTATCAGTAAGCATGCTGTAGTAGTTTTAGTTCTAATTCGGTGTGTCTAAGTGCTTCATTTTTAGTAACAAGTTGTATTTTTATTTTTTTTTACTCTTCTGGTTCACTGCTAGTTTGTCAAATCACTGCACAACATCATGTCCAGTGTTATACAGGTCATTTCACCCACCACACTGCTACAGTAAGAGAGACATATACGTATGTGAACTGTTTGATTTAGGCCTTGATATAATGTTTGTGCTTGAGTAATTAAATTCAGTCACAGCATGGTCACCAGGCACACTATGAGAGTAGCAGGTAGACGTTGCTAATCAGGCCATTGTGATGTGGCTCTTTCGTGTCACAGATTTAAGGGCTGTTTAGCCGCCTTATGCTACGCTGATTCTAATTTAGCTTCCCACTCCTCTGCCCTCCTTCACATTCACCAAGATGTCACGGTAACCAAGTCGTGTCCTCTTCTCCTGTCTCCTTGGCCTTTTATCGTCATCTCCCCTTTCACTTGCGTGCTAATTCATATCACTCGACTCTGCCCACATGTTTTCCACATCTCTTCACCTAACCTTTCCTTCTTACCCACAGTCTCTTTTTCCACTACTGTAGTCTACCGTTCGCTTTGTCACTCCTTGCTGACCTCTGTCCTCTCTCCCACCCACTCTCCTCACAATGAGCACAGCAGTGAGGATCCATATTGGATTATTGTGTTCGCCATTAGCCTCTGGGTTGACACTGTAATTGCCTTCATCCACCAGGGTCTCTGTAAGCCTGACCCCACCAACCCGGCATTTGCATTTCCAGAGAGACTACTGGATGACCTGTCCATCAAAAACGCTACAGAGATTGATGATGATAGATTGAATCAGAACTAGGGCTCTAGTCTACTATTAACATCTTCAATTTTATGTCTCTACTGAACGCTGGCTGTTGTCTATGTGTCCATGGAGCAGGCAGGACCAAGACCTGCCAGGGTAAACAAGCTAGCAAGAAACTGGTAATCGTCTTTTATAACAATGTTTCTAATCAGAGCCAATAGCTACCTGCTACCCCAGCTGGAAAAGCACAAGCACTTCACAATGTGCAGCCCTCAGAATTTTACATCATTTTATATGTTTCACACTTTTTTAAGTATGAATATTTATGCTGCCTTCAAGCACTTGATGTTTTGGAGTCTGAGTCAAAATCAATGCCCACATATCTGCCGCATCCTCAGGCAGTCACGCAACCTGTTCACATTGAGGTTTATTATAAAGAGACACTTCTCAGTTGATTCTGTTGATCAGAGACTTCAAGTTTTCAGACAAGACTGTTAATGAACTAGTGTGTGTCTCCTTTTCTCTCTCTCCCTTGTTTTCCTCACTCAGGGCCGCTGCACGCGAGAGAACTGCAAATACCTCCACCCGCCTGCCCACCTGAAGACCCAGCTGGAGATCAATGGGCGAAATAACCTGATCCAGCAGAAGACAGCGGCCGCCATGTTGGCTCAACAGATGCAGTTTATGATCCCCGGCACCACGATGCAGCCTGTGGTTAGTGCTGGCCTCGCTGCTGTGGGAACTGACAGGCAGTGCAACATGACTCACTATGAAAGTAGAAATGTTGTTGTGGCACACTGTAAAAAGCTTGGCTTTGGTTCTGCTAAAATATAGTTACATATCAAGCTACAACTGCTTAACTGAATTCAACGTTTTGTATTACATACTGTATTTGATATTTGTGTTTTAAATGCACAGTCTGATGCTTTTATGACATGGATTCCTTTGAAAGTTGAATTAAAATGCAACCTGCATTAGTTTGACTGAAGTTAACCTTCATGTCAATAAAATTTCTCTTAGTGTCATGATCTTGACACCAGTTTTAACCAACAAGCAGAGTGAGAGAATATGAGTTGGTCACAGTACATTTACACAGACCTCTAATGGATATTTTCATGTAATCCACCCTCTCCAGTTAGCCTGTTCTCAGATTAGTTCGCAGGCAAGAAAAATCATGAATTTGCTCTAGTAGTTGTTGCTGAGATGTTCTTGAGCAAATCTGTCCACCTGCTCTCTGGGAGCAGCTCAGCAGTCAGCGGTAGCAGCAGCAGACTGTGGTGGCACTGGGCAGCTGCCAGGTGTGAATGTGTTTTAACTGCATCAGTCTAAGGCTAGGCGTAACTGAAAAAGAACATGCATGCTCAGCAATCCCTTCACAGAGGGTGCATAGAGGTTAAAAAAAACCTCTTCTCTTGTTTCTACCCCCACTTCCCTCTCTTTCTGTTTTGTCTCTTAAACCCATTTCTTTCTATTCCCCTGACTCTCACACTACTTCCCCACCTTTCCTCTCATCTTTCTCACTCACCGCTCTGTAAAGCTGCACCCATTCTTTTGTTCTCATGTTGTTGTTTTTTTACTTCTACCCTCTTTTTCCATCTGTACCCTCTTCCTGCCTTTCCCTGCAGTCCCTACCTTCCTCCATGACAGAGAAAATGTCTTAAACAAGCACAGGAAAGCAGTAGAATATTGTATAGAGCAGTCATGACAACATTAAATGAGCTGTTAAAATAAATGTTGATAAACTTTCTTTTCTCTCTTTCTACAGCAGACATTTCCAGTCACCCAAGGCCTGGGCTCCAGCGCAGGTTTGAGCTACACTCCCTACCTGACTCCCATGTCCCACAGCATGGGCCTGGTGCCCACAGACATCCTGCCCAGCACTCCAGTTATTGTCCCCGGCAGCTCGCCTGTCTCCCTGACCGCCACCTCTTCCTCCAGCCAGAAACTGCTGCGTACCGACAAGCTGGAGGTGACACACCAACTCACAATCCTCCCACTCTCTCAGACAAGACAAGCATGGCAGCTAATCATTGCCAACTTACTTGTACAGTGAATACAGGAGAAACTAAAATTAATTAATTAATTAAAATAGACCATAATGCCACAAATAAAAGAAAACAAATCAGGCTCCTTACTTGATACTTTACCTCTGGATTATCCTTGAGTATAAAATGAGGGACATCTGATCTGCATTATCCCTTACAGAAATAGTCAAGGCAGGTATAAGAAACATGATGCGAAAATATGAGCTAGTGTGAGATTTAAATTGGAAGTTGCTCAGCATAAATCTGCTAGACAGTCACAGTCAGTCTGAGGCACCTACTTCAACTATCTCCATCTGCCCCCTGGCAAACAGTTTTGAATGAGAATACCTTGTTGATTGTGAAAAAGTGCATAGGGGAGAGTTTTTTTTTCCTCTACATTTTTGAAGATAAACAATAATCTCCCTAAGACCTGGAGGTGATGCGTAGGTGTGTGCCTGTATGTGTTTTTCTCCGCGAGTGCTATCACTTAGCAACTGAATGAAGCAGGCTCTGATGAAACAGTATCCCTCTGAGACACGTATACACTCCCACACAAAGCCAGCATGCGTGTGCACATGTGTGTGTGTCTGTGTGTACAAGCAGATCCCCCTGTGATTACACCCCAGTCTCCGAACAGTGGAACATTGACTGGTTCAGTGATTCTACAATCATTTAGGTTTGACACAAATTGCAATTTTTGTGTTAGGGTCTGTTCACACTAAGTTCTAAAGTAATTTATAGGTGGTTTAGAAAACACAGAAGCACGTGTATTTTTTTTTCAGATTTGCAGCAGAATAAAGTAAAACCTCCTCCTACAGTATGAAGTGGATATATTTGATTATTTATGATTATGGTGCAGTTTTAGACAAGAGTAACATATAAATCATCAGAGATTGATAACATACCAAAGTGTACCTTAAATATTTATTATTTTTTAACCTGCAGTCCGGCTTGTCCTCCTTTTGCCCCAACACTGTGTTTTAGACAAATAATATGAACAGCAGAAATGAAAAAGAGCAATTTTTTGATTAATGATACAGAGAAGACAAGAAATAAGAATCATGCATTGAATTCGTATGTCTGTGTGTATTTCTTTGTTTTTTCTTTTTGCATGCAAACATCTGTGTGTCTATTTGTGTGTATGTGCCCATATGTCTGCTTGTGTGTCCACCTGACGCTGCTGCTCCCAGGTTTGTCGCGAGTTCCAGCGGGGCAACTGCGCTCGAGGTGAGACTGACTGTCGCTTTGCTCACCCGAGCGACAGCCCAATGATCGACACCAGCGACAACACGGTCACTGTCTGCATGGACTACATCAAGAGTCGCTGCTCCCGCGAGAAGTGCAAGTACTTCCACCCCCCGGCTCACCTGCAGGCCAAGATTAAGGCCGCCCAACACCAAGCCAGCCAGACAGCTGTGGCTGCGCAAGCCGCTGCCACAGCTGCAGCCATGGTGAGAGCACAGCACTACAGCCAACCTACTGTATCTTGTTCCTACACAGTGACAAAACAGGAAACACACACATATGTAAATTTCACAAGGTTTGTGCTTGGTCACAGTACTTAGAGAGCAAGAGCTTGTTAGGTCTGGCCGTTTTATAGCACCTGCACACCTTGAACCTTCCAATAAGAGCTTAGGCTTTTATCATGATATCACGAGAGACTTTTATAGGGTATCAAATAAACAGTCTAAAAGGTATTATTGGAGGATTTATGGTTGCAGAAGACCAGATAACCGCAATATTAACAGTATTATTCACTCTCTAAGTAAAATTCATATTAGCACAGGGGTTCTGGTACAAAGCTGCTCTGCATAATTGACTTCATAAGATTCCACTGGATATCAGAGATTGTTCAATGACCAAAAATGTACTGCAACTCTAGGGTGTTTACACACAACCCAACACTTACTAGATTGTACTGTAATACTCATTTCTGTTTTTAGAAATGACTGTTTTTGGTGATCTCTATTAGCACCTTTCGTACCAGTTCGAATACACACACACAATCACACACAGGCTCACTGGATATACTTGACATTATTACAAATCATCATGCTGTACACAATATGTAAACACATGCTTTTGATGATGACACCCACAGTAACATAAAATGTGGAGCACTGCTTTATTACTGTATAAAACATACCCACCTCTGCTGGTTTATTCTAGTGGACTCCAGTGTACAATTCACTGACAATAGTCATCCCAAAGTGAGGCCGTTGTATACAATAAACAGGGCTTAGTGAGACCTAAAGGCATCAGTATAATGCCACAAAAATGATCTGTTATTGTCTCACCGCAGTCCACTTTTATTTTCCAATGCCCTTGGTTCATACAGAGAGAGTGTGCTGGCTCACCCCTCATCCCACTCACCCCCTGCTCTCAATGATAAGTGCGGCTCTCTGCAGATCAGTGCAAATTGAATCAGGGATGGATGAGGAGGTAGCATCGCGGGTGGGGGTTTACCCTCTTCTGCCTTTAGTTGGAAAAATCCCCCATCAGGCTCAGGAAGGGACAGAAAGTTAGTCAGACAGATAGAAATACAGGCAGACAGACGGTGAAAGGGGCTTGGCAGTGTGTCTTGGCTGTGCCCCACCCTCCTCCAGGCTCAGAGTGGCTTCCTTTGAATGGTCCTTTGGCTGCTGCACTCGCACACCTTGTATTGCGCCAGTGTGCTGAATGACTTGTTTCCTCCACGGCATGGGCATGCTTTATGCGTCGCACATACCTCTCTCATCGGCTGGCTCCGCTGCTGCTTGCTCCCCTTGTCTTCCCTCCATAAGTCCACAGTTTGGATGGTAAAACGACCGTGAGTGCAGGTTAGTTGTGTTTTGCTGCACACGGTAGCAGCTGTATGAAAGCAGGAAAACATGGAATAAAAACATGCATAAATAAGAGAGCCGGAGACCCCTGATGTTGAGTCATCAGCACCATTGCCATAAAGGTACACAATACTTAATCAAACAGCAAGATCTGGTTTATGTTGCTAGCGTGTTCTCCTCACAGTTGTACGCTGCACACTCCTCCTGTGTCTCCTCATATGCCGCAGTTTATCAACTTTATGACCCAATTCCCAATTTACCATCAGCAGTTACAAGCTGTGCTAGAGGTGAGGGGGGGTTAACCTTAGGACAATGAGTTGTTTAGTCAGCACCTTTAATCCCATTTTCTTTTAGCCCTTAGCCTAAGTTGGAGCACTTTTATTGAAACAGAGACCCATAAAACATGTATTTCTGCACTGCTGCAAATAGGTAATATCATTATCCATAATTCACTTTTTTTAATCTAAAGCAAACAGGTTAAAGTGTCCTGTAGATACAGTTACACATTAACTGATACAGTTACAGTAAGAAGATCCTATTATTGAGATTATTGTTTTACTGTGCCACATTACGTGTTGCTTGCCATGCTGTGATCTTCTTCCTCATTGCAAGTCAAATGCAATCATCTTTGCTTTTCATGTCACTTTAATAGGCCATCTTCCATTTAAACTAACCACAACGTTTAAGTCTGTTTACGCCGCAGTGCAGCGGCAGTGCGTTGGCTCTCTTTATTAGGATCCACATACATGAAGCAAAAGGCTTATGCATGGACCCCTTAAGTGCTGTGCTCATTACATCCATGTCATCTTTTCTTTTTCCTTTCAGCAGTGGCTACAAATGTAAGCACATTTTTAATACATTAATAAAAGCAATAACTTGAAACAAACATATGTATTATTACCTCATTAGATTGTGATTAAATTGCTTCTATTCTTTTTCTAGTTTAATCTAGGAGGAATGTAAGAATAAACAGAGCTCCACATTCTGTGATTCAACTATAATCATATACTATAAATATAACTTCACCTCACAGCATTGATCACACTAACAAGCCTCACGCCTTTAGGATGCAGAGGTGAATTGACTCTACTGCAGAAAAGGATGTGATTGTTTTGATTTTTGTTAGGGTTGCTACCTACTCCAAAATCTGCCCACACACACAAATACACACACACACACACACGTGTCAAATTGTTGATCCTAGCTGTGAGGGCAGAGGTGAATAATTTGAGGGGCTTTGACGAGAGCCCACTCACGCTGTGGGTGTTTAAGACATTTCTCAGGCCCAAATACACATCACCTCATCAGATAGACTGCTCCAGGAGCATTTTAATTATTGTGTGTGTAGGCTTGTAAATCTGTAGATAACCTCTTTTAATCTCACGTTAAGTGTCAGCTCAGTATTTTAGTCTGAATCAGTTGTGTTTACTATATTTGTTCTTGCGTAGATGTTAAAAAGTTGATTTACTTGTTGAGATATTGTTGAAATCACTAAATTCCTTCCTAGTAGTTTTGAAGTACATCACAGAATCTTGCTTTTTTTTAACCAAAGTTTAATGTAGATGCTTTTTTGCTTTTGTACTAATCAAAAAGTAGCAATGTTTCTTTAAAGTAAACAAAACAATTTTTTGTTTATGTGCATGCCTATTGTTTTGTATGTGGTATACTTGCATTCAGATTATTTTTGTTTTTGTTTTTTTCCTTCTCACCTATCCACAATGCAATGCTGTCCCCCATGACGCACCTCTGCTTGCTGTTACCTGTATGTTAATACGCTTGAATCCCATTGGCCCACTGCCATCATGTGCTCGCTGCCTGCTAATTAAAGACTCAGTCGACTGCCAAAGCAATGAAGCGACCCCTCGAGGCAACTGTAGACCTGGTACTTTGACCTTTCACCTTTTGCTTTGCATGTAGCTTCTTTAATTGTACTGTAGCCACTCACAAAATTTAAGTTGGCTCTTTTGTTTTTGTGAAACCCTGTAAGACACTTAAAAGTACAAATATTTATTATTTATAATCACAATTTTGCCATGTACTGCACTTACAGTAAATGAAACTACAACGTAATGTTAAAATAATTCCAGTTATCTCACTATTTTCTTTAATGTGTTGTTGATGATTGTCTTGCTATGGTGTAGTTTCTCATTGTCGTTGTGATAGTTACTGCAAGTTTCCATTTTTGGCTTGTTGTGCTGTGCATAGACAAATAACACATTAAGAAAATGTAAGTGGGCTTGTGTAAGTCTACAGTTCAAACGTGCTGTGTTTCTGTTGTCTGTGTGTGTGCTTGTGTGTGTGTGTGTGTGTTTGTCTTTGGTGGCTAGGCGTTCCCGCATGGCGTCCTCCAGCCCCTACCAAAGAGACCAGCACTTGAGAAGAGCAACGGAGCGAGCTCCCTGTTCAGCCCCAATGTTTTGCACTACCAGCAGGCGCTGGCCAACGCACAGCTTCAGCAGCCCGCTTTCTTTCCCACAGGTAAGAACCTCCCACATACTGCACACAGACACACAATGAAGCAGTCATAGGTATGCAGAGCGTGCATACAGATATACTACACACAGAGATACGCTCACTGAATGTACTCAGCTGTCTGTCTAAAACATAGCTTTTTGAAGTTTCATGTGCTAAAGTTACGTCTGTTTGTTTCTATGCTTTCTTTTTAAAATGAATTAGTGTCATGTGGGTGTATGCTAATGCTTTAGCCATTCACCATCTCTAAATTTTGATCTAGTGCCTGCTAAGATGAACATAATTGCTACCAGGTGGAAGGGCAATAGAGGCTCTGATCAAAGATATGATATAGTACTACCTGAATATGATCCACCTGACTAACCCCCAAGCATACAAAAGAGAAAAACAAGCCCAGCTGTTTCTAACCAACGGCTTTGTAACTATGTTTAGTTTCCAGTTTGAGGTAATGGTTAAATAATGTTAATAATGTCTTATTGTTCCAGATATCAATGTTAGAGAAAAAACACAGTATAAAAAAAGCATTTTGCTTCAGTTTTTTCAAATAAATTCAGCTGTGCGACCTTACTCCACCCAACTCAAACACACCACCCTGTGTACCGCTCACAAACAGACTTGAGTCACCAGCTAAAATAAGTTAAGTGCAGCTAATATTGTAGCCTTTAGCTACACTGAGGAGTAACAATGAGACTTACCCATCATACTTCTTATTTCTGAATGCTCATTTGGACCCCGTGGTGTGAGATGCCCCTCCCCCTCTCTCCCTCTATATCTGTGTGTGGGAAGTAGGGTCTTGTACACAAACCTTGTTTTAATCAATCTAGATGGTGGCCTGTGCACATGATTGTCCTTACACTGCATGATGCTGCTGTTTGGCTTTGTCACCTCTTTAGTTTTGATTGTTTTGATACTTTTTCTAGACATTACTTAATCTTTCCGTAAATTTTGTTTTGATACTAAGTACTGTTTTCATATACTATTTGTAGTTATTTAACTGGCTACAGAAAAAGGCTTGCTGCTGTTAACTTCTTTCCTAACTGGCTGACAGCACCACTGAACCAGTAGCATCTGAGCTGAGTGAAGCTCTTTTTTGTCTTGTCTAACCTTGTTGTTCTCCTCCCATTTATTTCCTCCTCTCTCTCCCTGTCTCCCTCCCTCTCTCCCTCTCTCTCCCTCTCTCTTTCTCTCTCTGTCTTTTCTCTGCATGAACACAACAGGGTCAGTCTTGTGCATGACTCCTGCTAGCAGTCTTGGTAGGTCCTGACCTTCCCTTTGCTCTCTCACACACAGTGTTTGATGTACTGTATGTGGGAGTTGGTGGGTTGGAGTGGGATGAGTGGGCAATGTCCGCAACCCTTGCAGGTGAGACAAAAGGTTGTTGCTTCAGCGCATCACCTCCTGTGGTGGTGATGGGACTTTTAAAAATGTGCATTAGGACATTTTCAACTGTCCATTTCTTTAGGATTATGACTGCTTTTTAAAAAAAACACACTTCTTGTATCACCTGAAAGAGTTGTGACTTTCACTTCCTGTTTCCCTGCTGACTTTCTTGCTAATGACTGTTTATGATTAAAATGTTAATGTGGATAAAATACTGTAGACTGATCTGTTCTTAAGCTGTAGGATAGCTACTGTCTGTTTGCTGTGCTGTGTTGAGCAGGAAATTTAAATCAGTTTCCCAGAGATATTACACATAACTGGAGCATTCCTCAGCACAAAGGGGACGGGAATTACAAAAAGGCCCTGTGGCTAATCAACAGGTTGAACCAAGTTAAAGTGATGACTAAGACTAATGATTTTTCAGTCCATTAGGGTTGTATGTTATTGGCAGGCAAGACAAAGTAACCGCTTGATTTCTTTGTGCAGTTCAACTCGTCAACCCACATGGATAGAAAAAATGTAATTCCCATCCCTGCTTCCGAAAACATGTCATTGATTAAATTAATTGGTGTCTTGTGCTCCTTAACTTCTCTGGGAAAAACAGCAAACTGATTTTCCATAAAAAATTTCCTTACTTGTGATTGTAATCAGCTTCTCTCCTCTTGTTTTTTTTCTCCCATGCTCTCCTTTTCTTTCTTTCTTTCTGTCCTCCTTGCTTTGCATTGTGAATGGTTGCATGCCATCTGCCGGTGTAACCCTAACGATGGCTTGCTGGCTCTCTGTAACATCCGCCACCATCACAAACAACACCAACAACACCAAACCTTGACACACGCACACAAAAACACACACATACCACAACTGTTGCCACGGCGACCATAATGCTCCACCTACCTGTCCATTGCTGCCACGTCCTCCTCCCCTCTCCCCCATTCCTCCTCCCTCTGCCCCCCTTACCTCCCTTTTCCCACCCTCAAAACAAAGTCCCAATGATGTACAGTGCTACGCCTGCTACTGTCTCTGCAGCAACAACTCCTGCCACAAGTGTCCCCTACGCAGCAACAGCACCAGCCAATCAGGTTTGCTCCTTTTAAAGCTTTCTTTCATCAGTCCCCGGAGCTCTGAATAAGTACTGCCTTCTAATAGTGAGCTGCAATAAGTGGCAGCTGAGCCCACACTGAACCCCTCCCCATCCAACCATGCGCCTGCACTCAGTAAACCTGTGAGTGGGTGTTTTCCAGAAAGGGGCTACCTGACCAAACCGGTGCCAATGCAGTGCATCACATTTACTGTAAAACACCACGTACGGCACCATTAGGTGCTCCCAACCGGCACTTCTTCAGAGCTCCCACATTTGCAAATTAGTAGTTGTGTTGTGTTGCACTACTTCCTGGTTTTGTTTTGCATGTTCTGTTTTATTTTCCACTTCTATTGTTGTTGTCAAATAAGCCTCTCCATCTGCAGCAGGGGCATCATCTGTACAGCTTGTGTGCTATGCAAACACACACACATTCAGGCAATTTCTGTAGTACTTTGTAACAGCCGCCCTGTTGGCTCTTTTCCAGCTCCCAATATCCGCTTTACCTATTCCTAGTTGCAGGATAAAAAAGAGCATAAATCACGTGAGGAAGGAGTTACAGGCCACGCTTGTTAAGGAGAGACACACAGACGGGAAAGATGATCACAGAAGCTGTCTAAAAATGGCCTCTGTTCGGCAGCTCTCCTGTTGCTGCGTGTCAGCAGGAGCCAGGGAAGCAGGGCCAGGCCTGAATGCCAGAGTGACTCATGTGTGCCCCATTTTAAACGTGGAAATTTCAGCACAATGCTGGCACTCTGGCCTCACGCAGCCAGCAGTCATTTACTGGTAGTTCTCTATTGAGGTGCCTTAAGGACACACAGATCACACAGGTAGAAATGTAACTGGCAAACAATCAAGTGTCAACAAGTGGAAAATTGTCCACAACAGTGAATGTAGAATGAGATCACTTGTGGAGGATAGTTGAGATATAGACTCTGTTTTCATTTAGTGCAAGTGCAAATAATAATATGTATTAATACCAACTGAAATTAACATTTTTTATAACAGTGAAGAAAATGGATATGGAAGCTATGGAAGTGTCAAAAATTTTAAAAAGACAGGTTCACATTTTAGAATTAAACAAAGAAAATTAATGTTTTCTCTGAGATCCCATCGTCTTTGAGTAACCAAGGATCCAGCCCAGTCTCTTGTGCTTTATTGCTCCTCATAGGCCAACAATGTGTGCACTTCCTGTGAGTCACCGTCTCTTCCTGTAATTGGCATGCAGCAGCAGTAGCAGCAGGAAGCAGAGCTGCTCTTTAAAGATGCATGTGGGACAAGGAGCCGGAGAAGCACTGACGTCAGCCCTCGCTGTCTGTCTCCGTCTGTCCCCCTCTCTTTCTCTCTCCCCCAACCTGCATACAGATGCCTCCAGCTCAGACACAGTTAACACTTAGAAGCAGCAGCTGTATGTCATACAGTTGAAATCTCGTTTACTACAGGCGTCAACATTATATGATTTTTTTAGATAAAAGCATCCAGACTATGATTTTATTTTTTTATATTTTATTATGTTATTATTTAATGGCACGTATGTGACATCACTGTTTTTGCTGAAAAACAGCTTCTTAGTCCCAGATGCTGAGCTGCAAATCCTAAATTTGTACTCACACTAGTTAGTTAGCATTAGCTTTTAGCATCTCCTCAGTATTACGATGCTTCTATATTATACCAAAATCCTGGGCCAAAACAATTCGGACAGAACAGCAGAATGAACTGGGCTTTGTGATATTACAAATAATCAACCTCTGCTCTGTCCCAAGCTTCGAGGATGAAACCTTTCACTTTAGATTAAATGAAATCAAATGACAGGATGCTGCAGACATGTGGGAGATGTTCACAGTCTGGTCAACTCATGACCACTGTCACTGTGACATGATCCGCAGTAACCAACCACATCACTCCTTGCTCCAGCTCATATGAACTGTGTGCTGGGGTCTCTGGTAACGTCACTGCTCTTGATGAAGATGATGAAGCTACAGCACACTCTACTGTCTGAATATGGTACTACCAGATCTTTACATCAACCTTCAACATCAACATTCTCCCTTCTCTGTTGAGAAAACCTGTCATTAGTGTTTTCACTACCACAATTCTGTAACACACACTTTATCAGATTTAATTATCCATCCAGTCACATCATCACCTGCCATCAAACTGTGACAAGAGCTGCTGTATATTCCTGACTTGTCCTGGGCTGAAACATGCTGCTAGTGTAGCTACACCATATCTAAGACAAATAGGACCAGCAAACAGTTCTTGGCATGTGTTTTTTAGTCAGCTGTGATACCAGACGGGTGGGATGTACTTGTCTGGCACCCTGTAATATTTTCTTTTTTCCATTCTGCACTGTGGAGCTGGCTATCTTCTCAGTTCATCACACGCTCGCCACGTGTGATGAACCTTGTGTGATGTGGTGCTGTGACTTGTGGCTTCTGTGCTTTGTTGGCTGTCTGTTGTCTCCTAACGAGCACCATGCAGCATTGTTCTGCACTGGCTTGCTGCCAGTGGCAAGCCAGCATCTCTTCTACCTGTCTTTCCCCTATAAACAATCTTTCTTCCCTCTCTCTGCCCTTCATTCGTCTCTCCCTCTTTACTGTGTGGTGAAACAGTTCTTATCTAATAAAGCGGGAGGTTTATCAGACCTGGGTCAATTGCTGTTTGAAATATGTAGAAGGTCTTGCTCTTGTCTGCATGAAACACTGTAAAGTGAGCGTAATTTTTGAAATGTCTGTTTTGAAAATTACAAAAAGTATGGCATATATTTGACATATACATTTGACCATCATAAGCAGGAAAAAATACAAATACTGTTTGACCCAGATCTTAGGAGGGACCAAATGAATCAAAAATAGCTTAAATAAAACAAATAGCATTATATTCGTGATCACACTGGTTTTTGAGTAAAAAACGTTTCTGTCTGGCAGGTTAAGTAATTTTGTCTCTGCTGATTTTCTCTCCTTCCACTTCCTGTTCTTATCTCTCTGTCTCTCCTCTCCAGATCATCCTGAAGTAAGCGCCAGGAAAAGAATGGAGTGTCACGAAGCTGCACTAGGAAACCCAAAACAGCCCCTGTGTAAATACTACCTTACCTCTCCCTTAGAGGTCCAGCAACCTGCATGCTAAGACTGTAACACTTCAATTTAACCGTAAGAACTGCAGTGCCGGTGTAACACACACACAGAAAAAAATATATACTGTATGTATTGCTAGAAAAAACATATTAACATGAAAAAGTCAAAAATATTCTTATGTATAATATTACATACATAACAGACACACTATAGAGGTCATTTTAACAACTGTTCTCCCAAAGTACCGTGGATCCCCTCTCTTTCATATTTATTCTGAAAACCTCTGCACAATGTTCATCCCTTTGGTTAGTAAAAAACAAGAGATGTTAGATTTGCACTGTATGAGAAATATAGTGCTTAATGTTGAAATGGGAAAACAGGAGGAGTCACAGAAAACCCGTGCACAACCACACCAGCGCACTTGGCGCGTTGAAGAGGGTTTCCGTCTCCCGGTCTTCGCTTTTTCCCTCTACAAAGTTGAATGTCCTTGGGGCCAGACAAGCTCATGTTTCCTTAACGTGACTGTCCCTGTAAGGGTTCCTGTGTGACTCTCATCTGCCCCAGATTCTGTTAAAATGCCATGATGAAGCTTATAACACCCCCAGCCCACCCCCACCCGGCCAACTTTTCATCTCCGGAAACATCTTGCCAAAGTTGTGGCTTGGAAGCGGTCAGTGGAATCAACCTAATGAATTCCTGATTTTATTTTTTTTTTGTCATTGCGAAAGCTGCTCAGAACACACCCTTTATTTGTTTTGGTGCTGGGTTCAGATTTAAGTTTGGGAGGAGTGTCGGGATAGTTTGTGCACGGATTTTATGCATGCAGTCAGGACAGGGGAAGAAGAAGTGTCCAGTGTTGACAGAAGATAGTCGTGGCCATTACTGAAAAGCCTAAAGGCTTGGGTCTGTGCCAAGGGCTTAACAAAGCTTGAGGGTTCGTTCCAGACATACCAAGCCTTGTGTGTGTGTGTGTGTGTGTGTGTGTGTGTGTGTGTGTGTGTGTGTGTGTGTGTGCACACGTGTGTGCATGTGTGTGTGTGAATGCATGTTCGTACCTGGAGACTGATGGTCTGCCGGCAGACTGGGACTTGAAGCGAGGTCTAGCAGGCGATGACAACATCAGGCCTGGTAGGAAAGTTTTTTGAGGGTGGGTGGGTGTTTGAGGGACTTAAGTGCTAAGACTAAACAAAACAAAAAATAAAAAACAAAAAAAAAACGGTGCATTTGACGACACCCGTCAAGCAAAAAGATGACTTGAACTTCGACTGGAGGGCTATCTGTGACCGTCGGTTGTCCTGTCCAACCCTACTATCACCGATAATCCTGTTCCATTTTAGAAAACTGTAGAAGTGCCTAAAAAATGCTCATCAACAACACACGCATCCGGAGTGTATCACTAAAAGTCACAGACACAAGACACTGGCTGTCAGAAGCTACAAGGACTTTTCGGGAAAGACATGACATTTTTTGCAAATAGTTACTGGAAATGGTTTTCTAGTATCTGTTCATATAACATCACAAGTGACTTTATCGAAATAACAACAACAACAAAAAAAATTAAAGAAACAACAAATCAAAAATAGCTTTGTAGAATGTTTGGTGACTTTCATGGTGTACCTTTGTTTCTTACCATGGTTTGAGTAGTTTACATGAGGAACGTGAGTGAGAAAAAAAATGTATTGTAAACTGTGTAATGTATGTAAAGTGTCTCTTATTTTGAGAGTTTATATTCATGGCTCTAGAAATGTATTCAAAGTTATTTAAAAATTTGTGTTGTGTCTATTATCAAGGTATGTTTGAATTCCCTCAGAACCTTCCACCACCTCCACCTCCTGGAACAATCATTGTTTTTTTTTATAGCCAAGATCATAAAATGTTCTTTTATAATTTTAGACCATAGGTGTCAAACTCAAGGCCCCCGGGCCAAATCCGGCCGTCCCCTCATTTCATGTGGCCTGCAAGAGCTTATAAATTATTTTATTGTTATCATAAATGTTACTTTCAGACTGCCGCTCTATTTCCAGTGTACCAAACTAACACACAAACATTTCATTTTACCACAAAATCTCTCTTTATATAATTAAAATATGTTTAAATATGCTGCAGTTATTTCTGTATCCTCAGTCATGACTGATGAGAGCTGGCGATGGGAGAGGGACAAACGCGTAATCTTTGTCCCCAATGATACATATCAGCTCTGTCAATAACTGTCATTATGTGTCACTGTTTGTCTTCAAATGCTAAAAGAAAAAAACTGATGTTCTTCTCTCAGTGCTAAACTGGACCCAAAACGTTCTGATTGTTCACTGAACTCCTGCCTCATCACGGTCATTATATGTTAACAGCTGTGCATTCAGCTCACAAGTTGCCAGAGTATTTGACTGTATGCACCAGGCGTCATGAACAATTAATCACAGGTAAATATTGATATGATATTTAAAATTTGTGTTTACTGCACCGGAGCAAAACTAGAGCAGGATACAGGGCGTCGCTTCCTCGTTAAAAAAAGTCAATCTGCTCTCTGTCCAGTGTCTGTGCGCTCTCACAGCTCTGGCACTGCTGCGCGAACACAATCTGTGACGCGCAGTCCTCATCAGAGATCGACAAGAAGATCTGCAAATAAAAATTTACCGGTTCATTATTTTTTTAAAGATCTGCTCTCACGTGAGCACCCCGGGTGCAGCAGTTTTCTGCCCCTGCCAAAGTGCAGCTTTGTGCAATTGCCTACTTTGCTGATACAGACCACTGCATATAGTCACAATTACAAGTGGCCCTTTGACAGTAATGATGATGTGGCCCGCGATGAAATTGAGTTTGACACCCCTGTTTTAGACCAACAATATTCAGTTTTTTTTCCATTTTACAGACAGCGTGTTTTAATCCATTATACTAAATCTTATGTTCCACTTTTCAAAATTGTGATGTAATTTCATGGTGCTTGATTAACATCGACAATCCACAATCATACCTTTGGAAACAGACTGCGTCACTCTGCTTCCACGATGTGGTTTCATTCACTTTGATTGTCTTCACATGCATTATGATTTTTATGTAATATTTGTGGAAGGTGGTAAAAGTCCTATTTTGTTGTAATTTATCTTAAGTTACTCTTGTTCAAATTTTAGTCAAAAACAATGTTGTAAACTATTCTATTTTGAAATGAATGTAATTTATTGAGCTGTGCTACATTCTGCACGGTTGGTCATTTCAAGGTCTAACCTGTCAGGTCAGCGAATGAGAAGTCGCACACGTCTGAGGAGTGGGGCTTAAAAGTCAACCCACCGATCGAAAGCTACTGGATCTTTCTTGCCTTCTCATTGATAAAAGGATCACGGTGTTGCAGCAATGAGCATAGTTATAGAGTTGCTTGTGTTGGGAAAAAAAATGTTTATTGTATAGAAGACATTTTACCAAAAAAAGAGAAGAAAATTTCAAAAAAGATGTACTTTTCACTCTAGTAAAATAGTATTTCATAACAATATTAAGTTGTTGCTGTGGCAACCAAATGTTGCAATTACTAAAGTTCGGTATTTTTGTAAATGACATTGTTAAGTTGATTTTTGTTTCTTTTTGCTAGAACACTGTACACAAAGTAGATTGTAAAGAAGATATGAACATTTCTTACTCTTCACTGAGATTATGACAATGACCTAATATTTTCATTAGCAAATAACAGCCTCTATAGTGCTGTGACTGTAACACTTACATAAATCTAAAGTCATCAATGTTACATAGATTATATATAAATATATACATATATATATATATAAGAATGAAATCATCTATAAATTAATTCAGTTAAGTTCAGATGTACAACTGTTCCCCTGACAAAGGACCTGTAGGTTCCTCGCCGCGACATTTTATTCGATGCACATGTATCACTAGAATTAAGGATTGCACTTTTCATATTTATATATGTTTAAAGTTGTGATCTGTTTTTCATTTCCTATTAGAGATTTCTGCACCCTGCTAGTACAATAAATCTGTTTTATCAATCAAAAGCAGATAGTACCGGTAAATAACTTTAATTCAACATGTTGCATGGGAAAACGATCTTTTCTTTTCTTATTAAACGATAACGTACTGAATGTTTCTAGTGAAAAAAATGTCTGTACACAAAATGTCCTCATTTGGTGACCCACAATGCCCTTGTGTATGGATTCCTCTTGAGATGTAATGTTTTTTCGAAATGTGTTGGCGATGATTGACTGATGGTAAAAAGAAAAATGTAAGCACTTTCTGAGCAGTTGGTCAACTGAGCAGACTCAGCTTATCCAAACACTTTGCCTTATCTTGAGTCCATCGTGCTTAAGGTTTTATGTTTTCAGAGCTCTTGTGAAATTTCTTGTGAAGTTTTAGAGACTTGAATGGGTCTCTCTTCTCAAACCCCTTTCTCATTTTCATTTCAATTGTATATCTTTACACCTAAAATGGTTTTTGAAAGGTTTTAATGTGCACATCACAAGGCCAAAAGAGGTGACTGCAACAGAGTGAACAGTCACTGGTCTCGGCTTCTGTTCTCCCAAATCTGCAGTGAGTTGTTTTGTCCCATTGCCTTACAATGGACCTGTTTGGAGCTTGTTCTTCACAGCTGTAGCCACCAGAGGGCACCACACTGGAGACTGCAGGGTAGGAACTGTGGCTGCCCGTGCCATCATTGTTGCACTGTACCCTAACAAATACCGTAAAGACATCAAGATGAATTGACAAGAAGACCCTCATTTGATTTATAGTTTCAATGTAATCATTTTGAAATGTATTCTTTTTGCATATATTTTGTGCTATTTTATGTTTCTATAGTCAATGTTTCTTTGGTTCCAGCAAGATAGTGTAAAATCTATTGAAAGAAAGAAATAAAGAAAATCAAATGATTTTTTTTGTCTAGCTCTCTTATTTGCGTCATAAAAAAACACCTGCGTGTGTGTGTTGCATTAAAGTCAGTCTGACCAGAATTAGTGATTTTCCACAGATGATACACATGGAAACATCAAACACTGGCACAAGTAAAGTCTGTGTCGTTTCCTGTTTGTGCAGCGAAGATCATCTGAAGCTTCATGTGAGAGGTCAGTGATACGTTGTTGTGTTAATCTCTGCTAACTTTGCATGAAGTGGTTGAGCCATGGCTCATTTAAAGTTAATTTTACTTATCCAAAGAACACCATGAAAGTAAAGCTAAATGTTAAACAGCTGATGCCAGATAAGAAAAAGGTCATTTATAATGATTATGTAAGGCCCCTACAAATTACTATATCCAGAAAACAGTAGCATCAGTATATATTATCAATGTATATATTATTATATATATATTACAATATTGGTAGCATTGCTCATAACTTAGTTTACTAGTTTTCTTATCTAAAAAGCTCATGTTAATATTTTAATGCTTAGTTTCACATTTGTATTTTTCTTTTCTATCTTTTTTTCTCTTTTGTCGTTTCATTTCCATTCCAGTGAGGATTCATCTCTTTGTCATAATGAAACGCAGTTTTCTCTGTGGCACTTATCACCCTCCATACATTTGCAGAAACAGTAACATCCTGTGGCTGCAGGCTCCAGAGGCGTGGATTCCCCAGCACCGCTGTGTTCTTAGGGATAAATAGGCTCTTTGCCTTTAAGTCTACTGTGCCCCACCGTGCAGAGCAATGTAGTGCTAGCCCTCTGTTTTGTCGGCACACAGAAAGATGTGTCGTCTAGTTGTTTCTAATAATAGCCTAACACCGACGCCTTATTGCATTATGGATGCCTCTGGAATGGTGTCCCTTCAAGATAGCGTGGGAATATTTCAGTAGAGGCTGAGGCTGTGCATCTGAAGGCTAAATGCTCCAGCATCATCTCCATTTGTCCGCCTATAGCTGCAAGAGCATCTCGTTTACCGGAGGCTGTCACCGTCTAATGCCTGTATTCTGACTCCTGCGTGTGGGGATGCGTTTCTTTTATCCATTGCTGAATACTTTATTCTCTGCATGCCGGATTTAACTCCACGGGAGCGATATGCGGGAGTATAAGGTGGTGGTGCTGGGCAGCGGCGGGGTGGGGAAGTCCGCGCTGACGGTCCAGTTTGTCACCGGGACATTTATAGAGAAGTACGACCCGACCATTGAAGATTTCTACAGGAAGGAGATCGAAGTGGACTCCTCTCCGTCTGTGCTGGAGATCCTGGACACAGCGGGCACCGAGCAGTTCGCCTCGATGAGGGACCTTTACATCAGGAACGGCCAAGGCTTCATCCTGGTCTACAGTCTGGTGAACCAGCAAAGTTTTCAGGACATCAAGCCCATGAGAGACCAGATCATCAGGGTTAAACGGTGAGATGCTGTCACTTTATTGAGTAAACCACCGCTGTATTATAATATGCAAACTATATTATATTGTAGTCTGATGCAAAATACATGAGGTTATTAAATATGATTTTTATGTTTTCATAGCAACATGAACACACATGTATGGGTGGGAGATAAATTTATTATAACCACAATCAATCTAAAGATTCCCTAAGAAATTTGTAGTGGAATAAACAGATCTTACTGGGGTACTCCCTGGAACTACTCAGGGACCCCTAAAAATCTATTAGACCCCCTTAAAAACACCAGGTTTCTCATCTATTCATTTATTATATATAGGCCCCGGGATCGTCTTATGCTCCCATCATTTCTTGCTCTTCTCCAGCGTCTCATGAGAAGCTACACATGTTCTTCATAAGAGCCCAGCTGTGGCTCACCTGTCTTAAATCAGCCCACTGAACTCTCACTTGGGTTGATCTTCTGTTTCTGTCACACATGACTAACTCTGGATGGCTTTGATCAGTTCAGTCCATTACTCAACGAAACCACTGAGCTCATCTGATGGCTGCAATAGAGAGGACGAGAGAGTGGAAGAAAAGCAGTGATCTTTCTTTTCTGGTACTGACATATTGCTGCTGTTGGCTTAGAGCCTTCCTTGACTTGTTTAATGGCACTGGCTGACTGCACATTAAGAAACATTCTGTTTTTTGTTAACACAACAGATTAGAATTTTAAGTAATGGTATTAAAAGTTTAATATTAGTTCATTTCGAGCTAGGAACACTTGTTGCGTGCCACCCCTCTTGTCTATCCCTCTATTTCCTTTATTTTTCAAAATAAAGTATAAAAATATATGAATATATTCACAAGGCCTCAAAATGTCATTTATGGTCCTAGAGGATTTTGCAAAACACTGGACATAGAATATAACTATAATAACCCTTTAAAGGATAATATAGCTTTAGTACACCTTATTTTTGTAGTGTTAGCCAGCAGTATTGGTTGCACAGATGTCGCATGCTGCTACAGCAAGCAGACCAGAAAGTTTAGTCAGACTAAATGTCCCGACCAGCATCTGTGTAGCTCAGAAATTACCATGTTGGCTGTGAGTGTAAAACGAATTGGATTTATGGCTGTAATGGCATCTAGTTCAAAGTGTTTCTTTTCTCAGTTGCTGTGTTTCTCCTTTTAGTTTCCCCCTTTGTGCAGTCAGTACAATGGCATTGAGAAAGTGCGTCCCACCGAAGGGCTGCAGCAGATTTATTGACATAACTGCATGTTGTGTTACAATACTTGATAATTTAATCTGTGTAGTTTGGCGCAGTGCTTTTCAGCTCCATCCCCGGAGTGAACCGAATGCTCCCGTAGCACAGACGTCACACAGGCCGAGAGGAAGCAGGAGAGCGTCACAGCTGACGATGCACG
>JAUBNQ010000012.1:8457131-8471737 GCA_032353495.1 Ctenopoma kingsleyae | reverse complement strand
GGCTGTCGTAGAGCTTTTCTCTCTCTTTTTTCTCCCTCAGGTATCCAGTCGTTCCTTTAGTCTCAGTCTGTAACAAAACACACCCAGCGGGGGGGAAGAGCAGTGAATTTCAGACGCACACCGTTATGATACTTCTTTCTCTTTTATTTAAAGGTACCAACAAGTGCCAGTGGTGCTGGTGGGCAACAAGGTGGACCTGGAGGAGGAGAGGGAGGTGTCCCCCAGTGAGGGCCAGGCACTGGCTGAGGACTGGGGCTGCCCCTTCATGGAGACGTCGGCCAAGAGCAAGACCATGGTGGACGAGCTTTTCGCTGAGATCGTCAGGCAGATGGACTTCTGCCCTCTGCCAGACCGCAGGGAGACCTGTTGCCCCGCCTGCAGCATACAGTAGCAGCCTCAGTCAGCTGGGGGGGGTGATGGATGGGAGGAGAGTAGAAATTAGAATGCAAATGAATTCATGTTAGACACATTATAGATGGAGGGGTTTAAAGGAGAAATCCACTGTTGCTTTCACTATTTCTACCTGTTTTCTGTGCTTAACAGTTCAGGTCGGTGCTCTGATTAAGTGGCATTCTGGGAAAATCATGTAGCAGAAGTAGGCAAAGCAGATTAAAGGAAATTAAATTTCAACATTTATATCTCCTCAGACACAGTGTGGATTTTCCCTTGAAAGAAAAAACAACATATGACCTCTCACATCCATCACCATCTTCCTGATTAACAAGATTGAGTTTTGGGGGGTTTCCCAAAGGCAGCACGGTGCCAAAACCAACTTAAAAGCCATCGACAGAGAGGATCATAGTGCTAAAAGCTTCTGGCAAACCAGCCATAGGTCCAAGCAGAGATGGCAGTGTGCTGTGTAGCGGTTTTATTGGTCATGTTTTCTTCTGCTCGTATATTTGTTTTTGCACTTTTGGGACTTTTTGACAGTGCAAGAACAATCACCAAGTCTTCGAATGGATGTCAAGCAACACCACTGTGAAGGAAGTGGATAAATATAATACTGGAAGTGAATTATACGGCAGGCCTATCTAAATACGAATGAATGAACAGATGGACGAATGTCTAAAAAGGAAGCTGGAGAAATGTATTCATAAGAACCGAAATGGTGACATACTGTGGAGGATGTGTGCATGACTTACTGTCACACTGACTGAGTACAATCAATCTCACCCAAAGAGACATCGTCGATCAATCAACTGATCAGTCAGTCAGTCTTTAAAATGTGCAAACACTTGTCTTTACACCATACAGACAATACAAATGCCTTGTTACATTGTATGAAATGAGCATCAGTGTCAGTGCGTAGTTCATTTATCTTAAATCACATCTGATATCTTAGTGGTTCAATGTCAGAAACACTTATTTTCAACAAAAAATAAAACTTTATGCACAAATGTCTCATGCTTTTTATTGCTTAAAGAGTCTTTTGTAAAAGCAGTTCACAACTTTGAAGTCTCCTCTCTCCTTTTACTTTAACCTTCAGAAGTCACGTTTGGCTGTTTAGCAGTAATGTGGCTCTATCCCAGCCTGTGGCGAGATGATTTATTATATCATTATGTTTTTGTCCTGTGTTTCCTGGCCTGGCATACTGCTGGTTCTGCCATTAGTGCAAACACTTACTGCTGATTCTGGTCCTGAAAAATCCAACAGGCATTTGTCAAATTCTGAGTGCCATTAGAGTCCATTAGAGGATGAAATTAAAGACATGTGAGACTTTAGAGCCAAGATCCTAACTTTGGATTACATCCAATCAGCAGAAAAGCAACACGTATAAAAGAGAAGACTGAGGGAATTCATAAATTGCAGAGGAAAGCCATAAATATTAAAACCTTTAGTACAAGTGTCTATAGCGATATTAAAGAGGTAATGTTATTATTTGAAGATATATATTACATCGTTGGGAACTGTCTTGATTAAAATGGTGCTGATACAGATCATGATTGGTTTTCTCTCTACAAGACATACATTTTGCAGCATTTCTTTTAAATAAGTCTCACAGAAATTACTGCCAACAGCGACATCTGCTGACATAAACTAGAATGTAAGTTCATTTTGTAGGTCACACACGGAACACATCCGGCTCGGACTTTAGTTCCTGCCCGGACTAAAATATACGCTGCACACGGCGCAGGCATGGCGTCCTTCAGTCACTGGCGTTTGTAGTAGACGTTTATCTGTTTGTCCTTCTGTGTCTGTTTTAGCTGGTGTTTATTATAGCTGTGGAAATATTAGTGAAAATGGCGGCGAGGGCTGTGTGTCAAGTCCTTCAGCAGCGTAAGTAGCTTATTTTTAATTTAAGCTAGCATTTGTCTGTGAGGCGGCTAGTTACGTTAGGTTGTAATGACACCCTGCAGCTTTTATATTGCACCACTGCGGATAAAGCAGACATTTAAGTTTGACATATCAGGGAAAATATATTTGTAATTAGTAGTTTTTTTATAATTCAACGAGCCAACACACTGACTCCTTAGTGTTATTAAACGCACCTGTGCTTTGCAGCTACGTCATGTGAAACGTCATGACGTTTCACTGCGTCGCTGCATCAGTTCTGTTTTGGCAATTCCGTAAATAAGACTATGTTATTATTATATATGTTATTTGGTCTTCCTTCACTGAAATAAATTGGTGACACTAATATGAATAACTTTCAATAAAATGCAGTATGATCCAACAGGATCACAAACAGTAAGCTCCATAAAGTTATTGTGGCACTTTTAAAAGTGTTATCAAATGTGTGAGCCTCTACGTGTTTCTGTTGGTGGAAATCTGCTCAGCAAATAAAGTATATATAATTCCAAATTCTCTGCTGTCTTTTTGCTTCTTCTCATTCTTTGTGCATCCTTTTTTTTTTTTTTTTGCTTGAATCCATCGTCTAACCTTCCACAGGCTTTGCTTCTGCTGCTGCGGCTGTACGTCCACCGCCTGCTGAGGTCCGCAGCCATCGCAACGCTATCTTCTCCAGAGAGCAGGCCCGGCAGAGAGCTCTGTATCCCCGCATCGAGAAGATAGAGGTGTCCATGCATGGACCTGGCCTGGATGGGACACTGCTTATCATGAACAAAGGGATGTCCACTCCACTGAGCTGTGCCAGACGTGAGTGAAACGAGTGCCCTGCTTGATCAACCTCTGAACCTGAAATACATTTTCTGTCCCCAGTTTTGACCCTGTGTTTTTAAAATGAGCTGAGGTCTTCTTAAATACAATCTGAGAGAAAATAAATGCATCAGGTTTTGCTTTCATGAATCAATAATACATATTACTAAATGTTTAATTATAAAATAAAACTATGAATACTTACTATACACTTAGATTAACTTCTCTGTTTTTTTCTTAGACCTGACGGAGCACCATGTGACAAACTCTGCACTGGCCTTAGTGGATGGGGAATTGTGGCCTCTCCAACGGCCCCTCACCCACTCTTGTTCTCTCACCCTCCTCACATTTAAAGACAGTGATCCAACACTGGTGAACCAGGTACTCTTACAAGAAAAATACGTAAATAATTTAATATGGTTTTAGTTTGGTTTTTTTAGACATTTACCTCCTGTTTATTTCTAGTAGAGAAATTGAGGATTGTCAAAGAATTTCATTGATTACTATGACAATTAAGAGATATGCAATTATTATACTTCTGACTATTTATTCTACTTATTCCAGTACACTGTACTGCTTTTGCCTTTTATTGCAGGAATTGCATTTTTAGCTAGTGAAGTGCTCTGGGTTAAATATGGAAGGTCTTGGAAAAGTCATGGTGGTTCACTCCACAGTGAGAAACACTGGTGTGTCTTGTTGAAATGCACCTGTCATTCTGGAGTAGCATTGGTGTTGTATGGCCAATATCCAAATGCACATGAATGATTAAATAAAAATGACCTTGATTAATTTAAGACAAGAAAATATCAAAGATGAAGATAAAAATATGATTTATGGCAATACATGTCTGAAACCACACTTTTCTTCACATTTATTGAATTATGTTTATTGATCAGCAAAAAATTCTAGAGACAGTCCTGAGTTACTGCTTAGCCTAAATACAACTGTTTGGGGTCACTTAGACATTTCCTTGGTTTTGAAAGAAAAGCAGACTGGATAAAAGCCAGAAATACAGTCTACTATTGATAATGAAGTTAAAGGCTGAGAGGCTCTAATCAGAGCTGGAAAACACTGTTCATGTAGGTGTAATGAGGACCATTACTGGCAAACATTAGTCCTGTGATACAGTAGCACATGCTTTTTCTAACGCAGTGTAGAACCATAAGTGACCATTAGAAAGTAATTTTGCAATTATTTTAACACAGCTGAAAACGTGGTTTCATGAAAAACAGAAATTTCTAAGTGATCCCAAAGTTTTGAAGAGAAGTGTAGCATATGTTGTTAAGGAAAAGTCTGTCAGAGGAAAGCCACTATGAAATCAGCATGTCAAATTGAAACAGAAGTTGTACAACATCATTTGATCTCTGTTTTATTTTATTAGTTTTCAATTGGAAAAACATCAGTTCCATAGATAACTTCCTTTATGCCCCTTTGTGATCATACTATAATTAATATTCATATTCTTGCAGCAATATTGTAGACGTAATAGGAAATCAATCAACATGGACAATTTCTGTTCCTGTTTCCTTCCAGGCCTATTGGCGTTCATGTGCTGCCCTTCTCGGTCAGGTGCTGGAGACCGCCTTCAAGGACCATTTAACAGTGGAGCTGCTCACCACACCAGAGGTGCCAGGTATACAAGCTTCTCTTCTCAGAGAACAGCAGTGGTCTTCCACTACACTGCCAAACTCCCCCTCCCCATCTTTTTTTTTTTTTTTTTAAGAGGAGTAGTTATGTTCTGTCAGGAGTTGATTCACACAAGTCATAGCTTCACCTTATTGTATTTGCATGCAGTCATATCAGGAGCCTTCTGCTGTGATGTGGTGCTCGACCCTCACTTGGACTCATGGACTCCTTCTGAGGTATGTGTGTGTGCGTCTTTGTGTGGTCAAAGACTCGGTACAGAACTTGAGTAAATGCATTTTATTATTTACCATACCTACATAATTGCGGCAAAATACTTTAACAGGATGTCCCAAAATACACATCATCACATGGTATTAAGATGCTTTTCAGCCTAAATAGACTTATTGTTGTCTTGTTTGTTGGCTTTAAATGTGTGTGTTTGAATGGAACAGTTTGGGACGTACTTCACAGGTCCATTCAGTTGTGAGTAACCAGGTTTATGAATTAGAACTTTTGGACCCAGGAGGACCTCTACTGTTAAGCTTCTATTTGTCAGCAATTGCAGAGGAGAAATGAATTGGATCCTTTGGATCTAAGGTACCCGACGCTGTGTGAGATGACTTATCAAACCAGTGTGACTGTCTTTTCTCAAGGAATCATTGCGTTCTCTGACACGAGGGGCCCAGCAGCTGATCCACCAGGACCTGGTTTGGGAGCCTCTGGAGGTGGCTCCCTCTGTTGCTCTGGAGGTCTTTTCACACAGCAGGTAAACTGAGTCCTCCTTTTTTTCCCCAGCCCCTCACTTACACAGACGTAAACACACAGTGCATGTTGTTAAGCTCTCTCTCTTCCAGGTGTAAACAGGAAGAAGTGGAACTGAAAGCTGCACAAAATCCCAAAGGCACAGTGATGCTTTACAGGTGACCTTTTGTTTGGATTTCATGACACATTTATAAACCTCTGATGAGTTGGACATATTTTGTTCATGTCTCAATTAACCTCTCACAACCACGTACCTGTTTTTGTAGATGTGGTGACCATGTGCTGCTGAGTGGGGGCCCTCTGGTGGCCAGAACAGGTCTGTGCTCCCAGTATGAGGTGACAGCTCTCCACACCCTGGGACAGGGAGCCTGGGGCCTTCACCGCCGAGCACAGGGTCTCTCCTTGCCTCTGCAGCTGCAGGTAGGTGTGGTTGTGTGTGATGTCATGTATGTGGAATTGGACATAACAGCTTTTAAAACACTGACAGTACCCATAAAATTCAACTGAGTCCTGTTTGTGGTTCTTTTTAGTTTTGTTAGTTTACTTACTGCGTATTTGTGACCACACTGGGATAAAAAACCTATATGCAAGATGGTTTACTAGCTGTATTTTAGATTCCTGACTATAGGCAGGGATCCAGATGCAGATTTCTATGATGAAAATGTCAAATTTAGTGAATATCAGTTTAAAATGTTATCTACTGATACAGTGATCTGACCACAGCCCAGAGGTCGATATGTGTTTAGTTGAGATTTGTTGTGTTTTCATTCAGTCCCCGAGGACGACAGAAAGAGGAGGTTGTAATGCATTGTTTTATTGTCCTTTTTTATCATGAGCTCCAATTTAAACTGTTAGAAAATGATTGATAAGAACTATGTAAAAAGTGTGCTTCATATGTCTGATGAGGGCAGATTACAATATTTGTTTACGTATAGGACTTCTGATATAACTGTCTTAGTTAGATGCTTTCCATCAATGTATGACAGCACTGTTTGTAATTTTAGTTTCTATTTGGATTATATGTATATTGTATTGTGTTTTGAGATTTATTTTGTTACCCACAACACTTTAATAATGCATATTCATTTATTTATCCATATTCACCTTCACTTTATGCAATTATACATTTCAGTATCACCAAGAAAGTGAATTTATTTTACCTAAAATAAAAAGTGATTGATCACTTAGTGGTGAGATGATTAATAATATCATTAACAAAGACAAATCATATGATTTTAAACTTACTAATCTTTCTAGTATTAAAGCTAGTTGTGTATAATTGGACAGATAAGTATAGTGCAGTAAAAATACTTCATTGGTGAATACATGTGCCTGCTAGTCACGTTTTCTTCTCTCTGCAGGCTCACCACACAGTCTGGAGGAAACTAAGGCAGCGGGCAGAGAAACTGGTAAGAACAACAAAAATCTCAGTTTTCTACCTCGCACATTCGTCCAACAGCACTGACATCAAAGCTGAAGCACTGAGGCCAACTCACAGAAGGAGGGCTGTTAGTGTTTTGGGGCATTAGTCTGGTCGAGATGGTGGATACTTGTCCAAATGACTGCCTGCTCCACATTCACCCGACCCGCTCTCTGGATGCAGCCATCACTTCAGATATCACAAAGTAGCCAGAGGTTAGGATTTAACCCAGCTATTTTTATTGCTTTGCATTTATAGTTTGGCAAAAACGGAGGACGATGCAGCGTGGGCTGTAGACTTCAGGAAAAAAAAAAAAGCTTCTCATCCTCATCATGAAGGACAAACTGCTGTTTTCTGAATTCGACATCAAAGAAACAGCGAGTTACTGGAGAGCAAAGGAAGGAGTATTTTTAAATGGCTCCAGGTTCAGAGCTGTTATTCTAGACGTTGCACATAGTGACAGTCGGATTGATGCAAGTTGCATCTACCGTGTGTCTGAGCATAACCAAGTTTGACTCAATCACTAAAGGAGAAGCATAAATTTAAACTAGGCTACAAGTTAATTTTGGATGGAGCCATCTAGGCGAAATGTATGCAGCCTTTCTGGCATTCTCTGTGCATCACTGATTGCGTAATGAAAAAAAAAAAGATGTAGTCATTAATAGGCACACTTGATTTGGCAACTGATGACATACCGTGCTCTGTGGCCTACATTTTATTTTCAGAGATTCGGTTGTTAAGGGAATTGAAATAGCACTTTATTAAAGACAAAAGTACAGTTGTTAGAGTTGGACTAACATTAAAAGTGGAGGATATTTGGATCACATCTTTCTGGCATTTTTACAAGCAAATGATTAGATTGCTGAGCTGCTACAGCAGTGACTGGACATCAGTTTTATGGTCTTTTAGGACACCGTTCCCTATAATCACCAACATAAATACTGTTTGCTGTGTTTATGTGATGTGAAGGGTATTCCTCTTATCCTCTTTGTCCCCTGTGTTCACAGAAAATCACATTCATTAATAAAGTGCTGTGGGAAAAGTATTTCCCCTTTCGTCACACTTAAATGATTCAGATCATCAAACAAATTTTAGTTTTACAAAGTTAGCTTTATGCCAGGACACAACAGGACACACACCTTCCAGAAGGTTCAACTTTTGTCTAATCAGTCCACAGAACATTTGCATCTTTATGTTCTTTTTTTGTCAGCAGTGACTTTCACCGTGGAGGATGCCATTTTTGTCTGCCTGTCTCTTTCTTATTATTGACTCATGAACACTGACCTTAACGAAAACAAGTGAGGCCTGCAGTTCTTTAGATGTTGTTTTTGGTTCTTTTATGACCTCCTGGATGAGTTGTCGTTATGCTCTTTTGATTATCTGAAACATTTAAAGTCACATTTAAAAATAAAAAAATAAAAAAAATCAGGAAAGGGGCAAATACTTTTTCACAGCACTGTAAGTAGATGAACTATAAACTTAAACATAGTCTTAAACACATTTATGCTGCTGTATTTTCAGTATGTGAACATAAACCAAACCTGATGCACATGCTTTCTCTTCAGCAGCTCACACTGGCAGACAGATCATGTAAGACCACACGACTGTTTTCACATTATAACCACGAGAGGCTGGCTTGTCTCATCATGTTCAGTGTTTGCAGATCAACCACTGCCAGAACTGAAAATGCATTTTGAAAAACGGGCTCTGGCATGTCACAGAATTATTTTTACAGTGTATTTCTGGTTTATTAATTGTGCAGTTGACATCTAATTAAAAAGTCATTGCAAAATTCAAGTCCTTATGAAACTAGTTTTGGTTTTTGTGTGTGGTACTTTTGGTTCTGAAATCTACAAAACTGTATTGATATCCACTATACCATAAGACCAAAATAACACATATGGATTTATAGTGTTCAATAAGTGATAAAGCAAAATATATTGTATTTGAAGGTGATATATAATATAATATATTTTGAAGTCATTGTTATTTTGTCTATCTTCTTATATGTGCATGTATAAAGAACTCCCCAGAATCAGGTTTATAAAAGCAGGGAGGCGTGGGTGGGTGTGTTTGTGAGTCTGCCACAGGCGGTAGGGAAGCATGTCCCCAGTTTGCCTCCAGCTGGCGCTCAAAACACAGCCACCCACGCTGCAAACAGATTGTCCCAAATGTTCCCCATAGGGAGCATCAGTCCCCCAGACCCCTCTAATATCACTGTGGAAGTATTGATTTTCTTTTATTTCCTTTAGGCCATTTATACACTGTTCAACAAAGATGGAAGGAGATTAAAGATTAATAATTGACATGATAATGTTTGTTTTTTTTCCCCACAGGTGGAGGTGCAGAGACCTGAAGAAGCGACTCTACCCTCTGCTGCTCATTTATCTTCACCTCTGATCAGCCAGTAACAACCTGTGTAACCTTCCACACACACATATACAAACACACTTTGACATGTATCGTATTGTACTGTTTGTTCAATAAATGTGCACAAATATGTGACAGATCATTTCCACTTTTCTCTTTCTTCTGGAAATTGCCACAGATTCAAATCAGCTTGTGAGCCCCTTGTCATACAAAACACATACAGCGCAAGCACAGTGTGGGTTTGTGTTCATACAAAGATATTAACACTCCCTGGTTTGGTTAATAACTTCAGCTAATCGTGGATGTGTAGGAGTGAGAGAGAAGAGAGAAAATGAAAACGTGTGACGTGGACTTGTGCATGTCAGCAGTTTGCTTAACAGCAAAAGTGGAGTGTGTGTGTTTGTGTATGTTTGTTGGCTGAAAGTCTGCAGTAGTGCAGCTGTTGTCGTCAAACAGGTGGGTCTCAATCCTCCAGAGTGTGGTCAGGCAAGTGTGAGCAAGTCGAGAGGCAGTCTCTTCTTAACTTTTGTTTTTCCCAGGATTCCAGGAGGTTTGACACATTGCGCACAGCATGCTTGGTTTCTGCCTCTCATGGCTTAGTTATTATCACTAAATGATCAATAAATCCTGTGTTTATTCATCAGTTGAATGTGAGTTATAAGAAGCAGATGGTTAATCAAGAGTTTGGTTACGGTAAATCCACACAAACATTTATATGAATAATTTAGTCACTAATTTGAATAATTTAGTTCCTCCTTTCTCCGTGATTATTTTGGGTGCATGGGTGACAGATTTGAACTGCAGAGTTATAGAAGACACAGGTTAGAGAAGCTGTGACTTAAAAAACGACATGGTGGAAGTGACTTAGCGACTTCTACAAGCTACTTTATTAGTTTCAGTTTCATCTGATGTGATAATAACTGAGACAGAGCATCACTGTGGTGTGTTGTTGTTGTTGGTGGATTTTTTTTTTTTTTTTTAAAGAGAACATCTGGTGACGTACGTTTCTTTGCTTTCTTGCAGCAGCTGCTTAGCTTAGCGTAGCATAAATGATAGAAAGCAGAAAAATGCAGCTCTCCTGCTCCTGAAACTGTTTACAATTGTCCCAATAACGCGTTATTCCAAAGGATAGATGCAACTTGTCAAACTCAACAAGATGCATTATTAGAAAGTGTTGCCAGTATTTGTATCGTGACAGAATGTTTACTTCAACATTTGTGTTACAGTACAGGTGGTTAGAGACAGCTGCTAATGTTTAATGACCACCAGTGACGTCAAGAAAGCCGAGCAGCTCTCGCAGACTTTCCTCCTACCTCGTTCCCTTCCCCCGTTTCTATGTTACAGATCCCCATTTGACATTTGAGCCCCTGCCCCTGTGTGTGTGTGTGTGTGTGTGTCTTTGTCTTGTTACAAAAGTGAACAACAGGTAGCCTCAGTTGGAGCAAAGAGTCTTTCTGAGCAGCACCCTTGAGTTGTGCATCTCGGTGAGGGGGATTTTTTTTCACCGTGTTTAATCAGACTCCTGATCAGAGACTGTATCAGTCACCATCCGCAGATCACTGAAAGTGAATCAGGCCAGAAAAGTTGGCTACTGTGCAGCTGTTGCTCCCAGTCAGGCATCCCACTACCAGCAGTGCTACCCCCACCCCGACACACACCAACAATGTGTGTCGGGGTGGGGGCATATGCCTCGGACTTAGAGCACCAATTGAGATGTTTGAATCTGTGCCCTAAATTCTTCAGCGCTGTAGCGCTCAAACAGTATTAAAATTAAATAGCTACTAAAACGCAGTGGAATAATGTATTACTAGAAATGAAATTATAATGTTTCTGTTCTCCTTTTTTATGCTCACTCAGTACGAGGCCAACAGGGCTTTGAACTCCTCATCTGATTTCATACTGGAAGGACTGAGAGCAGTGAAAGTGTTTGTCATGATGTCGACCGATCCAGTGTTCACTCAGAAACACACAGAGGAAACATTGACCTGCTGTGTGTTTTTCTTCTTTTCTTTCTCTCCCCTGAATTAATTGAACCATCTCTGCATCTTTTTAGTTAATAGTAAGATAATATTGTTCTCATTTCACATATTTACTTTTGTAAGTACAGTCATCAAACCCAAACGGTTAGTCTTGAACATTTGGTGTTATCCAGAGAGAGAAAGTGATCAGTCACTGAATTCATTTTGTGTTTTTGGCCTTGATCGCACAACTCTTTTAATTCTTTTATGCTCCAATTTAGCTTTGAGCAGCTTGATCCGGAGCTAAATGTATTTTTGTCATCAAATGACATAATTTAAAATCACTGTAGTTGGAATACTTGTTCATAGAAAATCTCAAATATAGAAAAGGCCGAATGTATAATTCAACACAACTCTGAAAGTGCAAACAGTAGCTTTTTGGAAATCTTACACTGAATACATGAAACAGCTTTACACTTCAGGGTTATGAGGGTTAATAAATCAGTATCTTATAGATTTAGAGGTATAAAGTATACAATAAATCAGAACACAGATTGATCCTTTAAAGATCTAGACCGTGGATTTTAGTCATCTCTTGTGCAGCACATTCAATCAGTTCCCCCTTCAGTAATATTTCAGCTTTGGGGTGAAGCCGGGTCTCACTCGGCCAAGGTATGATGGTGCCACACCTTGCTGCCAAACCCAGTTGACTCCCGTTCTGCGTCCAGCTGGCAGTGCAGTGCGCGTCTTGGACACGGCGCTGCGCTCTCGGCGCTCCGCCGCTCTGCTCGTCTGAAAGCACACTCCGCCCTCCCTCCACCTCCATCTATCTACACCTCCATCTCAGCCAGCGCCGAAACCGCACAACAAGAGGGGAGAGGATATCCGTCCGCTTCTGTGATAGTAACCGAGCCGCCCCGTTCCCAGCCAGACTTCTCCGCTTTCACACCGGCGTCTCAGCTCGATCGGTCCCGGAGGTGCGTCCCGCTCATCAGCTCGTCCGCCAGCAGCTCCGCGCCGCGTCCCTCCGCTCCGTGCCGCGCCGGGCAGGTCCGGCCGCTTTCCCCGCGGAGAGCAGTTAATTCCCAGGAAGCTGGATGAATTATTGGACAGTGTGGAAAAAGTGCGAGAAGAAAGCTGAGGATCTGCCTCCTCGCTCCGTCCAGGGAAGACAACACTCAGCCAGAGTTGTAGATGATAATGGAGGGGACGTCCCTGTATCTCCCTGTTGTTATTTTACTGATGCAATGTAAGTGGAAAATGCGACTATTCATCCACAACACACAGGTTCTCTGTATTTATTTTACCTGCGTCTCCACTGGAAAAAGCTTTGGCTAGAAATACTTGAAGAGCTGGAAAATGGCTTTAGTTTTTATTTATTATATCAGTGTGTGTGTGAAAAGTTAAATTAATCTAAATAGAATAACACATTTTAAAGTTCAGTAGAAAACAGGGTAGTTGAAGCCCCTCTGTGAGCGTGGGCCGTGGTGACAGTACAGCCAGGCTGGGCTCCTACAAGTTGGCCCTGAAGTTGCACTTGGCGGGTTTCCACCAAAGGGTATAGATGGCAGGTGGTCACCAGTTTTGGCAGATAAGATGGCAGATCTGTGCATGAGGTCAGTGGCTGGATTAGCACCAGAAACTTCAAACTGTGTTGTGCTGTGGGAGGGTGTTTTCAGAGAAGGGATGTTACCAGGAGACTGAAACAAAACAGTATTAATTTAAATAGTCTTTTGCTGATTATCACGTACAGACGCTCGGTATCAAGAGGTGGACGTGTTGAGATGTGAAAGTGAGTGCTGCACATTTTACTCTGTTCACGTTTTGCCACCTGTCAGGCCTCCGGGTCACGACTTCAGAGGTGTGTGTGTGTGTGTGTCTCCAGTCCCGCTGCGGGCAACCTGACAGACAGATGTCAGTTTAACGGAGCAGCATCAGATGTGCTCTGCTGCACATCTGTGGACCGTATTCATTAAAAAAAAAAATCCAGGAGGAAATGTTTTGGGTGTGCCCCTGTTACAACATCCCCCATCTCAACTTCTTTCTCTCTCTCTGACACACACACACACACACACTCTGTGTCTGACCGAGACAGCTGTTGCTCACAGGGTTGCGGTCATACACAGAGGCTTTGTTCAGAGAGAACACACACACACACACACACTGTCCTCACCCTGTTTTTCTTCAGTGCCCCCACAGCCTTGAAACATGTGTGTCGGCCACACTCACACTATCTATATCACGCAGGCAGAGAGGACGTTTCCTATGGGTCAGTCTTCCTTCCTCTTTCATTTGTTCCCTGTTAATTTGAATAAGTGCCTTTAATTATTACTGCACCATGCTTTTGACCTCGGCACAGCCCTGGCAACACCCACCCCAGTCTCTGTAACACTCAGTACGGACCACGTAATGAGAGTAAAGCTGCGTGCCAAGCAGCGTGCGTGCCATCTTCCTATTTTTTGCTCACCGGTTGGCTCTCCCTCTGTGTGTTTAAGCTGTCTGTGTTTGGTTGATGTTAACGCTGTGCACGAGGTGCATGTGAGTTTGTTTTTTAATTGGTCTGACACATTTGTTTACTTGTTTCTGTGCATCAGAGACACAACAGGCTCTCAGCAGATGCATTTTTATTAACATAGTGGTCATATCCGGTGCCAGACACATGCTGCTGCCAACCATATGAAAATCTTTACTTTCAGACAAGTTTATTAAAGCAATTTCCAGACACACATTTCAGGCTAGAAAATAGTTTTGAGTGTGTTAAATGTTGTCACACTAACGTTACACAGCTTGATTAAGGTGTCAGTATTGTACTTGGGTAAGCAAGTGTAATGTATATTTAAATTTTGGTAGGTGGTAGTGGCCTGAGTCCTGCATGGGTCATCTCACTCCTGATGAGAGCTTCTGTGTTGTATGTTCATAAACATATTCTGCGTTTAGTAGCTCCTACATTTACACGTAACACCCACATATAGACGTTGATGTGTCAGTGGAGGGCCACTACTCGGCCTCAGAGCATACATCTTGTAGTGTTGCACGGCTTTTACATATTTAATTTAGTGCTAAAAGCTTTGAGCTGCGATGTTTAAATTGATGCATTTGCTACATGTGAGCCGGAGCACTGAAGTGACGTCCAGTGCATGCTAGCAGACATTTGTCTGTCAACGTTACTTGGTGGACATTGTCTTTCATTTATTAATTAGAAAGCTGCACTGTGTGAACACTACCCACCATGCAGCTGTGAAACGATCTGAGCAGGCCGTGTGTTCGTTGATTGCCTCGACGCCTTTGTAGTTAATTGAGCCCATTGAAGATGACAGTGTTCATAGTAGTAGAGCACACAGTGAGGTATGAAACATGGTGTGTGTGTGTGTGTG
>JAUBNQ010000012.1:8438083-8450992 GCA_032353495.1 Ctenopoma kingsleyae | reverse complement strand
CTTCCTCCTGTAAACAGGGCTTCACAAGTGCGAGGAGAAAATTGTGTGCTAAGGTTTCTCTGCATGAATGAGGACACTTGCCAAGTTTACTGCGTGATAGTATTTGGTACGCAGCTTCTGCCCAGTCAGTGTCTTCAGACTGACTACAAACAACTCAACTGGTTGAACAATGCTCTCAGCTCACACACTGTCCAATATGTTTGCATTACTCAAACTGCACAATAGTTCAGCTACTGGTTTAGTAATGCACAGTTTGTTTGACAGCAGTTGAGCTGGAACATCTGTATATGTGTACCCAACACTACCACACAGTAAGCCTGTCAAATGTCCCTGCGCTTGACTTTTTACTTGTGAAGCATCGTTTACAGGCAGAAGCCTAAATAATCTGAGAAGAAAAGTGCAAATATAAAAGAAATTTCAGATACAAATTAAACTGTATTTTTAGGACAGCCTTCCAAACTAGAGACAACCTAAATGTTCAAGCACATCTTAATGAATTGTTTAATATTTCATACTAACGTACCCTGAGTCCATAAGGCATGGTGTGCAGTGTGAGTCCAAAATCACGGACCTCTTGCTTACAGTTCTTAAAAGCCAACCCAATGACCCCTACAGGTCATTTTGGATCTCCCAGTGTCACGGTGCAGCCCACATCAGCAGCCAAACCCTGCACAGAACAGAGGACACGTGAGTTAACGCTTAGGCCCACAGCACAGACAGATAAGGAAGCAATTAACAGCCATAATAATGAGAATCTTACATGCAGCTGAAAACATAATTGTGAAATTTAACTACCACAGAATGTAAAGGAATAGTTTAGCACACAGCCAACACTTTAAATGTAACGTAATCTAAACTTCTATAGGTAAAAACTGATATTTGCATTATTTCGAACACTGGGGGGGCAACACTAATGTTTACACACACAATACACTCTCCTTCTCAGTCAAAGGTTCAGTTACTTTTTTCTTTTTAGCCCTTGGGAGGTTTGCCATGTATGATGTGCACTATTTATGCAGAGCAAGATATGACTCAGGATACAGCTGTCTGCATCACGTTTCCTCTCTTCTTAGTGACTGTGTCAAACTGTCCGATGTACTTACCATGTCTTTGTCTTTCAGGTCCAATGTCAACTACATCCCTCCACCCCAAGAAGTAAGTTTGAGTTTTGTGTCTTCTCAGATCACACCTTCACCTCGATCGCACAGGAACATATCTCTGAAACAAATCAGAACAAGTCAGTAGTTAATAACAAATACTTTTCTTTGTGTGTCCCTCAGCCCCAGGATTTCAAACACACCCAGTCATTCATGCTCTGAGAAGCTGGCCTTTCTCTGAGAATACATCAGTCATGAAAAGGTGCCAAAACTGGACTCTGAATGAGCTCTTGTTCTTCCACTACATACTAATTTTCCTCTTCTTCCATCACTCATTGGGATGGGTTGACGAGCAAATCTGCAAGGCTTCTTACTCTCTTGCTTTGCTGTGTGGTTTTGCCTCTTATCATTGACATTTTCTGCTGGTGTGGGATTAAGTACAGTTTAGTGGCACTCTGCTCCCCCCTGGTGGTCACATTTTGGAACTCCAGTTGAGGTTTTCTTATTATTCCAGGGACTAATAAACCTTTCTACACTTTTTATTCCCTCTGCAGGCCAATCATTTTAACTACCTTTGTTTTCTTTTACCAAAGACTATTTAAGAGATTGTTTTGCTTTAAAATCTTAATCACTAGGGGGTTTCTCCTTGAAGCCATAGGCAAAGCATTTCAATTGTTTTCAATCAGATCAAATATAAATACAGTTTACCTCAGCCAGTATTTTTGTCTTCTGTAACACTGGGACTCACAGTGCTACATTCTCATAATCTTAGTAACAACGAGACATAGCCAGTTCTATTGAGACCAACCCCATTCTGTCCTAATGTGCCTGCATGGTCTTTTTATACATATATATACCTTGTGCCTTTTTAATTTGTCATATTTATCTATGGATCACAGTTTTTTTGTAAAGAACTTGCCTTACTTTTTTCTGTCTTTATATTTTGTGCCACTGTTTATCAATGTATATCAAAATGAAGTGTCTGTTTTTAGACTGTGTGAATGGATTGTTCAGAGTTTTATTTGAATGGTGTATCAGCAATAAAGTTTTCTATTTGAAACTACGCTGTCATTATCATTGTGATCATAAAAACACAGCAGCGGTAAGTAAGTATATTTACAATTTCTGCTATTTCATACTTATGAATTAAATATTTGACAGTTTAGATTCAGTTTGATTAATGTGTAATTTAGATAATACAAAATATAATTTATTATTATATATATATATATATAACAGCATATATTATTATAACAGCACATATTAAAACTAGGTGTTACATTTAAGCATTATGAAATAAGACTCACCTCAAACACTGCTAATTTTGTACTTGCATACATTGATATTTCAATGTTTGTATTTTCACTAAAGGGTGACTTCAAAGTTGGAGGTTACATGTGTACTAATGGTATTAAACTTACCTCTGACTGACATCATGTAACCTCCATGGTATGAGGGAGCAGATGATCAACCCAACACCTCCAGATGACATCAGACTTGAGCTGCTGGAAGCAGACAAATATTTTAATATAGAGAAGTTTAAAGCAGTTTTCATGTCACACATGTAAATTCTACACTGAAATTGCTTATTCAAGTATTGTTCCAGCACACAAACATATAATCTAATTAAGTGACATCACAAGCAATAAAAACTAAATCAGCTTTGTTGTATTTGTTGTGACCTACTTCCAAAAACTAACCATCTTTTTTCATCTGCACATCATCACAAAAAGCTGAAAGACTCTGTTTCCCCACAGAGGCCCAGAAAGCAGAACTATACATTAATCTTTCAAGTGCATTTTCTGCTGACAGACATGTAGCAGGAGATACAGTATGACACACAGAGCGGGATTCAGTCCCTAAACTACAGGTTGACTTTAAAGAGTGAACAATAGATTGACCTGCACAAACTGTTATCAGGCAAATCAAAGATGGTGTCACTAGATAATATTTCCATTAATTTTAAGCCAAGAACTGAAACTATTAACTATTAATGTAACTGTTGTAACAGACTTGAAACAGTAGTCAACCTTCACAGATTATTTTAAGCTTTATGTCAGCTCAGGTTGCCTTTGTGCTATGTTGTTTGAAGATAATTTAGTGAGAGATACAAAAAGGGAAGAAACAGCACCACTCTTAACAATTAAGGAAGAAGTGTGCGTCTGTTCCCTTCTCGGTGCCAGATTAAAAGCTAAATTCTATACTGCGATAATGGTTACTAGGTAAAAGTGAAAATGTACAAAATATATAAGGCCATCCCTGTGCTAGTAATTATTGTTCAGGAAATTGCAGTAACATATTAAGGTCATCAGAGCGACTTTTTAACATAAACCTTACTCACCTGGTTTGATGCCATGAAACAAACCTGTGAACTCGGCTAAAAGAAAGAAAAAAAAAGGCTCACAAGTAGCACGTGATGCAGAATTTGAACCAAACTGTACAAAACAAATCTTATTACATCAATTTTAAACTAAAAAGGCCTTAAATCACATTACTGCCACTTTTTGTTTTGTTAAGCTGCAAATCCCATTCAGTCTATCACAACTTGTGACCTGTCAAATAAAGATAACTATTATAATCCGTATTTTGGAAGCAATTTTGCGTAACCAGAGGCTGATGAGCTACATTTTGGAATAAATTTAAAGCTCAACTTAACAATCTGGAAACCAGACAGACACCTAACCTTTCTGAGGTCTCAAATATTTATCCAGGAGAAGCTCACGTGTATCTCTGACATTTTGGTAACAACATTCTTTAAGTACAATGCAGAGTGACAGTATGTAGCTCTGCCAACACCTGACTCACTGTCATTTCAGATACCAACATAAAAATTACAACCAGCTATGATACATAGTTCATCTTATGATTGCTTATATCGTGGTATTTAGAGAACATGTTTTAATACTATGTTCAGATACAGTGCTGTGAAAAAGTATTTGCCCCCTTCCTGATTTAGATTTTCTTTTGCATATTTGTCACACTTTACAGAACATGTGGTTAATGACAGTTCATTCATGATTTAGCATGGGGAGTCATAGGGTCAGGCAGGTTTAAACAGCTTAATAAATGAAATCATTTAAAAACTACATTTTATATTTACTCTGGTGTAATATTAAATGTATTGATCTGAATCATTTAAGTGTGACAACCATACAAAAAAAAACCCAAACACACTGCACAATCAGGAGGGGGTTAGATACTTAAACTGCACTGCATATTCACCATCCAGACAGACTTTTTGAACTCTTATCCATGTACATGAATGAATCCAAGGCATTTGTTAATTTTTGACAGCCTCTTGAATTCATCACCATGATTTACAAAACCAGCCACATCACGTGTCTTGTCAGAATGCTGACTGATTATTTCACTATGTGATAATTCACATGATGCCAGATATAATAGATTTAAAATATTTTTTATGTTCAATAAATGATAAATGGCACCTGAATATTTGGTTTTGTTTATGGACTGTGTCAATAAACAAAACCAGCGCACCAGTGCCATTTGTACATAATTGTAGTGTATTTTTATTACTATTCATTTTATTTATTTATTTTTTGTCCCTTCAACTCGCCTCACACTGAGTCGACTACACCTTCAATTTCATTGTTCCTTTGTAAAAGTGACAATGATGAAGATTTCTTATCTTAAAAGAGAACAGATTTCATGCATCATAGTTCAATCCACTATCTTTTTATTAAATACAACATATTTGTGACATGTATTATTTAGGAAGATGTACATAGACACGGGACAGCTTCACTTGGCCTCTTCAAACTTCGGCTCTGGAAAAAAGAAAAAAAGGGAATCATTATTGACAGTGGTTTAGAAATGAGACAGTGTAATTCTCCTTACAACATACTGCATATCTACAAAAATATACATCAACTAGCTAGCTGTAACTCTAAAACACTTTGAAGCTCAAAAACAAAGGCTTCTTGAACCAATTTTATAAACTCTGACAAAGTCCCAAATCACAGTGCATCTCTCCAGTGGCAAAGGAATAAATATTTATAAATGATTATATAACCTGTTAAATCATGTGTCAATCTCTGAGTTCTTTCAGACATTAGTACCCATCAGTATGCACTAAAACAATTACGAAACACACTGTGGCAGTCACTTTATCCATTAGTAAACCACAGTCAATGTTAAAACCTTAGCTTGTTAGACTGAAACTCCAGTTCATTGTGAAATATACTGCAATGTCCACTGCAATAATTACATCTAGAATATTCATTCTCTTAACCATCTTTTATAAAAGAAACACTGGGTGAATGTCACAATATGAAATGTCCTGTTTGATTTATTCCAACAATTATTTGTCTTTTTATCTGACAATAATTTACAAGAATTAACAGGCAAGGGACAAAACAATACACGCAGTACACAATGTAAACAAACATTAACCCAAACGAACCTGAGAATTTGAAGTCAGGGAACTTATTGAAGTCTCCACCACCATATAGCCTCTGTAGTTTGGTTACTTCTTCAGAGACGTTCTTCTGATAAGCAGGTCCCGCATCCACAATGCCACCAGAAGCCCTGGGAGAGCCAAGGCATCAAATAGTTGTTCGAGAAATGAGTTTGATGGTGGTTAGCAAAGAAGATGCCATTTGAGAGTAATCTAATATACTGAAGATGAAAAAAGCGCTGACGAAATCAAAAGCAGCTTTTACTTTTATCAACTCAATATTTCCCTAGTGGAATTATATTTGGTGAATCTACTTTGACAACTGTCAAGCACAATGTTTAACACGTTTCATGACAAGACAGGATGTGTGTATTATCAACTGACTTGCTCTTGGTGTTGTAGTCACGGATCTTGTCCAGGAACAGTTTCTGGACAGGATCGAGGTCCTTGGCCCGCTGGAAGAGGACAGCAGAGATGCCGATGTTCCTGCGCAGGGTCAGGCTCACAGCAGACCGCAGCACGGAGGACAGATGGAATAATCGGTGAAGTGCCATCTGAAAGAGAAGCATCAAGTTAGGTTGTTGTGAGGAGAGAAGAGCCCGTGGTTCAGCCTCTGTACCAGACTAGCTAGAAACGCGTAGCCTTGGAGGAAAAGTCTAATAAATGAAATACATATATGTATGGGTTCAAACCTCATCCTGCACTGATGCTTAAAGTTAACATTTCAATGTACTAAACCTTGAAGAGCTCCTTGCCTCCACCTCCTTAACTGACCTTACTTCTGTATGGACGTGCTGCTGCACAGCTGAAGCTAATTGCTAATTAGACCTAGCTTCATTGGCCGTTAGCTAACTTACAAACTAAACAGACATTAAAAGCTTCTTGGTAAACGTTAAATTTATTTATCTACTTGCGCCACTAATATGCCACAAGAGCTTTAAACAACGTCGGTTTCACATTGCCTTCCTGCGTTAGAGCTAAATATCCGCTATATTCACATAACAAAACATCTGCTAATGCTAACATGCTAAGCTAGCTTTAGCGGACGCGACAGACTTAAAAAGTCGTTCTTTATCCTTTGTTGAACTGCAATGTCTCGTGCTAACGTTACATTCCCCAACGACGTGACCAAACATGTCTCAGTGTGTACACTAATAGAAAACAGGGTAGAGGTAAATGTTTGAAAACGTTACTTTAAGACAGACTACTCACCTTGGATTTGACACTCAGAGAACAAGATCCAAATGTGGAGGACCGCAGGGGATTATGGGAAGGTGACGGTGACGTTTGTGCACGTCAAAATGTTGCTTCATTTACGCAGCGCTGTGCGTATTTAGTTATTTAAATATTTTTAGTTATTATGAGCAGTAACTTATTCCAAAGGGACATTTATGAATACTCTTTAACGGAAAAAGCTACTGTTCTCTATTTTCTATAGTTGTTTCTTCCGTTGACTTCTTGTAATTTTACCTTTTATTTATCTCAATCCTATTAACGTTACCATAAATTGGTACAAATCGTTAAACAAAATGCTACTAAAATGTCTCCCTCGACATTATTGAAATCTGTTGTAATTTTCAGGTTTTATTTCTTTTGGTAAATGCAACATGCGTGGTATTTATGTGATCCTTCTCTGGTTTCAGTGCAATACAAAATGATTTAACCTTTAAGAAGATGACCTCGGATCATCTGTGTCAGGAGGCCCAATCATGTGTCCTTTGGCAACATAGTGAACCCGGTCAGCTCCAGTGTGTTGCTTTCTGTCTCAGAGTGACCTCTGGCATCCTCATATAAAGGGAAAAAAACTTCTGTGTCAATTTCCATATCATTACTTTGATCCAACCAACCAGAAAAAAATATTAGAAAAAAATATCAGGTGTGCATGAAACATTTTCCATTCTATAATCTGAAAAAAAAAAAAACACCCACAAAGACACAGCATCTGTATGTACATTCAAAACTTTATTATGGAATACAGTGTAGAAAGCATTTTCCCAGTCAATGCAAATGGCCTGCACAATATTACACAGTGGAAAATAAAACCAATATATATAATCCACAGAAAAAGAAAGAAAGAAAATCCTGCTTCCTCTTCTACTCTACTGCCCTCTGTTGGGCTTCTAATGAGCACCCCCTGAAAACCATGGACCAAGCCCACTGCAGCCTCCATATATACATTTCACTCACCATTAGATGTATTAACAGAGTGAGAGGTCACACTGTACTTCTTTCAATATAATGTTGAGATGGTGACAAACCTTTACCATGAGCTGACTGTATGAAGATGAACGGGATTCTTGCCTATGAAGCCGTCAGCTTGAATTTACCTCAGACTAATATTCGATCCCAGCTTTCACACATCCTCACTCCAAACTCACCCTCAGCTCTCTCGATGGTGATCGCCTATCATCTGTACTGTCTACAGACTACAGTGCTCTGCCTCTGAGGAGTCAAAATATGTGTTGATGTCAGAGAGGTGAGCAGCATGCCTGAAGGTAAGGAATGCGAAGGAGAAAGCGAGAGGAAGGGAGGTGTTGGGGGAAGTGAAAATCCATTACATATATACAGACTGCCTGCCTGGCTGGCTATCCATCTGGAACTGCAAGTCATTTCCTCTTAACCTCGCCTCCTCCTTCCTCCTCCTCCTCCTCCTCCTCTCAGCACTTCACCTGTTCTATCAGCAGAACGCAACATGATTACAAAACCAAAAAGAAAAAAGAGACAGCGTCAGCTTACAACTGGACAAAACACCAGACTGAAAATGACAAAACACATACACGGAGCGATAATCCTAACCCATCCCCCATGCTGGATTTCTTACATTGTTCCATTTCCCTTCCTGCTCCCTGCAACCTTAACCCCCATAACATACCCTTTTCAAAAAACATAGTAACATGAATCAAACACAAAAGCAAAAGTTGAAGCGGATCATTTCTGAGACATAAGGATTTTTAACATAATAGATTTAAGAGAATGAGAAAAATATACGACAGAGACGAAGCCCGCCTCCCTCCTGTAGCTTCAGGAACGTAGCAATGTCCAAAACGAAAAAGAAATAAAAGAAATGAGGAACACATTTAAATTCCAAAATCACAGATCTCTTTTAAATGTGTATTTTACATGATTTCAAAGCAGAGCCTATTCATCTAGATCTATATATATTTGTCATCGGTTTGAAGTCACGTGATCACAAGAAGATACTAAATGTACAATCTTGCTAGAATGACAATCTATATGTGAGAAAGGATCTGAAGAGAGAGCAGCATTAAGATCTTGTTTTTTGTTTTCCCAAATCCTGTTGTCATTGTTGTCATGCACTACATAGGAACAGCTAAGACTTCAGCATTACTTCAGTAACATTACACGCAATTTAAAAAAAGGACTTTACATTGGTTGATTTTTTTTCTCCATTTTCATTCTTTTTTGAAAAACAAAAACTGGAAACTATAGAGAAAAAAAAAACCTCTAAAATAAAAACAGCTCATTCAGAATACATAATTACTACCGTCGTCATCAACATGTTCATTATCATCAGCATCTCCAGATATCCATTAGAGCCTTGTGTGACTTAACACAGCCCAGCTGTCGTAAGAATGCGCAAAGAAAAGAGGATGGAGGGAGGGATGGAAGAGGCAGGGAGGGAGAGGAGGCTCACTTATACTCCAGTGTAGACTGTACAGTGAGTGCAGTAGTGGTGCAGCAGGCAGGGAAACGATGGGCCCCATTTAGAAAAATTGTGTTGCTTGATTTAAAACCTTTTTTTTAATCATTTTATAATCATTACAAATAATATGATAGAAACAAATAAATATGTCCACGTGTTGAATAATTTGAAGTGACTTGTGTGTATACATGCAACCAATTTTTTTGGAGATGAGGCCCTGGTCAACCTGCGCTTCTTATCCTACTGATCAGTGGTCAGATTTGCCCAGAACTTTTCCAATTCAAAGAAACTCACCTACTATCTGGCCCTGAATCAGTGTGGAGAGAAGGTGCTTCTTTCACCTGTAAGTGGGTTTGTTTTGATGCACTGGGCGGGTCCTTTTTCTATACATTAACAGGCCCAGAAGAAGCAACATATAAACACGTTCTCTAAGTTTAAAGTCGTTTTGCTCCCATGAAGTGAACAAATGTGGTGCAAACTGGCTTGGCCACAGTGTCCGCCCAGGCAAGAATGAAAAGAAAACCCAGGCTACAGATGCTCTGTGTGCTCGCAATTGACTATTTCAGTCACTCAGTGATCTAAGCCACACTGCCTTTTGGAGACATAGGACTAGTCAGATGGGGGAGGACGAGGGAGGGAGGGATGCGTGATGTGTGGGAGGAGATGTTCGTGTGTGTGTGTGTGTGTGTGTGTGTGTGTGTGTGTGTGTGTGTGTGTGTGTGTGTGTGTGCGCGCGCATGTGTCAGAGTGTACTCCTCAGTTCTGCATCTGCTCAAAGAACTTGTAGGTTGGATTCTCATAGCCATTCTGCTGCATCTTGGACAGGTGACGCTCCTCGGGGGTGACGGCAGCATCCACCTGGAAGAGACCCAGAGAGAGGTGGGGGAGGTCACACACACACACACACACACAGTGAAATACTTCGATGGTAATTTTTTTTAAGGATGATTTACAAAAATAAAAAAAATAAGGCAGCTCTGTCTACTGTAGTTTCTAATTAGAGGACTAATGAAAGTTCTGAGATGATGATAACTGAGGAGAATTAGTAAAAGAAAGTGGGAAATCAATTGGTAACAGGCATTTATCTAATTATATTTAGTGAGCAGATACATCCATCCATTAAACATTTTCTGCACAGAGTACTATCCCCACGTGTTTACAGACTTACGGATATATACTCCGGTTTTCTTTCACATACAGTAGATCTACACACGTGTATCTATGCTGAAAGTCAGCATCACCCTCACACGCCACTGACTGCTGTCCAGTACAGCTTTTACACAGTACATACACACTAAGGTCAGCTGTATCTTACCTCAATGACTCCGTGGTGGATGGAGGTGTATTGCTTCTTCCTCAGCATCACCAAGGTGATGACTATCACGGTTGCTATGACGACCCCGCCAACCATCAGGCCAATGATGGCGCCCTTGTTAGAGCCCACATCCTCTGCGAAGAAGACCTGTGGGAGTTGAAGGGCAGGCAGTGGTCAGGTGACCTTGTTTTAAAACGTGATGGTACCCGCTTAATGACAGTAACATGTCAGATTCTCCTCTCGCCATGTACTGTGGAAATGTTGTGTCATTGTTTGTTCATGACACTTCTGAGTAATGAGCGCAGTTTTAGTTTTCAACACAGCAGGCGGAGAGTTAACTGTACTTAAAAATAGTTTTGATGTCACTTCCCTCAGGGAGCCAATAATGACTGGTAGCTGCTACTACCAACAGCTCATTTACTTCTGCTGGTTTCCAGTTTTCATTTACCCAAGTCGTTTTGCAGTATTTACATTTCCTATCTGTTTTGTCATTTTTAAAGCAACATCATTACTGAGTCTAATTTAGCTTGAAAATAACCGCTGTGCTGCTGCAGAACAAAGATGGAACACATAAGAAAACATGGACATTTATTTTTGACAGACACTTTCATGGTGCAGACTTGAATTTCCTGTGGTTGTCAGGTGATTTACAGAAAGCAGAGCATAATAAGGAAGCACTGACGCAGCATGACTCAACTCAACACAACACAATACTAATATACATGATTTCAAGAAATTTCCCAAACCAAATGAAGACTCCATCTTCTCTGATGGATTATGCTGCTCTCTGTAGCTCATTTAATACAAGAATAAATACATGCAAATGGCTTCTTCAGAAGGGAGAAAAATCAATTCCTAATATGTCCACCTATACAAACACCAGCAGGGATAATGGCACAAAAACCTAGTCAACTGGCACAAACATAAAAAAAACTGCAGATACTTAGACACAATTTCATCCTGAAATCTCAACGCTGCTGGTGTCAAACACTGCAGTGAGTGGGAACTTAATTTTAAGATGGTGAGCCTCTTCAGAACAATCCTGCACAATGTTGACCTGGGCTACACTGAATATTAAATTAATAAATCAAGTTATGGAGGCAGTGAGACACACTGACTGCTCATTGTCAAAGCAAGAAATGCGATATGTAATACAAAGTAGGGATTAAAAGATTAGAGCCCTTAGGTGAGAGGAATGAGGTACGTGGATTAGGATTTGAGGATGGATTGAGGTTTTTGTGCTGGTATTACAGTACTGGATGAGATTAATGAACGAATGTTGAACTGGGTTATTATGTTTAGCACAATAACCTGTGTCTGACTAGTCAAACACTGACAGATATAAACACTAAAGTTAACTCTGATCAGAGGACAGTAGAGTTTAGAGCAGAGCAGGCAAGCGTGACGCACGCATTATCACGGTTGTCTCCATGGGCACCTGTCTCCATGGTGACAACCTTGGGAGTTTACCAGGAGGACAAAGTGGAGACATGGACCTGACTCTGTGTCGCTGTGTGGACTTGTGGGGTAGAGGGAGCAGAGGGCAAACGTGTATGTGTCAGTAAATGCATCTTTTATGTGTGTGTGTGCACGTGCTTGTGTTTATTTCTCTGTTTAACTAATCTGCATATGTACAAAAATCTGTGAATTTTAAATGAGTCTGCATACCTGCACTGTTCATGATAGGACTGGCTTTTTTTCAGTGTGTGTGAGTAAGAGTTTATGTATATTTGTTTACCAATTTCTGGTGGTGAACTTCATACTCAGTGCTCTGCCTGTCCTCTGGCTCAGGAATGGCTTCCATCTTCATTCCAGTCACTGTCAAGGGAAGAAGAAAAAGAAAATCTATTATGAATGGTAACACTTAGCTGCGTTTCACACTCGCTGAAATCAAACTCACTCGCTCAAGCAGGATGGACTGCAGAGGCAGAACATACAGGCAGTATGAACTGAGGACAGCACAGACTGAGGAACTGAGGACAGCATATACTGTATAGCAAAGCATATACAGTCTGCGCAGATATTAAAGCTCCATCACAAATCTAACAACCACAGCTGGAGATTTAATGGAGGTCAACTGGAGCTGGCTGTGTGCAAATACTATAATGGCTGCAAGATACTATCGCAACTTTGCCTCATGTCTCTGCTTAAAAAAAAGCACTGTGATATATAAGAGATGTATAGTCAGATGAGCATACCTTATGAAACCAGGACAAACATTAACATTTTTAAGATTTTATTTCTCCTGGAAGGATAAGTTAACCTTCCACAGTTAATGTGTAATTCTGTAACTCACTGTTATAGTTAATATGCAACTGCAGTCATGATCTAATGAAGTTTACAATAGATGGATAACCAGATAAAATTAGTCACTGGCTAAAAAGCACAGATAAGAATATAGTGATGCCACTTTCTA
>JAUBNQ010000012.1:8421308-8437983 GCA_032353495.1 Ctenopoma kingsleyae | reverse complement strand
AATAATTATCCACCTGATTTTCTAAATCTATATAAATACTCACAATATTGGGATAACTTTTTCAACAATCGTGCTAACCTGGTCGTGTGGGGATGCCTCTGTCAAGACTGGGGCGAGAGTCCACTGGCTCAACTGGAGAGATGGAGGAAAATGTCATTCTCATGTCAAAACATGGGCTACTTTATCGAAGATTGTTTTGTTTTTTTTCCTCTTTCTGTGAAGCAACCAAAGCATAGCTGCTATGCTACTCATGTAGTAAGTACCCTGATTGTCAGTGTTAGGCTGATTGAAGCTCTCAGGGTGGATGAAGCCAACTCCTCCTACGCCTAATGCGTCTTCCTGGGGCAAAAGGTCAGTCTGGCCGTCTCCTATCTCCTGGTCAGGCATCAGGGCGTCATTGCCGTAGCTCACCCTTACGTCTGTCTGCAGGTTAGCCAGCTGCTGGGCCATCTCCGCCTGCTCCCTCTGCAGAAGCTCTGATTGGATATGATCAGTAGAGTCAGAAGTGAGGGCAGTTTCACTTGATTTATCATTTATTTAACATTTTTCAAACTTTGCAAGTTTCAAAATAAAATGCTTTATATGATAAAAATATTGCTGGCAATAAAGAAAAAAAAATTGGCAATTAGAAAAAAACAAACACATAACTAGTCAGTGTGTTTACATTTCTGCTCAAAGAAAATACTACAGCCCTTGCAATGACTGACACAAATGTTTCTCTATCACAGGGGACAGGCAGCCTCCAAGAAATTTAGTTTAGTTCAGTTTTTAAATAGATCTGGTCCCTAGCAATGACTGAATGATGCGGTTTCTACTGTGTATGCTCCTGCATGTGTGTGTTTTGCGGGGCAGCACAGACTGTGACAGTCTCTGAGACAGAGACACAGATGGCTGCGTGACGCACACAATTCCAATAAACCCAAACCCAAACCTAACAAATGCAGGGGCAGAGAGGGAGGGAGGGGATTTATCTTCCCAGCAAACGGTTTCATTTGACTCTGAACAGAAGAATTAGGCCAAATGGCTCCAATACCCTTATCAACAAAATAATAGCATTTTTGGAGGCTGGAATGTGGAGCATTCAATCTCTCTGCTACATGTGGCACAATCAGGACAGTGTGTCTTCCCCACGTTTCTCTCCTATCAGGGTGACACAACGAACAAGACAGACATCTAAAATTAATGTTTACAAGATCTAGTGTCATGTCATTCTGAAAGACTTATTTTCTTGTCTCTACCCATCAACTGCTCTCTCACCTAATCCTTCTTTGCTTTTAAGGTTATTCTGTGGATGTCTGGATATTTTAAAAACTCAGATTTTTCACTTGTTTTTTTCCACTGTTTGAAGTATATTCAATTCTTCTCTGCTCATTTTAGGTCACCTGTGGTACCAGACAAACTCACCAACTTGGTCCTGAATGTCGTCCGCCACACCGGGCACCTTGTAGAGAAGTCCCAGAGACTGGTTCATACGCTCCTCAATGACACGTAGGTGGGTCAGCACCTATTTTATTTTATGCAGTTATTATTTAAGTAGTTCTTAGAAACTACATAAAGCATATATACATTCTACATAAGCAGAATTTATAAAACAGGATTCTGTTTTATAACATGGTAAAAAAAAAAAAAGAGGCTATTTTTAAATTATAGATCAACTAGTGTATACACAATGAAATCAATGAATTGTGTGTCTGATGCTACCTGAGGTCTAATCTGTGCAGCCTTCTTAGGATCCACCATGCGGACATGTTCAAAGTGTTTCAGAGTGTGCTGCCTGTCCTTCTGCTCAGCACGCACATACTTCTTCAGCAGGCTGAAGACATGGCGAGGCTACAACAGGAAAGAGCAAGACAGATGGTTAAGAGCAGCGGAAGGACTGTGTGATGTAGACTCATTTGTCAGTGTATTAGGTCCACCAAGCTAAAACTAAAAGCTAGAAATCAGTTGAATACAACAATCCTGCAATAAATCCTCCTTTATGAAGATGATAATGTTCAGTTATTTGTTTAAACAGTTTTGAAGAGGTGTTGATTCAACTGTGCAATCATTTTGGAGGATGTAGCTTGAGCATGCATTATACTAGAGAGGTGCTTCTGTTATTTAGACTGGCTTTGCTGATAAATGGGATGGGCAAAATCATAGGAATACACGCCAGCATAAGATAATACATTTCAGCAGCTTTACAGGCTACATCTTTAGAATTTGAATTCTGAGTGTGTCAATGTACTGCCCTTTAAATAGCTTTTAAATAATCCTGTTTATGGAGTTTAAATCCAATAAATGTAGTAGATTTTACATTGCATATACTATATAAAGACTTTTTATACACAATGACAAAATGTAGAGACAAAGCACTAACAAAGTAGAACCATAAACAGGACAATTATTCATCTTTTGCAGCAGGTCAAAGAAAGAGGTCCATGAGAATATCTCACTTCAAATAAAACTATAAAAAAATTAAATCAAGAAATATCTTGAATAGAAGAGATACACAGTCATAAAGGCAACAACAAGAAAGTGGCAAACAGCAGGACAACAATAAACTCTGCAAGGAAATAAAATTCTAAGAAGTACAAATAGTCTGATGGCTACTTTGATAGTGATTATTCCTGTGATCATTAACTGTCAACCTTCTGCATCTGTCACAGGAAAGAAAAACGCTGCTGAACAACAGAGTGTATACATCATACCCTAGGTGGGTCCTGCTGCAGGGCAGTCAGGTAGCTCTCCAGAGCCAGGCGGCGGCGGTCATTCAGTAAAGCCTCCACTCGGGCCATGTGGGTCTCCACCAACTGCTGGCGCTCGCTTGTCGCCTCCTGCTCCAGCACCTCCACCTTCTCCTGGAAACGCTGCGTGGATGAACATACACAGAGCAATTAGAGGACACCTTGGGTGGTTTCCTATATGTGTTCATGTATGCTGCTTTCTTACCTGGATGACAGCCTTCTTGTCAGCACGAGGAAGATTCTTGGCTTCTCTCTCAGCCTCCTCCCACTCTCTCATGACCTAAGAACGAGAAAAGCACAAATGATACTTGTCATTCCTCTTAGTGGAACACTTCATTGCTCTTTGTAGCACAGATCTAATTGTCCCACAGCTATCTAAATAGAAGAAAATATGACATTTTACACAGCTATGAAAATACTACTGGGCTGCAGAGGGTAATATCAGATTCATCCAGTCTGGGTAAATAGTAATAATAATAATAATAATAATAATAATACTTTTTGACTGAGTCTGTTGATATGACAGAGTTTCTGCTTTTTAGACCACTGGGAGAGGGTGATAATATAGGTCAGAGAGCAGAGTATGACAGTTTCACAGACAGTTTCATCTTCTTAAGAAAGATGATTCTGTGTCCAGCCTCTCTGACTCACTGAAGGGATTTTTTTTTTACTTCAAGGCTTTTACCAAAAACATGTCCTCTTACAGTTACAGAACAGTATCTGTAAGGGTGAAGTCAACCTTGTGAAATCAGATGGTGCTGCCCCTGTAGCTACCCACAGAGAATAAACAGTTATCCAGAGTGGTGCACAAACAGGCAAAAAAAAAAAAAAGGAAGAGCTTTAAGTGTCATGCAGCGTCCTTTTCTGGCGCTTGTGACGTTGCTGTGGACCATCTGGCTCTTCGCCGGAGAGCGAGCCGGTTGATTAAGGAATACAATTAAAGTTGAATTGGCTCGGTCAGCTCACCCAGGAGGGGATTAACAAATGCACATATTTGTTTTCCTTGCCACACCTCTTTTCTGTCTATACTTTATGTCCTCTTCATCTTATCTGTTCTTCCTGCATAGTAAAAACTACTCATTGACATGTATGTAATGACTGCTGATTACCTTGTGGTTAGTACTAAATTAAATTAAATTAAATTATCTACCCTAATTTATTTCCTTTCTTTCTTGCTCCTTCTCTGTTAGTACCTGAGACATCCTTTCACGGTGCTTGGCCTCCAGACTCTCTTTGGCCTTCTGAAAGTGGGCGTGTTCATTTTCGTCAGCAGGCGTCTCCAGGTAGTGGTCCACGGCGTCAGGGGAGTTGGGTGTGGCTGTGGGTACTGAATGAAATGGAAGTAGAGACAGAAAGAGAAGAGGCAGGGAGGTGAAACGACTTTTACTGAAGCATCTTCGGATGTCCAGTCACCTTTAGGGGACTGACTGTTACCTCAGCACACAGAGACATAACACAAAGCCCAAAATGGGTTAATAGGGTTAGTGTGTGGCAGAGAGAGAAGGAAAACAAGATAGTAGCTGTAGCTGGAAGCCAGCATGCTCCAAAAGCAAACAAATGAATGACTCAGATGACCTGTAGTCCTTTGTAGAAGAGAGACAAAACCCCTCTCTCATTTATGTAACTTCATTCAGAGCGCGATATGCCAAAACACTGACACTGGAATTCATCCTGTGGGCTCCGAAGCAGAGACTGAAATGCGGTCGACTTACTGGCCAGAAATATAAGTGGATCATATTATTATATTGCGTGAAGCCTGGATTTAATCAGTGGAAAGTTGATTATCTTTCACAAGTGTGCTATCAAAAATGGTTCATGGTACTTGTGTGAATCTGTGTGTTTGTGTGTGTGTTTGCCTGTGTGAAGGTCACACGTCATGTGAAATTGGTTATGGCTGATGAGACACAAAAACAACAGAGAGATGTGATTCACTTGACCTGAGCCAAGCATTTAGTTAGCCTCTGTTCCTCTACTTCATTTAAAGGATCAGTTCACTCAAATGACAAAAAAGCATTTTTCTCACATGCCTCTACTCGCATCATGGAGTTAGTTTGGGCTTTATTTATTCTGGTTTAGAGATGTCTGTCTTAGATTTCTGCTTCCATCTCAACACAGTGGATGTGAATAGAATATAGTTTGCAGTGCTCACAGTGTAGGTAAATATTTAAACGATATAGCAGCAATATATATTTTCAGAATGATCTCACTGTCAAAAATATTCATACAGGGACTATTTCTTTGGTGGAAAACACTGATCGGGTCTGTAGATCTTCCAGAGAAATGGGTACTTTCCTTGAAGAACAAGACTCGAGTGCCACAAGCAAAAATCTGTTTGCCTCCATTGTACTGGTGTGCAGCCAGAAATCCCAAAGATTGCAATCACAAAATTGGCATGGCTGCATTACATGAGAGGTAAATAAAAATACATAGTTTTTTCTAATTTGGTCAACTAACCTTTTAATTCATATCCACTGTATGTAAAGCAACAATCTACTAATTCTTTGTTTAAACTTGCTCTGTTGCAGTGTTTCTGTACAGTACATTTTCCAGAACTGACAGTTTTTCCTTAGATGTTCTGTTTCCTTTAAAATGCCCAATTTCTTATATAGCTGCTTATCACTTTTGCTACAATTACTCTATACATTATCCTATGACAAATAAATCACAGTTGCTTACAGGTGTAAGACTACACCCATCAGTCATGGTGAAAAATCAGTTTACTTCCTTCTAAAGCGAGACAGTTTATATGACAAAGGGAATAGTGAAAGACTTTGGCCTTTTTACAGCTTATGCTTTGTTCCCAGTTTCTACATTTATTCCAGACAAACTATGAGTAAATGAATATAAATTAACACAAATATGAACTATAAAAGGTATAGCATGGGCTTTCACTATCTGGACAAACACTTTATCAGTATAATGTTAAACCCACCCATAAAATGTAAGGTGCACCGACAGTGAATGTTAATTGACCACACATGCATGTACAGAATGTGTGTCGGTGTGTGCGAGGGGCGGAGGGGGGAAATAACACTGCAGCACTTTCCCACCTCCACTGTGCTCAGCAAAGCAGAAACACCATATCAAAACACACAGACACATGCACACACACAGGATAAAATTAGATCAAAATATAGGCAGACAGAGATGCCTCCATTTTGCTGCAGGGTAGATCCTGCATTTCGTGTCTGAGACGTTCACATATCGACCAAGGTCACTGAACCTCTCAACACACAACATTGAAATTAGCATCAGAGCCAAACACTTAGACTGCCTTCCACTTTTCATCTATAACACATGACCCCAATATGCACACACATTATTTGAACTTCTACCAGTTCAGTTTGTGGCTGCATGATCACATCTAGCTCAACAGAGAGAGGTGAGAAACGCTCGTTTCTAAGTCTCCGTTATTATGAAATTCAAAAGGACAAACATATTAGCAAGATGTGAAAATCATCAAGCAATCATCCTGCTGATAATCAATCATCACAATGTGATATAGAACGCAGGTGTGCTCAAAGTGTGTAATGATGTATTGAGTTTTTTCCCCCCATTCTCGAAATTGCAGCAGGATGATTTGACACCTGGTTTAAGTGAATCGAATGAGTTAACCAGAATGTATTTCCTCAGTGATAAGCGATGGAATAATGTAAGCAGGTCTGCAGTATGTCAGAAATGTAAAGGATAATGTGTATTGAAGTGAGAATTACTGCAAAATAAATCCTGCTTGGATGATTTTACAGCTTGTATTCATGCTGAAGCAATACATAAGATGATGGCCATGAGATACATCATATATGGTCTACAGGGCAACAATACTGTAGCCACAGTAATGTAAAGAAAATCCTAGAGAATCTCATTCATCCTTCCTTACACACTGGATTATACCTACCAACTGACAGGTGCTCAGGTTAGTGGCATCAAGAGTCCACAAAGGATTACGGAAAAAGTAAAGTCTGCAAACATCTTTATTTGTTTGACAGACACAAGCACAGAGACGGCGAAGAAAATGGACACGTTAGCCGAGGAATGGAACTGACAGGTCAGAAGAGAAACACAGCGAGCGAGAAATATTTGAGCAGCTGTTAATATCTGGAGGCTGACTCGGAAACACAGCGAGTAAAAGTGAGGAGTTAGAGTCAAACCGGAGATGGCATTCGAACCAGTGAGCTGCTAGCTGAGGTTAGCTGCTGTTGACAGGACTTACTGACGCTGCTGCAGACAGACATGCAGTACTCCTCTGACTCAAAGTTATTCCTGTTGCCTCCACAGCCGCCGTAGATAAACAGCTCACAGCGGCCCTCCTGTCGTTCAAAGTACCAGCGGGGCAGCATGGCCCGGCATGGACCAGTCTCTGCATTGGCCCAGCACACATCTTGGAGGACACACACACACGTACACGCATCATTCACAAAGCTGCACACCACCACAGAAATCATTCTAGCTCACCATACACCATATAACCGTGTCATTTTTTGTTGATGTCTCTGAAGATCTCAAATGTGTTCACCTAGAAAATGTTGAAGGACATACAACAAAAGTACAATACTTCATGTTACACAGCAGGGCATCTGAAGAAAGCAAGGTTTAAACATTATTAATGCTGCTTGGAATTTAATTTACGATCAATTTAACACCAAAGTGAAGAAATAAAGCTGGAACAAGCAATTCTGATTCTAATGGAACATATCTAATGAAAGCTGTGACATGATAAATGAGCACAATAAGAAAAATGACAGCAGGAAATTAATCGGCGAGAAACATGGGGTTCAATCATGTTTAGCAAAGCACAGAAAATGGGGAGAAAAACATGGTTTGTATGTTGTGTTAATAAGCTTTTTCCACATTAATCTAAATGCAAAGATTCCTGTCATTAGATTGCTGTATTTAAGATGTTAACACATATTTTAATACCTTACATTTAGTACATTTTAGTAAAGGCCTTCAGATGCCCTATTAATAAAACCAAACAAAACTATAACTGTTTGAAAGGAGGGGATTTTTAAACTCCCGAACCAGAAATGTTCCTCACCTCTGACAACTTCTTCCACAGACTCAGTGGTGGTGGTGGTGGTAGTAGTGGTGGTCGTCATGGCAATGTTGGTGGTGGGCTCATCAGCGTCATCGTTGTCATCACGAGTGTCGATGTCATCATCTCCCTCCTCCTCTTCTTCTTCCTCCTCCTCTTCCTCCACTGGCTCTTCGTCCTCATCTCCGTCTCCATCCTGGTCATTGTCCAGTGTGTCCTCCTCTTCCTCTTCCTCCTCATCTTCCTCAGCCTCCTCCTCTTCCTCGTCCCCCTCTACCACAGATGGCCTGGTTTCCTCTTGCTGCTCCGCTGGCTCTGGCTCCCGCACCATACTGAGAGGGAAGGAGTGATAAATAGAAAAAGGGAGAGAAAAGGAGAGAGATGAAGGTGCAAGGGGAGTAAAGAGACATATGGAGGCAACAAGATCAATTGGTGGAAGGAAAGGTGACAGAGAAGGAGAGATGAGGAGAAGAGGAGGATGAACAGAAGGACAGAGAATTTAAATTATAACCAAAATGCAGTTTTCAAGGAGAGAAATTTTATCATCATGGCAATGTTGAAGATGAAAATGACAGTATCTATGATCATCTAGAGGTACTGATGTATTACTCTGCTGCTGCCTTGCCCTCATTTATGTGTGTGTGTGTGTGTGTGTGTGTGTGTGTGTGTGTGTGTGTTTGCCCATCTCAGTCTGTGTACCTGTTGTCAGAGTAGTCGGTCTCTGCTCCACCCCACCAGACATCGGAATCATCAGCATCCTGCTCGGTGCTCTCAACATCACGCTCCGCCTCAGCAGGACAGCACACAAACTCCACTCCTCGGAAGCGGTCGATGCCGCACGGCAACAGCATCCCGTAGTCATGGAGATTCATGGTGCGGTCTCCGCAGGACTACAGAGACACATCAGTATAAGTAGATGTTCCAGAAAATCATTAGAGTAGTGTAAGCGTGTGTGCACTAACCTCCTTGGCCACAGTGTGCCAGTGTAGGTGGCTCTCACACTGGTCCATGCGCTCCTGGTGCAGGAACTTGCACTTGTCAGGAACGAGTAGGGCGTCACTCACAAACTCTCCCACTGCAGCAAACCAATATCCATATTTATAATTCATACAACAAGCAGCTTCAATCCAGCCTTCTGACAGCAAACACATTTCAACGAGCACTGATAACTCCAATAAAGCATAGCTGACTCTAACCGCTTGGTTGCTATGGCAACTCCTGTAGTAATCAGAGCAAGCTTTTTGTCTTTTCTTCTTCTGCTTTTAATTCCTGAAGAGGAACACTACTTTCTAGAACTGTTTTCAAACAAGATACTGTGAGTCAGTAAAAACATTTTGTGGACTCACCCAGGCAGCGGTAGGGCACCACGATGTGCATGTGACTGCGACACTGCTTGCGTCCGTTCTTGCACCAGTTCTGAATGCTGACAGGCTGATTGGCCTCCACCACATTGGTAATTTGGAGCTCTGGGTACACCTACACACAGTATCATATATTAAAATGAGATTACAGCACAACAAAGCTGGAAGCAGAATTTTTTTCCCTCTTTACATCTGCTCAACAGCAGTAACCACAAAATCAGAAATCATGCATTCATCCTCTCTGTGTTCTAAACATAAAATGTTTCTGACCAATATCTACACCTATACTGTTCATTTCTTTTGGCCTTTTTGTCCATGCAGCTTGTATTCTTACAATGGTTTCTTTCTTAGTACAACATCCTCCAAATAGTTTATGCTGAATCCCAATTTGCCCCATCGTCTAGCGTGGCAGCTACATCATCATCAGTGTGTCCTCAATTTCCCCACAGTGATCAATAAAATAGTTAAATATAGCTGAGCTTCTATTTAAGAGGCTCTTAATGGAATGAACTCTGACCTCTGACTCTGAAGCCACCTTTGATCTTGCCGTTTGAGAAGCTGCTTCTCAATTTGGGGAATTTCGGGAAAACATTTATGAACCCTTGTTTTCCACAGTGCTCACTGATATCGTTTCTGCTTGGTAGGCTTTGCTGTGTGTTCCTCCATGCATGACATCTGCCTCTACACAATAGTCAATGTGTCATTCCTCTTCAAATGCCTTATTCTTTTCCATGACACCTCCCCCACCATTTTTTTCCTTACTCTCACAGTGTAGAGGAAGAAATAATAACTCTATAACCACCAGCTTGTTTTTTTTGGCAGTCTCTCCTTTGCCAAGTCTGCTCTTCTTTTCAGCTTTGCATGGAAAATTTCTTTAAGTTCTCAATTTGTCTTGCTTAGTGTTGCTTTCGTCAACAAAAATTATGACAAAATATCGAAATGTCTTCAACGAACCTTTTTCACATGACAGAAACGAGATGAAATGCAACGTAAATGCTGGTCATGTGACAATAACTGTAATTAAATATATAATGTAATCTTCCTTTGAGCCAGTCAGACGGTACGGTAAAAATCTCATTATGCACATAGTGCATGTTCACAGTGGTGGTCTACACTGCTGAAATGCTCCCAAATGAAATGATGTGTTTTATGGGTAGAATAGGCTGAATTGAAAAATCCCACTTCCAGTAAATTTATGGATATCCTAGGGTGTTGCCTTTTAACCTAAAATCACACTGCCTAATAACAAGCAAGCCGTAGCTAGTCACATGCATTTAAGTAGCTTGTTTACTGAGCAGAGTTTTGGCAACATGCCGTAAAAACGAATCTGCTTGCAGACTCTTTAACCCACTTACAATAATCTTTCCTGTGCTCTTTTAGACTCTCATACACACACATGCACCAATAACTCTGCCTCTTAACAAAAAAGCTTCTTTGTGTTATGGTGTAGTTTCTTGCAGTTGCCTGAGATCAGAAAGTAAACACATCTGTCTTAAGAGGAAGAGTTCTAATTTTCAAGCATCTGTTTTTTTTTTTACTAAGTTGTTCCCAATTATCCAAATGTACCAAAATAAAATTGCAAATCACCTAAAAAAAATTGAAAACAGACAATCTAATCTTGCTTGGTGTGAACTCAACTAAAGTTTTCTGAATAAAGATGCAGCACTGCTACCTGCTCAATCATCGTAATTTCCTCCAAAACTGTCAGCTTAATGGCTGGAATGTAAATTATCAAACCTAAAACTTTATCATGCAGGCTTATTGCTCACTCAAAATAAAATAAACACTGGATAATTACAGTTTAAGGATCCCATTTAGAATACCTTATATGGCCTAATGAGAGCTATTTCACCTTCAGAATATTATCATTTTACTATGGTGTTATTCAACATCTATATCCCCTTTAGGCTGGTGCCTTTTACTACAATACATACAATAAAGATTTAAATCTGCTTTAAAGGCCAGATTAATATAATCACACAAAATCAGACTTAATTGATTCTGCAGGGAAAATATAAACAAAACAAAGTGAGCAGCTTCTGTTGGCTCATCCAGGAACCCCACACGTTACCTCTTGGCAGTACTGCAGGATGCCCTCCTTGGTGCCAATGCAGCTCTTGGTGCCTGAGGGGTCCGGCTCCCACTTGCCGCTCTGCACATTGATGTGCATGTTGAGTTTACCGCAAAACATGGCCACCTGGGGCTCTGCCAAAAGACCCATAGAAACATCTGTAGGCACCTGAGGGTTGGGGGAAGAGAGAGGGAGATTTAATGAGATATACGACTCATGTTAAATTCCTTGAGCACTTGCGCTGAAAAATGCAAGGCGGATGCAATTAAATTTTATTACTTAGATAGAGGCGGGCCAGAAGAGGAGAGGAGATTAGTGTAAGAGATGAAAAGTAAGATGAGAGAAGCGAGGGAGAAAAATGAGCAGGGAAGGGAAGGGTGGGTTGGGTAGCCAGTGATGAGGTGTTAGAAAAGGAAGGTAATTTTCTTCTTCCAATTTCATTTACATTTTTAGCTTGATTTCTGGGTTCTTATAACCAAACTCTTAACCATGGAACTGCTAGCATCTTATACAGTGCATCTGCTCACATTTGCTTTTTGGGCTTTTGGGCAAATGTGCAAAACATCTTGCTGAAGAAAGAAAGTGATGGACATCAAAAATCAATAGCTTTAGGGGGATAAATTGCCTCAAACATAAGGCCTGGAGCAACCCAATACACCTTCAGTTTTCTATGATGTTCGTGCACAAGTGCGCGCACACCCACTCAACTGCCCTGTGCAACACCGTTTATGGGAATAGTGTACATCTCTTTGCTCATGAAAGCCAGTTTTTTTCCAGGGGAGCATGGTGTTTATATAACCGTCTTTTGATTTGTTTTTGGTTCATTTCTCTCCGTTAATGCAGCACACACTGAGCATAAGAGCAGGCTGGCTAGAGGCAGGGGGAATGTGTGTGTGTGTGTTTGCAAGCCTGTGTGTGACTGAGAAACTTTGGCACGCATTTACGTTAATTTACGCTTGTGTGTTGATTTGTGTCTGTGTGTATGTGTGTCTGTCTGTCAGTATAAGGAGGTTTTGTGCCGAGTTTCCCCTAGGAGAGGAGGTGCAGACAAACCACTGAATGTCTGCATTGTACTGGCAAATGAGCTAGAACAAAATAGGAGGGAATACGGGGGAAAAAAGAGAAAGCGACAGAGGGAGGGAGGAGAGGGACTGTTGCCATTGTGTGCTCCCTAATCTTGTTAATGGTTTTGAAGGCACTGGCAGGCAAACAAATGTTTTGTGAGATGGATAGCATATTTTTCCTCCAGACTTGATTCTCTCCAAGCAGCCGGGAGCATAAAGCATTAAATTTGAAGCTGAAAACTCAAATCTCTGGATCGATTTAGCAGCCATGTATCTGGTGTATTAGTGATAAGATAGGCTTTATCAGCTTTCATTATATTCCTTTTACACACATTGACTGTATTTATGCATTTGGCAGAAGGAAGACCGCGCTCTCTGGAGCCTTAGTTCCTTTACACCTGATTGCACCTACAGAAGCCAGGCAAAGTACAAGAAAAAATTTGCTAGGTACAAAAACATGATTTGAATCCAATAAAATCAACACCTGTATAATGTAAGGTAATGCAGTTCTATTGAGCATCTAAATGGAGACATTTGTGAAGCTTGTCATCAGTTTATGGCTATGAGAGGCACACAGATTCAAAGTTTCTTTGAGATGAAATGTGGTGTTACTGAAATATATTTTTCATTTGAGGACTTTGAGGAATTTATGAAATGAAAAAAATTAGGGTAAAACATTTCGTAACAGTGGGCTGTGTTTTAAAAAGTAATGGATTATTTCACAATTTCATGGGTACTTTACACAATGAGTCTGTATTTATTCTCTGAATTACTTCTTTAACGCTAAATGAATCCAACATGTGTGAATTGATATTTCTTTTTTGTGTGACAAGTGAAGAGATGATATAGTGACAGAGGTCCTGCGCCAGAGTCACGCCTCTGGTTGTGGGAACTCATAAACTGCTAAATCATAAATCACTCAGTCAGTATAAGACAGGTTTATTACTTATTTGGACAATATCAGACTTTTAGCCAACAGAGCCATGAGCCTCCACTCACATTTCCTTGAAATGTAATTAGATCTGCTAATGTTTCTGATTTTGTCGTGTTCTCATAACAAATTCTTTATTGATGTTCAGCAGAACGTCTATGCTTAAGAGTTAGCAAGTATTCTAAAAATGAATATGCAGACTGTGATCACTTAATTACATACACTAAAGTGTAATGAAGCTTTCTATCTCCAGCGCTAGACCAATTGACCTACTGGGAACATCTTTAACTGTGAACTAGTTTCCACTAAAAGAACAAAACAGTCAATCAGTCAGTCAATCAAACAATCAGATAGAAAAAGTTTAGTGATGTGTTCTTGAATATTACTGCTCACTTAGAGATTAAAACAGCATGTGCACACATGCGTGCGATCAGACTACACTTCCCTGAATCAAATATAAAGCTACAAAGTTCACATCCGTCACAGTCCAATATGATGAGCTGGTGTAGTAACATGGAAATCAGTAAATCCTCTTACACACACCATAGTGCTCTACAGTCTACATTTGCCCCCAGTCCTCTTTAGAACCAACACATAGTAACAGTGGTGGCCATCACTCTTGCCACAGAGCCATCTGCACTGCACAGGGTTATTTAGGGGTCTGCTGCTTGATTTCCATACCACCATCTGGGACTGAGCAGCACTAACAGCCATAGATCAAACCCCATCCTGCTTATTAATAGTAATGCCCAAGGCAAACAGAGCAGAAAGTTTTCAAATAATCTGTAAAAATTTGTCTGCATGTGTGCTATCTTTTAATGAACTCACTTTCAGGGTGCTAGTTCCATTTTGACCTTATCTGCCCACTCTCTGGCCTCTCTCACTTACTGAAAGAGATAAACCAACCTCCTCTCTGCTTGGGGCATAGGTAGGCAAATCTGTGCCAAGTGGTAGCTGACATTCAAATTCTTTGTGTGGCAAATCATATCTTCGCCAATCGCACTCTCTTCTCCTTCCTGCCTCCCAGCCTCTCAACTGCTATCTCTCCAACGCTCTGTCTTCTGATGATGGAGGAGGATGAGAACGAGGAGGGGGCGGGGGGGAGTGGCCAAGTCTTCGCTGCAAGCTTATAAATCAGAGTCCCAGGATGATGTTGAAGGCAGGACTGAGAGGAGAAAGTGAGAGAAAGAACAATAACCACAACGGCGAGAGACAGAGAGAGATTGGAGAACAGATGAATTGGACAATAAGCCTTCAGGGCTCAAGCAGAAGGTCAAGCACTCGGTAAAACAGAAAGGATGTAGGGTCGGAGGACCAGAGACGGAGAGCGAGGATGTAGGGAATTATGGTTTTATAAAAAAAAAAAAAATTCTGTGGCAGGCAGAGCTAGAGAAGGACATCTGCATCTTCTGTCAGCATTGTCCTGGTAAACCTTTACACCACTGATTATACTCTGCACAGAAATTATCGCTTCTCTTCTATGATTTGAAACAACTGGAGAAAGACAGCATTGGAAACCATTTGCATTTTGTAAATCTTACTGAAAAAGAAAAGATAACAGTAAGAGTGTGAGAGCTGCTTTGTTTTCTTCTAGCTTTGGTTACTATACTGTGCTAGAGAGAAATAAATGAACTAAAAGAAAGGCAGGGACACATCATCACCAGAGTGTTAGACAACATCAGGGTCACCTCCTCCTTTACTTCTCTTTCCCCTAGTCTTTATCTTACCTCAGCTCTGGTTTATTGTCCTGCCAATCTGCCAACTGGTCATCCTGCAGGGAGGGGAAGGGTGCACTAATCTGTGCAGTGAGGATTAGGATGGCAGCCTGGTCAGGAGAAATAACGCCCTTTAGGCCCAGTCTGGCATGATAGCCATCATAGTAACGATAGGGACTGAGGCAGGGGAAAGGAGGCTGACGCTGTATGTGATCAACCTCAACAAGGAGAAAGCCCAGGACGTATTGCTTGGCAAGCTACTTCTCCCCTAATTACAAGTGATGCTACTATGCATTTTATACTAGTTGATAAAAGACATCTATATTAGTAAATTATATTATTCAAATTATAAAATTTAGATTCAGAAAAACAGATGAAAACACTGCTGCCACTAAAGATAGTTGCAGCAGGACTGAAATTCATGATGGTATTTTTGTGCCATTTGCAGAAAACAGGCAGTAATGTGCCCAAAATCAAGTCAGTCACAGAAAGAAAACACAGACTGCTGACCTATATGGAACCGCAAAATTAAGGTGCACATAACCCATGTCCAAGTTGTTAAAGCTGGGCACGCAATGGTGGTTTATAGACCAAAAAAAAGAAAAAGAGATCTCCACAATAATTTGAGGATGAAACAGAAGTCATCTTGCCAATCATGCCAAAGGAGACACATAAAAGACAGAAAAAAACCCTCAAAAAATACAAACAGACAAACCAACTATCCAACAATATAATCCAATAATGTACAAGTTTGTAGTAGTAAAGCTATTGAAGTGAGATTTGCTAGTGCAATTTGACAAAGTGGGTTTATGATGAGGATGGCGAGCTCACTGCAAGCAGTTCACATGAACCATCCACACGTGTTTGTGGGTGATTTTGTTCATATCACAGTTCCCATCTCAGACAGGTGACCTATTTCCACAGCTGGAAACCATGACCCAAATCACATCCAGGAAAACATCATCATGCACCTTAACGACATACTGCATGGCCTGTCTTAAAGGTTAATTCAGACAACTTATGACTTATTTTTGTACTTATTGCCATTATACAGCTCAGGCTCAAGATATTTAGGCATCTGATTAACCATTAGAGTCATTTTTAAGCAAAAATACCAAATGTTCTATGAGATTTGTTTTACAGGACATCACTGTATTATATGGCAAACTGATGTAATCGCATTATTAAATGTTTTTCTGAGCTTTTTTGAGAATTTATTATTATATGAAATAACAGAAAATAAGCATTCAACATTCCCATCATAAATAATACAATCTGTAAATATGAACAGCTGAATTAGTCTTTAGCCTTTAAGTTTATGACTCTACTGACTATTTTTACACTGAGAGACAACACAAATTAGGTGCTACTCTCGACTCTCAGAGGAATGAACATTCTCTTGAACTGCTAGACTTCCACCACTTCCCGGCTTGTTCCCATTTGCCTACCACTCCCATATCAGAGTCATTGTGTGTGAAGGCACCTGCTGGTCTGTGTGAGTGAATGGCTGCTGCATTCACAGATGTGCCCAGCACTAAAAGGCTGAAAAAAAAAGCAGGAAACAGTTTATTACCCATTACATGTAAAAGGGGGGCTGTCAGAAAGAGAAATATTGCATTACATGCATACAAACTGCAAATAAATCCATTCTTTCTCTCTCTCTCTCTCTCTCACACACACACACACACACACACACAGAGTGCACTGAAAACATACCACATACACACACAGACACAATCTTTGAAGTGTCCCATTGGGCGCTGCTCCTGCGGTGC
>JAUBNQ010000012.1:8390221-8408171 GCA_032353495.1 Ctenopoma kingsleyae | reverse complement strand
TGTGTGTGTCTCTGTAGACCCACCTGGGTAGCCCTGGGTCACAGTGTTGATGTAGGAGGTGTTGAACACGCCGACCCGTGCGCCTCGCCCATTCTTCATGCACATACACACGCACAGGAACAGAGCTGCCACCGCCCCCATCAGAAACACCACGCCAAAAACGATACCGGAGATGGCAGTGCCACTGAAAAAAATGAATAAAATGCACACACACGTCTTACTTCTCAGTTGCTACCATGGAGATTGACTGCAGCATCTGATGTAACGCAGTTGTGTGATGTGTGTGTGTGTGCGTGCGTAAAGTGTGTGACAGAGTGTGTGTGGATTGGCGCGTTGCACTGCAGAGGAGTCTGTGAATTGGCACTATAAAATAGAAAAGCAGTCATCATTAACAGGTTTGTTACGTCTTCATATTCTTCATATTAGTCAGCGTGTCAGATTCAGCACTGGCTGCTTTCAAGTGCAGTAAACTCTGACTTTATCCAAGTCAATCACGACCTGGCACCAACAATATTAGAAGAAATATACAATTATGAACAACACAGATCAAATGTAAAGAAACAGGACATTAGAACATAGAACCAGAATGGTGAAAGTGGTAAAAGCAGCTGTTCAAAATGAAGGCAGGCAGAGGTCAAAGGTGAAACGCTCTGAAGACTCTTCTCACATGTTAAAAGACAGCTGGTTACGTCAGTTGTCCTTTCCTTGTGTGAGCTGCGCAAAACCTATAGATGTGTGCAGATAATTCTGAAAATGCTACAAGGACTGGCACTGTCACACGATTTTCCTCAAATCTGGCACCGAAACATTAAAAGAACAGAACAACACTCGAGGCTTCTCTTTCCCCCTCTCTAGGTGTAATGACTGTTTAGTTAGAAATGTGGCCAAACAGATACACACTTTCGACAAAACACTTGCTTCCAAAGTGCTGATCACGCAAAATATGGGTGGTTATTTACATTGCTGAGTTTGCCCAAGTACAAAAGTATAGCATAAGAGAGCAATTTGATGGAAGTAATTTATGTTTTCTGCAAACCAAGGCTGCTAAGCTGAGATATTGGGTCTGTCACTATTTTTGCCTCGTGAAGTTTTGTTAAAAAGGCCCAATCATCTTTTTTTCTACAGTAAATAAATGAGAGTCTATTGCTGACTATAATGGAGACACCTGAATGATGTGCAAAACTATATTTGGATAAGCATTTTTCGACAGACTCTCACTCCATTTGGTTTTAATTGGCTTGTTTGTGTCTGAGTGTTAACTTACGAGAGGACGTCCCCCACGTAGGCGTAGTAGGAGCAGCAGAAAGGCGGCGATCCGTCGCAACAATACTCTATGCAGCCTTCACATTGGGCCTCACTGTTACCTGCAACACACACATACACACGGTGTTAAATTTTGTGGAACCAACAAGTCACCGTTCCTAATTTCCAGAAAACTGGTGGACAGAATAGAAAACTGAGAAGAACGCTGTTAGCACTGATGTGGCACGTAAAACAAAGTCTTCAAGAAACACATTAAGTTAGAGAAAGAATAGAAAATGCTACTTTTTTAGGTGAACAGGATCATTAGAAAAAAAACTGTGCACTCTGTAGCACTCATAAATTTCAAGTTACAATGTCGTTAAGTGTCCATTTATAATGAAAGAAGCTCTTAAACGAAACCATTACATCAGGTCGTTTTATCTAGGAAACTTCTTCAACCTTTCCCCTCCACGAAAAAAATAACGTGAACAGTATAATGAAACCTTTCATGAACTAACCTCAAAGCACACAACCTCGACCAGCAGCCTCTATTTATACCTTCAAAGACTGATTTAAAAGCATAAGGACATTGATTTATTATGAGCTCCGAAAACTGGCGAAGCATTTGCCTGTCTTAAAAAGAAGCAATCAATGCCTGTGGAGCACCTGTAGAGAAAACACACACACCTGCTAGTAGCCTATGTATTAATGTATTTGCAGTTTTACATGTCAGTTGATCAGAAAGCAAAACACAACAGCAGAGATTTAAATAAGTCTCAGCAGTAACAGGAAGCTTTCCAATTCTTCCACAGTTGTCATGCAGGGCTGTAAGTGAGCTGCTCAGATTTACACACATACAATATACAGTATAATGTAATATAATACAAAGATTACATAGTAACAAGCAACTGTTGCCATGTAACTGCTATGCAGCATCTCACAGAGTTAATAATGGACATGCTTGATTTGTTTTTCCATGTCCAAGCTGACTGAGGCAGAAAATCAGCCCACATGGCCGAGCAGCTGAAAGGAACACTATAGGCTGCAATCTGACATGCAAATCTATTACACATTTGCATCATTTAAATGTAGAGAGTTGGGCTGAAAGGAAAGATCAGTAGTACGAACAGCAGAAAAAATTGTTTTTAAGAAGTAAAAATGACATTACTGGGTCCTCCAACTTCATGAAAATGCAACACTAAAACTGCTGGAGTGCCCTTTAGCAGTAACACGGAGAGCTGCTCAGGAGTCTATGGAGGTAACTTTAAAAGTGTGCTCAGAGACAGAGTGTGAAGATTGCATATCAGAGAGGCGTGTGAGTCACAGTGATCCAGCTACTGAATTAATTACTGTTTGAGTGGGAGGTCATTTTGGGATACAGTATGACAGGTGCATATCTGCATGAAGGTCAATCCTTCAGGATCCAGCACGATACTTTATTTTTTCTTACATCCAACGTGCTTAGTCCTGCCACAGCAGACGTGGCATTTGCAGGATCTATTGCGCGCTTTTGTGTGAGCGATTAATGTGGCTCATTTGGCCCCCTCCCATTCCCGCTCATCCATAGCCTCCATATTCAAAAGCATTGTACACGCATCTGTGCTTCTCTGTGTACCCGTCTCAACCTGCTGCCACGACACGAGCTTCTTTCAGCCGAAGGTTTTTGCCCTCCCGAGCTGCAGTGTTTGTGGGAGGGGTTCAGCGTGAAGTAGAAGGTTGGACTCTCTCACAATTCAATTCAAAAATTGTGTCTCAACGCTTAGGCTCCGTTTTCTCTCAGCAATCACTGACATGTGCCTGAAGGCATGCATATGCACATTTCCAGACAGGGGTTCACATATAGGTAGAAAACAAGGGGAGAGTGCTGCCTTTTAATTAATGCATGGTGATGCTTTTTGCAAAGAGTTTGCACCATGTTATATAAGGTGGGGAGAAACACTTTTACCCTGTAAGAGTCTGCCCAAGTGTTAACAACTTGAATTCAAGATTCAAAAAACTTTTTTAATTCCAATTATTTTCACAGTACACAGTATATTACCAAGCAGGTTTTGATGGATTGCCACCCCCCCCCCCCTCCCTTTTTGTGATTGAGGTCAAAGTCAACACACCTTTTTAATTGAACAACACATCCCTGCAAAAAAGCTGTGATGTATCCATGTAAATGCCCACAAGCAGACTCCTGGTTTGCTCTTTCTGGGTGGTCCTCAGAGGTCCTGGCTCCTGTCTCTCCACACGCTGGTAGACAATGGCACTATGTCCTTCACCCCTCCCACCCCCTTCTCACACACTCACACACACACACCACTAACAGCTAGTCCTCTCCCCTGCCCCCCCCTCCACAGCACTGTACCGCAGACTTGAGTCAGATCAAAAGTTTCCAGCACTTTTCATGCTTGGTTGTGTTTTACTTGAAAGAAAGAGCACGTACACTGGCGATTCACAAATAAAAGTGTTCTGAATAACAAATGATTTCCCTCTGATTTTCCTCTTTTCCTTTACTCCAGCAGCAGCATTTCTGATAATTAAATAATCCCATAATTAAGCAGCACTGACGCCAACTTAAAAGGTCAGATGTGGGCATGTTGCTGCTTGAAGATGTGGGAGAGTGTTTAAACTAATGAATTACAAAAAGAAAAAAAAACAACAACTCACCGGTGAAGAAACAAAGCAACAGCGAGTTCCTCAACAATTTCCATCTCACCGACAGTGTCCTCCTCTTCCTGCAGGGGTTTTCCATGACCCTTCTCTCCCTGCGCGCCCACGTTGCGCCTTAATTTCTTAATGAATGAGAAGAGATAACAGAACGCGCGTACTTTCTATGCTTTAGTCACCTATTTGTCTCCTCCAGGAGCATTGTTGCGTGCACCCCCGCCCCCCAAACACATCGGCAAACTGTCCGTTATAACTTCAGGTGTATTACAGTATTCCCCCCTTCTAAGTGGAGCTTGTTCTTCCACGTGTGCGTGAGCGTCTTTTCTGTCCCTGATCCGTCCTGTTCCCACACCTCTGACTGCCGAGGTTTTTATTTCTCTCCCCTCCCCCGCCGTCCCCCGTTTGCTCAAATTACCATGTTGAGTTTACACTGAGGTGGGGGTTGGGGGGGGGGGGGAGCGAGAGAGGCATGAAGTCAGCACAACGTGAAAAAAAGAAAACTTCTGGTCGACACTTTCAAAATAAGACTCTAATTGATGCCTATATGTAGTTGTGATTTATTTTAGATAAATTGATTCTAGACAGTATCGTATTTTTATTAGGCTATTTATTTTGGGTTTCCGTATAGTCTTCAAGAAACATATATGTTAACCATATGTTACTTCCAAAACGTGTGTTCACAGTTTTAATAGCAAGCTTTTCGAAGTAATTAGGACCGCAACTAACACGGGGAGCTAAGAGAAAACCCCGGAAATGGAGCAAACATAAAACATAACGTGTATTTATGTAATTTAAAGTTCGGTCGTGCTTTTATTTCGAAGGCATTTCCTGTGCTCCTCGTTTGTCCTCTCAAAGAGACCCAACGTGCGCGCGGCGCGCGTGCTTTCCCGCGTGTTCACGCGCGTGCTCTCCTCAGCTTCAGACGCTGCCGTCACGCCGCGAGTCACGACCTCTATAATTAAAGCTGAGAGCGGAATCAGGCTGTAACGACCCACAGTGACGCTCTCTGTCGCTGGGGCTCACACAAACCTGGGTCTACTGGTCAGTGATGGGGGGGTAACCTAAAAAACCACCAGCAACGTGATGCTCCTCTTTATGGCGTCATATATATGCAACCCCCTCACCCCACCCGTGCTGACAATAACGTCACTTGTTATAACCTGTAATGCCTCAACTTTAATTATAAAGCTGATAATTAAAGGGCTAAATTACAGCTCTGCAGAGGCCACTGGAAGCCTGTGAACATTAACAACTTTAAAAGTGATGCAGATTATGAACCTTTGCCATGAACAATTTGCCAAAATCATGACCATATAATACAATGTAAATGTTTTGCAACCAAAAATAAAGTCATACTTTCAAATTTATCACTAATTCAGTCATAAGTTAAGGGGTTAAAGCCAAAGTGTCCCAACTAGACAAGTGATGGATGTAGAATAACAAATGCTTAAAGATGAAAAATGTTATTAGTAAATTATAGGTGTGCAAAGAGATAATCAATTATAGATAAATAGACAAATCATAATAGATTCAGATTTTTAGTGTATCTGTATTAAGTAGGAAACTCAATAGAGTTTGTAACAATTGAAACAAAGTTTTATGGGCAACCAAGAGGGGCAAAAGGATGAAGTCAATTTAGCTCTCGGAAATGCCACCTACATTGAGCAGCGATGATTCATAATGCCTTCCAGATGTTTCTTTTGGGCTGTAATGACGTTTTAAAACAGGCAGACATATTAATGTTGACATTTTCCTCCCCATTTGTGTGCGCGTGTGTGTGTTTCAATTGTAAAGACAGAAAAAAAAGATTCGATGAAAGACATGAAGATGTAGTTCCAACCGTTCCTGCCACAGTTTAGGCGTACACAGTCTGGTGACACATTGTGCTATTACACAGATTACAGAGATGGTCAATTTTCTTCTTAACCATCTATAATTACAGGATAATGATTTCCTTTGTGCTACATGAGAGCAGACAAGGCAGGAGATCATCTTCCTCAGGGCACAACAGGAAGTGTTGCAGGGGCTAGAGTCTGTAAAGTAAAGGCAACATACATGGAGTTGTATATAGTTTAAAATACCTACATGTACACACTATTAAAGTGGTAATTTCACCTTGATTAGAGTGGTGGAAGTGAGGCCCAGCAGGAGTCTGGCTGATTCATTGACGTCAATGTATTAAGGTCAAACTTTGTGGTGTTCACTCATATATGTACATACAGTAAAGTATATAAGTATGAAGTAGCGCTTATGTCATATGGGAATAACAGCCTGACAAATCACTCAACTATTTTAAAAAAGCTCCAAATGTTGGGTTAGTGATAATAAAAAGGCTGTAGAATTCAGCTTTGTCGATTTCATGGGGAGAAGTTACAGTAAGGAGAAATTTTACACAGGCTAAGTGGTGTCCATAATGTTATATTATGCCATGAATCTAAAGGTAAAGCAAACAAGGAGATTAGATAATTAGTCACGTTAAAGACTCAGAAACCACCCCATAATCTCAGACTACAGGGATGTAGAAAAGCAGCTCACTGTCGCCCTCAGCAGTTTAAACCCCTCATGACTAGAATCTGCTTTGCCTGTAACATGTAGAGAGAGTGTGGAGGGACTGGGTAAGCAACTTGTGTGGCATGCTGTCATCTACTGCATGAAATATGAATTACAAGAAAAAAAAAGGTAGTCACATTGTGAATATGGCACACTGTCCTTCTAAGACTGTGTTAAGTGTTGGCCAACAGTGCTGTAAAAGTCACTGAGATTCAAGAAAATGCACCAAAATCCAACATGAAAAGTGTGTGTGTTGGCTTGTACTGCTGTCTTCATGAGAACCAGCTTTAATTAAACCACACAGCCACGTCATTTCTGCTTTGTGAGGATTATATTGGTCAATCCTTGATACTTTACAGGACTGTTTGAAGGCTGCGATGTGGTTTTATGGTTAAAATAGAATACACATGGTTTTGATGGGGGGCTCTTGAATGTGTTAGGGGTCAATAATGAGTACATATTCCAACTTAAAAAAGACAACCCACACTAGACACAGCTGCACAAGTCAATGTGATACTTTATTCATGAACCTTAGAACATATATATATATATATAAAACACCTGTATAAATACTCTATATATTCTACTTCCTTTTGTGATCTCATTAACAAATAAACAATAATATTTAAAAAAAGCCACATGATTACACTTAATAGGCTGTACAAAAATAAATAATGTTTGGATATTCTGTACAAAAGAGAAAACTTGCTAGAAAGGTGCCTTCGCAGAAGGCAGGAGAGACTTACTTATGAAGTAGTAGCAGGAGACAAGTCCCTCTTTAGGTCTCCACACACTCGTGCACACACACTCTCAGACACTCTTCTTTGGTCTTTTAAAGAGTTCCCTCATTGACGACTGTGTAGACGAGTGCAAGATATGGCTAAAGGTATGGTGTACTGAGGCATTTAGAGACAACTGGTTGTTACAATGTGCCACTGGCAAAAATAAAGATGAAGTGCTACAGGTTTGTGATAAATAAATGTAGACTGGCAAGTCTGAACATAAACACTATGACTTTGAGCTTTCTTATTTTCCATACCTGATGGGGTGAGCAAGTACAATATTCTCTTTCATTTTCTCGTTTCTTTATATACTCTGCAATAACCTCCTGCAGCCCTTATGTGTCTGTCCAGCCCAGCTTGGACAAACATCACACACATGCATTAAAAAAATGTAACACACACACAGTCTTATGTCAGACACACACACACAAGCATGACATTGGCATGATAAGCAGCATACGCTTTCAGGGAATCAGGAATGTTCATGCTTTCTTCCTCTTGACGGGAGGCAAAATGTGCCAGTGCTGTAATTAGTGTTTGTTGAAGCAATTAGGTGGCAGAGCCACTGTGGTTCAACATCTGTCCCCGAAAATGAATGAAGGTGAGGGCTAAAAGTTACGGTCGTAGTCATTGGAACTCATGGAAGCCTGCCCCGCCGTTGCTCTGGATGTAAACATTCATTAGCCTCTTTAGATAAGGAGGGAGTGAAGAGCAGAGTTTTATTTGTTTGTGAACACTGGATGGATGACAGGAGGTTAGATTGTGGAAGGAGTCCTTAACAAGCAGCCTGATTGCACAGTTCCAGCAGGGGTCGCGGCCGCCCTTTGGGGTCACAGCTGTCGTGGGTTAGCGTGCGCCCATCATGGCCGATGCAGTGCAGCTGACGTTTGCGGAAGCCTCGGCCACAGGTCTTGGAGCATACTGACCATTCTCCGAGGAGCCAGGATGGGCAGGACTGGGAGGCACAGGACCTAGAGGCTAAAGGGCGCAGCTCCTCTGGACAGTCTCTGGAGGGACGGCCCTGAGGGTCCAGACACACCACCTCTCTCTGCTGCATACCTCCTCCACAGGTCTGGGAGCACGGACCCCACTCCCTCATGGTCCACTCGGCTCCACCCACCTCTGGAATGGCGTTGATGGATTGCCGGCGGCCTCCATTGTTGTTGGAAGCAGCGTTGTTGGGTCTAGGGGTGAAGTAGCTGTACTTAACACGGGGGCGTGGGGCTTCTCCTACAGACAGCACCTGGATGGTGAGGGGCTCGGGGAGTGGGGCAAAGCTCCGTAAGCGCTCCAGAGTGGCCGAAGAGCCGCTGTACCGCAACAGTGCCCCTCGCAGTGCGATGTCTGTCTCCATGGTCATCAGTTTATAATCACCATTTAACAGATAGGTTCCATCCTGACGACGCACTGCCAAATAGCTGCTGTCCTGACGACCGTTGCCTGGAGCACGTTGCTTTACATCCAGGTGGGTGGCACCAGCAGGGATAGTTACAACATCCTGGTAACCAGGCCTGACACAGAGACAGACAAAGTCAAACTTAGCAATACAAATGGATTCTGACATGCACAAAATCAGTTTTCAGTTTGTGTAGTATATTACAAGGATGTGTAAAACAAACAGACAAAAAGCTCTCAGATATTCACCTGGCATGTTCCAGAGAGCCTGACACTTTCTTGCAGGTAGAGCCATCTCCTCCACACACACCGCACTTATCAAAGCGCCGGTTAGAACCAATGACACGATCACATCCAGCTTTGACACACTGGCCCTGCACACAAACCGAGGTGGAGTCGGGGCTGCAGGGTGTGCCATCAGCCACCTGGGGGCAGCAAAGAGACACAAATGGAAGTTTAGAGTTATGTGTAGTAAGACTGTTACGTAAGAGTCTGAGTCAGAAGGTAAAAAGTAAAAATATTTGCCCTTGCATGGCTGTAGCCTCAGGCTGAGAGAAATTACAGTAGCTGATCCCTGCACTTGCAGTTCAGGTAAGTACGGATAATTCAATTACATAAACCAAGAGTCTGATAATGTAGTCTGATAGCAATTCCAAAAAAAACCAAAAGGGTTATTAATATAGTCTAGCATCTATAAATCCTCACCTTAGATTTGAGGACAAAAAAGTATCCTGTCCCCTTGGCCCGGCACACCAGCTTGCAGCGGTCTTTGGGTGAAACTCCAGCATACTTGGGCACCCACTCAACACCCTCGCCTGAACCCAGCGACACTTGTGCTGACATGTCATTGTGGGCCAGACACTGTTCCTCACGGTATGACAGGCCTGAGAAAGAGGCAGAGAGAGGTCAGATTTACTGCTAGTCCAGCCTGACCTGCATGCTAACTTTCACACCAAAGTGCAAGCTACAACATTATTTCTACAATCAACTTAGAGGGCTAGGGTTTACTCACAACTGAAGCATTTATTTCAAGCAAACACACAGAAGAAGAAACTGTTATCCCAGATTAATTATTCCTATCTAATAACCAGGACCTCTTACCGTTGATATCAGGGCAGGCTTCTGTGTTACAGGAGCGGTACTGGATCCTCTTGCCCTCGCAGTACTTTCCCCCATTCTTGGGCAAAGGGTTGTCACAGGCACGAAAGGAATACTGCACCCCCCCACCACAGGTCCGAGAGCAGTCGCCCCAGGGACCCCACACTCCCCAGCCACCATTGACAGGAGTCTGAAAGAACCAGGGACATAACCATTTCAGTTTAGCTTGGACTGATGTCAGTTATTTGATTTTAATTAAAACATTAAAACAGTGCATGTTATGCTGCAGTATTCTTGGATTATGTGGTGAAGTGTAACTTGGTGGGGTCTGGTTCCTACCTGGTATTTGGAGGCTTCACTCTTAGTGAGACACTGTCCAGCCAGGCAGTAGCTGTCATGCCTGCACGGCGTACCATCAGCCCAAGGGAAGTTCTTGGTCTGGCACACCAGTAAACCGTTGGTTGTAGTCACAGTGCACCACAGAGCTGCGCACGTGGTGCTCAGGTCCGGGCAGTGCTGGGATTCTTCTCCAAAGGTGAGCCGACACTGATGGTCTGCGTCATAGACGGTGCCAGGCAGGGGCTGAGGGAGAGGCTGAGGTTTGACCGGCTTGTCCAGCAGGCACTGACCGTGGCCGTTGTCTAGGAAGGTGGTGACCATGAGGGCGGAGCAAGGGGACCATGGCTGCTGCTGGTCCAGGTTGGAGAGTGTTGAAGCCATCATGTGGGAGCCCCAGTGGGGACCATTGACACCAGAGCACAGCTGGGCATCATCATGAGGCATGTTGAAGACATGGCCTGGAGGACAGACATAAAGTAAGCAGGGGTATGAGATTCTAAATTCTTACACATATGAACATGGATTTTTTTTTTTTTTTTTTTTAAACTTACCAAGTTCATGTGCCACAGTAAACGCTGCTTGCAGCCCATCATCCTCAATGATTGAGCAGCTTCTGTCAGGGTCGCAGGCTGTTCCAACATCTGCCATGCCCAGAGTGTCGCAGGAGTGGGAACCACACAGGTCCTGATGAATTAGACACACAGAAATATGAATATCTGAACACATTTTCTTCCTTCTTTCTATCACTTTTCACGCCTCATCTTCCACGCCAGCTTACCGTCCTGGTGAAGAGCACAGCGGTGTCATAGTGCTCAGGGTGGCGGTCACTCGGTGGGTTGTGCTGCCTTTGCCACTGGCAGAAGTTGCGCAGGGTCATGGCCGCGTTAGATGACACCTGAGGGCCTCGCTCCTCCTCGTACACCACCAGGAGCTTCACCACCGCCAAGCTGATGGAGTTGTGGATGCTTGGGTGGCGGTATAGGCGGGATGCCACTGCCATGATTGTCAGGAGATAAGGTTTGAGCCCGGCGCCGTGGAACTCAGCCATGGACTGGTCAGCCACCAGCATGATCTCCAGGTAGCGAGGAGTGGAAACGAAACGCTTGGTCCTGTGGTGAGCTGAGGGGAGAGAGACAGAAAGAGGTCAGACCAGACTTTCACAGGCCGTATAATCTAATTCAGTGTTAAATGTACTGCTGACACATGTTGCAGTCTGTGTGAAAGTGCATGTGTAGCTGCGTTCTCAACAGCAGCTACAAAAGCTCCTTTTCAGGCTCCACTGAGAGTTCCGGATGTGTCTGGAGGAGCCTGGCTGTGACTCAGCGTCACACCACTGGCGGTTCCTCCTCCTCAGGGTCCACATTCCTAAAAATGACCTTCTCTGGTGGAAAATTACGCGAGAGAAAAGGGCGAAGGGACAAAATCCTTTCCGAGGAAAAATGTCTGCCGGTGCGAGTTGTACCAGGAGGTGAGTTAAAGTCTCAGCACTGCCGGGCTCTGACTGGCCCCAACCCTCCCTCCGTCACTCCTCCTCCTTCTCCCCGAAGAAGTTTGCCCCCCCTCCCATTCCTTTCTCTTCTCCTCCCCCTCCCTTCTCCCTCTCTCACCTTTTTGACAGTAAGGCACTGTCAGAAAGGTGGCTGAGTCCATTGCGCACGCTGTGGACTCTGGCACAGCGCAGAGCTCCTGCTTTAATTTCGCTATAATAGTCGGTGACTTATAGAGGAGATAAGTCATATACTTGTTGGGTTACAGCTGTAGATCAGCTGAGAGCACCATACAGAGCAAAGACACTGGTTGTTTCCGTGGCCACTTTTCCAGTTGCCGGTCTTATCTTTTCAGTATGGTCTGTTATAAATAATAGTATGAAACGTGCGTAGTCTTACCTGTCTCAGCCGTGTTAGGGGCCCCTTTCTTGGCTTCTTTGTCCAAATTCTTTGGCACCCTCTCTTCGTCCTCGTTGACCCCGCACTTGGAGCTCCCCTCCTCAGCTAAATCTGCCCGACCTCTCCGGCGGATCGTGTGGACATCCTCCTCAGTACCCAAGAAGTCAGTCGAGTTAAGGGGCTGGATGAAGTACTCTTCACCCTGAAAGTAGAATCCGCCCCTGAGTCCGTGGCAGAGGTTGAGCGCCGCGGCAGAGTGCTCCTCTCCGTTCACCGTGCCCGAGAAGAAACAACCCGGCTCGGCTCCACTCTTGGGTTCCGGTGTGGGTTTGAACTCGGGACTACCCACAACGTGGAAGACAAAGCCCGGAGCCAAGAAGGTCTGGTCGGGTTCTAGCTTCAACACCAGCTCTTTGCCAAATACGTCCAACCGGTAAACCCTCATCTCCGCCTCCTTCTCCTTCTCCTCTGCGGAGAGAGTCCGCCACGGTTCGGTTCTGCTCTCCGACCATGCAATCGGGTCTAGTCTGACCGGCAACACGGTGCTCTCCTCCCAGGCGCCGTGCGCCACGCCGACGCACACGATTAAACACAATGAAATGTGTAAAAACCACATTATAAAACTGTGAAATCCGAGTGGAAAGAGAAAAATAAAGTCTCTACGAGACCGCGCGTAAATCCTTTAAAAAGATTTTCCACTATAAGCTACAAAACTTTAAATGTCCACAAAACTATCCCCAAAATTACGCACACGTATAAAATCTAAAATGGGATCAAATCCAGTGCAAAACTCGTTTAAAGTTATGTGCAGGTCTGAGTTATTGTAAAAAAGTCATTTCATTTAAAGGAAATAAAAGCTGGATGTCAGCAGTAAACTCCAACAGGTCTCTCTCTCCTCAACGCAGCAGATGTCTCAGTTTATAGCTCTGTCTTTGAGTTCGGGGGCAGGTCTTTGCTCTGCTGGCCCGTCTACTCTGTTCTCTGCTCTTGCCTTTTAGTCAGAACAGAGCCGGTCCCTCCTATATATCCCCCTGCCCCGGGACCACCCCTTTCCTGAGGGCCCTTTGATCTGAGATGGGCCAAATCCCGTGCGCAACGAAAACGCACCAGCAACCTGGAGCGTTGCCATAATAATCAATCACTGCAGAAGACAGAGAGCTCTGGGCAGAAAACCATTTCTTTTTCAAATTCTGTTTGTCATAAAGATGTCCACTCATAGCCCCTGAGTATTATCAGAAATAATAAGCTACAAATATATAATACAAATAAAAACTTAATTGATAACTTCATAACTCGTATTTATGATATGAGAAGCCCAGATATCCAACTCTGGAGCTGATTCAGTGTTTTACCGTTTATTAAACTTCAGTCTGTTCCAACATAAATGAGGGTGACAGGCAGCAGTGGCTGATGTAGAGCAATGTTATAGTGTCAGTGCAACTGGAGAGGGGAGATGGCAGCAGGTCAGGAATGGTAACCATATCATGCTGGCCGTGGCCCCGGTAGCCGTACTCACCTCCTCCATGCCAAGAAGGCTGCGGTGCGCCGTGGCCGTGTTCCGCAGCTCTGCTCCCCGGAGAGAGGGAGCAGACAGGGGCCGCCGAGGTCTTAAGGTGGACCGGCTCCTCCATCGGGCTGCCTCTGCGCTCAAAGCAAGGCAAGCAGTGCCCCCGTGCTCCGGCTTCCCCCCCGGCCCGCACGTCCGGCCTGTTCCTCCGCTCCAACACACATGAAGAGTTAATGCTGGAGTTTTCATTAAAATAAGTGGTGAAGCAGAGATACCATCATCATCATCAGTGCACTGAATCAGTGAAAACGCATTGACAGCAAAGACAAAAAACGTTTTAATTCAGAAACTACACATGATGTAAACACAACAAAAACTCTCCATCCTTACAAATAACCATGGCGGTCAAAATATAACAACATCATGTAATAAGTTTGTTGTATTACTGGTTTAATTTCTAATCAAGGACATTAAACATAGGTGGACACCAGAGTGCACACGTTGTCCTGTCTTTGCTTCACTTAAACTAATCTAAATGATCAGTCTGTAAGGGGAAGATTGTTGAAATCCACCTTAAAAGCACCAGCATACAAAAACGAATAACTGCAATATCATCGTTTTCCAGCAGATGGTAGAAACGTGTTTAACAAAATCCCCCAAACTTTTTCAGGTCTTCATGGATCGATCACAGGTTCAACCGACAGGTGGCGCCTTTGTATCAGACTTGAATCAACACTGGCCCTGTAAATGTGCGTGGTAGGACACAGGGAGTCAACATTGGTGCAGTGATGAACTGTGGGGAGGAGGAATACCTGCGTGTGGGTCACACAGCAGAGAGGACAGAAGGACACAAACTGGACACTCAAGTAAGGTACAAGTACTCCACAGAAAGCAATATATTGGAAACAGTATGGATTTTAATACTTTTGATAACATACATCCACAAGTCCTCTAGTAGTATGTTTGTCTCTGAATTGTAGTGGAATAAAAGTAATATACAAGTACTCTGACACTGTGGTTAAGTACAGTTCTTAAGTATATGTACTTACTTATTTACCACTTCTGACAAAAATAAACTGATATTTGGATCTGAGGGACATTGTCTATTTTTACTTTACTATAATTTCTATAATAATTTCTATAAATTCTATAATTTCTATTTTAGATTGAATATTTTAAATCTAAATATGATCAGACAACAAAATTTGCTGCATTTCTATTGGTTGAACTACCATCGTGTAAGGTTGTTGTCACTTAGTTATGTTATCATCTGTCACAATTTAATACATGTTGTTCCTGTACTGTTGCTTCAGTAACATATAAAATGCATATTATTACTTTTAATACCACAATATTCAGCAGTTTTAAGATGAAGTTGTTTATATTCGTCTTAGTGACACTTTCAGTTTTCTTTGCTTTGCTCAGTAAAATGAATCGATTCTTCATCATGTCCCATATGAGACATCACACAAGATGTCAGCATACATATTCAGTGCAGTCGTCAATGAAACCTAGGGGTGGTGGTTCAACTCCCGGTTCCTCCTGGTCACGTGCAGACGCGTCTTTGTACAAGACACAGAAACCCTGTAGCAGCACCATCATCTATGTGCATCTGGGTTAATAAAGTAATTAAAAACGTAAACAAAATAGAAACATTTTATTGCAATGACGCGATAAATGACACAGAGACAAAGATATTTAAATATATAGATTTTATGTACATATATTCATGTGGATGACTAGAAAAGAAACACTATATTCTTACAAAGGAATGATTCTGCACAGTCACATTCCAAGTTAAATAGTAATTTGATACAAAATTACTATAATAAATAAAACTCATCTCATTGTCTTTTTTAATTAACACATACCAGTTGTACAAACAATAAATTACAAGTTCAGTGCTGTGTTTCTGTTTTTCAGCAAGATGGATTTCCCCACTGGAAGAGTCAGAGTACGCTGCGTGTGTGTATGTGTCTGTATGTAAATATGGGTGAATGCTAACACACATATGAAAGGTCTACTCGTGTACAAAAAAGTCTACACTGTGTAGACAAATCTTAATGTGCGAGTCGAGAAGAGAGAACATCTTGTGAGTGGTATGTTGACCCGGGTCATGTTGTATCTGAAAACGTTCCTCATGATTTGTTTTTCTCCTGCACAGGTGCCAGATGGGCGAGGTTTGCCACACAGGGAAATATGAAGGTGCTAGAAAGTTTAACACAATTACAGGAAAGTATTTTAAATTCCTTTAAGTAAGGAATCCTCATCACTCTGAAATGTTGGGCATTAATTACCACTAATGAGAAATGAGGTAATGTCTGACATATTGTTTTGAAGTGCATTAAAAACATGTCTGTTCTGTCATCTACACTTTAAATACAATATAGATTAAATTACCAAATTAATAAAAACAGACAATATTTGAAGCTTGGAGGACTTTAAAGGGGCCAATTCAGCCAAAGTACAACACAAAAACATATTTCTCCGCTGAAACCCGGTGGTGCCTTGTGATTTGGATAGTTTTGTTTTTCATGTGATGAATCAGTTTGATGCTTTTGTTCTTGCTGAGATTTTGATGAGAAGATTGACACCACACTCATATATGCACTTCCAAAATGAAGCTCCAGCTAGTAGCCTGTTAGCGCTTAGCTTAGCATTAAGACTGGAAAGGGGGCCAAATTGTGGTTTTTCATATTTTTTCTTTTTTGTGGATTCAACAAGTTATGAGATTATAATTACTCCTGCTTCCAGTCTTAATGTTAAACTAAACTAACTGTCTCCTAAGGCTTCATATTTAATAAAGGTGGCTTCCTGGCATATTGACAGCACACAATATTGCTCCAACACATCAGTAGCTACAGTTCAATAAAGGTATGTGAGAAATTGGAGCTGGTTAAAAAATAAATCTGCAAATACAGGACGTAAAATAGAGACTAAGTGATAAAAAGAAAAAGAGTTGAGTAGCACAAGGACATGGGCTACTGCATTAGTATATCTCTTGCTGTTGTTGTGAGTATCCAGGACACATTGTCACATCAGAAACAAATCCTAAACATACAAACAGAATATCGACTGCCACAAAAAAACAGCACCCAGCACCATCATAATGACTGATACAAGTGGAAAACACACTTTGACGGTACATACAGTATGTGCTTTAAACACAGGCCTGGGTGCAAAGATGTGCTAGCACATAACATGCACACAACACACATGCAAATCAAGATTTGCCCCAAACCTGTGATTTATAATTAACCTCCATATATGTAAAGGGGTGTCGTGGTTACTTGCCCCTTTTGTTGATTTAACTGTTGTAAGGTTTGTCCCCTGTAGGACACAGCGTGTGATTATCAAATTCAGTAGAATCAATACTTTACAAGAACATGAGCAGAGTATTGTGTGTGTCTGTTAGCTGTTGAGTCACCCTCCAACATATCCTCATTGGGAAACCCTGATCCAGAACCTCCACACATATGTACTGTACTGTAAATCACCTATGATGTGGACACTGGATAATTCTTGATGGGAAGAATACTGATAGGCAGTCTTCTTAGGGGAGGTGCTGTTTTATTCAGTAATGATACTGTAATACACCCTTTGGCCATCAGTAGAACTCAACAGGAACAGGGCTACCATATGTGCAGAAATGACAACAAAGCAATTAATGAGTGCTTCCCATTGTTGGGGCGCTTGTCTCGGACACACTCGCGACAAAAGACAAAGGGGTGCGACTTCCACGCCCCCGCAGTGATTAGAGCACATGGAACAGAATAAAAAAAAAAGACAAAACACACATGCCATTACAGGGCAACACACACTAAGACTCCAGAGTTTGGACACCGAAGTAAGGACAGTTATTGTCTATGTGGAAATGACATGTAACTCAGCTCCTTAGCTATGCCAGGGCGATACTTGTCTCTGTCATATGGAAACTGTCCTCCGTTAACTTATGCACTGCATATCTTCTGATTCCACGATTCCTCTGGCACGTACACCCATGCCAATCTGTCTCTGAGTATCTTTGTGACTGGACATTCACAGTCCTGGTTCATTTTCTGTGTCTTAAATTCATTGGTCCCACATCCAGCACGTGACACCTTTATCAGAAGTACGGATTACAACTTCTTCCTGCACATTGTTCTCGTCTTACAGATCGTCTTTCTTCTCAACATTTCTTCACCAGGCAGTGTTTGAAGGCAGAGGGGCGGGCGCCCAGCACGCAGCCTTTAGACAGTTTCCCATCCTGGTCCTTACACTGCACTGTCCTGCTCTGCCAGCCAGTGTCACAAGTCCTGGAGCAGGTCATCCAGGGACCTGTTACCCACTGGGGCCCTGGGGTTGGGGTTGAGGAACTTGGAGGTGTAGGTGAACCTGGGAAGAGAGCAGGGGTAGCAGAGGAGGGTGTAGTGGTACTACTGCTGGTGGTGGTGGTGGTGGTTCTTGTTGTGGTTGAGACGGTCGTAGTGCTCAGCAATAAGGCCGACTTTGTGTTAGGG
>JAUBNQ010000012.1:8367622-8379396 GCA_032353495.1 Ctenopoma kingsleyae | reverse complement strand
GTGTGTGTGTGTGTGTGTGTGTGTGGGAGGGAATCTGTGAGCATGCATACAGTAAGTGCTGTATTGCTGCACTCGAGTATGAGAAAGTGAAGGAGGAAAAGTGTGACTCTGCAGGTGTGTGACTGTGCTTGGAACTGTCTTATTTGTTGTACCTGTATGGGAGTGCGGTGCCAATGGGATGTCATAGTTTGTGTGCTGAGGGGGATTAAGTCATGCATACTTCACTGTCTCGCTCACACACAAACACACTCTCAGAGGGGAGCCAGCTAGAGAGCGGCTTTTCTTAAAAGTCCTATAAGTTCCAAGACACTGCTCATTTGCTGAGTCACCTAACAGCTATTACCTTTACACACCACAAAGGGGGTGGGGGCTCAGTGTTTGTGTGCACACACGGAGAAGGAGGCCTCTCTTCGTGAGCACACACATCCCCCGCAAGAACTTGAGAACAGCTATTACGTTTCAACACGGCGAGAGCCCATGTCAGCTCTCCTAAAGCGCCGCGCTAATCCAAAGCTCCTTCTACATGGCTGAGCGGTGTGGGTAGTACGGTGCAGGGACGCAGCCAGGGAGTGGGCGTGAGACGGAGTGTGGGCGCGCAGCGGAAGCGAGTCCAAAAAAGGCAGAACGCGGTGTGCTGCCACCATAAGCCCGGCTGCCCCTGTCACATCCCGCCACGGTTCGATCCACACATGAAACATCCCACACCGAGGACGCACTGTTTTCAAGCGAGGCACCAGATAAATGTCACTTGTAAGTTTACTCCAGACTAAGTGAGTATGAGTAGTTTAACAGTCAGAATACAAATAATCAGAACATTGTACAGACTTACAGTTTGATGTTTGGTCAGTATTTTCTAAGTGGGTGGGTGGGGTTGCATAGGGGGGGCCTGAGCTCATGACCTCAGTTCTCCTAAAATCCTTGCTACAGCCCTGCACCAGAATACTGAACATGAAAATACAATTCCCTCACCTCCAACTGCAAGACGGTGACCACTGCAGAGCGGATCCAGTATCGAGCTAAACTTCACGTCCAGATCACCCAGTTGTTATGCAACCCGCCTCCCGCCCCCACCGCCCGTCTCGTTTTCTCCCTGCCCTCAAGCCTTGCCTCCAACCAAACCCCCCCCTCTGCTGCTTCTTCTTTACACCAAACTGTCAATGTATTAACTGCAGGGGAAAAAAAAGAAAGCCTGTGAAAGACAGAGCAAACCAGAGCTGTGCGTGCGAGAGGATGTTTGATCAGGACAGTGTGAGGTCAACATGTACCTCTGCTGCTTCCTCAGCCTGTCTGCAGACAATATCCTGTATCTTTAAACGTTAGTACACATATTTTTCCCTTTCACTTGAAAATATGTTGAGTTTCTCTCCAAACATGTACACAAAAAGAACTACTAATGCACGTGGTGAAAAGTGCTGCAGCTGCAAACTAGTGGCACCAAGCCCGAGCAAAATGTAGGCAATTTTCCACTGTCACAGTCGTACACACGCAGAAAAACACACACACATGCCTGCAACGTCCTCCTCGCCCTCCCCTCTTCCATCTCACACTCTCATACCCACTGGATCATTTTTAATCCTCATCATCTGAAACTGAGATGTATGCCAAAGCAACCATATGGACATAAACCACCCGTTACCCCCCCCCCCCGACACACACACACACGCACACGCACACAATTACACAGTAACCCGGATCACATGAGCAAAACCGACTGTATACAGTACTGCGCGTCATCAAAACAAGTTGTGTGTGCGAACCCCCCGTGCCGAGCCACGTGTGCGAGGGGACGGCCTGCTTCCTACAGTGGCTGGTGGGGAGGGGAGGGGAGGGGGGGATCCAATATGGTTAATTGACAGGCCGAGCCTTTTACATAACCGCCTTCTCCATCTAAGTGGTGGTGTCAGAATTCCCCCCAGCACTGCTACTCCCCCTCCCTCTTGAGTCTCCATGACTCCCTCTCCTCCTCTGAGCGTGCACACACACACACACACACACACCCTTCTCTTGCTCTCTCTTCTATCCTCTCATGGATGTTACACCAGTAATTCCCATCTGGATGAAAATGCTTCAGATGAAGGGGATGGCAATCACAGTGTGTGTGTGTGTGTGTGTGTGTCTTTCTCTCATCTCTTTCTCTCCTTTGCTTCCTCCATTTCTCTTGTCGTAGAAACCAGGTGTGTTCTCAGCATCAGTTACCAGGGAGTAAAGGAAAGGAAAAACATCTCCTGCGGGACAGTTAGCCTCGACCTCTGTAAACTCTGTTATGGAAAAGACAAACACAACTACACACACACACATATACTATTTTTTTGCACGAAACAACACAACCAACAAACTCTTTTATGAACAATGTATATATATTCACTTAGAAAAGAAAATAATGATACACATACAAAAGAGGCACACGTATAGACCTATAAACAGAGATACTCACACTTGGATCAATTTGTCAGTAAAAGTCTTTCAAAAGACACCAGATAAATTCAGTACTTTGCTTCAAGTTCACCTCAGAGGAGAATTTGACCAAAACGTGACTAGTTTCAAGTTTTCATGAGGAACTTCAACTTATTTCTGACATCACACACGCTCAAAGAATATCCATCCCTCAGTTTTCAGAGTGTGCTGCGTTTGAAGCTTAAAGTGCAGCATGTGATTATACATACACCCCACTGAGACACTGCAAAGACTGGGATAAAATCAAGTGCTAAATGATTTAAACTTATTGCCTGTCATTTTAGGTCTATGTGATATGTAAGGGACAATTATTAACAAAAGACCTTTCTGAGAAAGACATAAGTCATTTTCAAGTTTACCTTCTTTTTGAACATAAACCTATTTCTGCATCACAGTTCCACACATTCACATACCATCATCTTCATTTTTAAAATATAAACATCCACACACTTCAGAGGCCAATTCTATAATCAAAAATTAAAAATATTAACTTTAGCATTTTTAATTAAACACTTGTTCCACACCAGAAAATAAACATATTTGACTTTCACCTGTACAGCAGCAGTTTTGTAATATTTCATTAATATAAGCTGAGTGAGATACTAGCCTGATAAGGTTAAGTTATTTTTGCTACAATGCAAAGACTCACTAATAATGCCTTTTACTTTTGCGGAAACTGGATTTGAGACAATAAGTACAAACAACTTTGCTGCAAACGTTTTTTTTAGATAGATGTATGTAACTAATGAAAACTGTGGCTGCACATTTCAAGCTCTCAGTGTCAGTGGTAAAGTGTTAACATCACGTTGAGCACTTGAGGTATTGGCAGTGACATGTAGCAATTGGCTCTGACGAAGAGTGAAGATCATTATCTGTTGTAGCTGGATGATGGTGATGATGATGCTGATGATGCTGATAATGATGATGATGATAACAGGTGAATAAATGGTCCCTAAATACAGTGAGGAACTTAATAAAAATACATTTTAAAAAGGGGAAAAGTTTGGGATGGAGCTAAAGGTAAAGCAGGCCGTGTCCCAGTTCACGACTACACATACATCTCCTCTCCACAGCCTCACAGAGCAAACAGACCAGCAGTGCATTCAAGCAGCTTTTCACTTCAACACATTTTACAATGATTAACAGAACAATTATTTTAGTTAGTTAGTTATTGACACAATAATCTCCACTAAATCTCCACATGTGTAGTGCGTTCATGACGAGAACAGCAGCAAAACATCTATATTTCCATGACAACTGAGTAGACTAAAAACCTTACAGAACACATGAGTAAGTGGATGTTGAGTGGATATTGTTTTCCTTAACTGTTTCTTTTGGTTAAGTTTAGCTTATTCTCATTGGTTTAGCAAGAGATAACCATGTGGTTGCACAATCCTGTAATGTTTCTCATCTTTATGAGTAGATGAAGACCTGGAGGCTCCACTCAACTGTAGATTGCGAGATGCTGAGGATACACTAGTTGCGCCCTCTGAGTTCAGGCAGAAAGAAGAAGAATCCTTTGACTTAGTGGCTACTTAGTGTAAGAAGAAAAACTAACAAAGATCCAGCAGCAAAAGTCTAACTTTGAACCCCCTCTTCGTCACACCTGACTGGCTGAGTAGCATCCACAGTTGCGCTCTTACTGAAGATGATCAGTTATACAATCCTGGATGATGTGACGGGCTTCTTTGGTTTCCCAGCCACGGGCTGTGCAGGTGTGTACGGGAGCGCCGAGTTGTTGGTGGACAAGTGGTGAAAGGCCTGTGAGGAGGATTTGTCAGGGCTGCACAGGTGCTGGAAGCGCTGCGGAGTCAAACAACCACAGTTAGTTGACTGGTTTAACAGACTTTGATTGTGTTAGTTTTGAAAGCTTCAGAAATAATCCACATCCATTCACATTAACGTAGATTTTTAATATGAAACATTTTCAGGAAGAACATGGTAATAAATAGATGAAACTGTGTGCTTGTATAACCTGCGGCAGGGTTCCGGGTGTGGTGAGCAGAGCATAAATGGCCCAGATGGGGAGCAGAGACACAGAGGAGAAAGTAAGGAGCCAGCCCAGCATTGTGGCCCAAACTGGAGCGACCAGTCCTTTACCCAGGCTCAACGGAGACCAGCACACCAGGGAAAAAACAAAAGTAGCCTGAAGTGGACAGAAAGGAGACTGGGTCCATTATTCTTCATAAACAGTCCATCATGTCTTCAGTCTTCATTTATTAGTCTCGTATATCAGAATGATACCTTAACCGATAGGAAGATAATGTGTGTTTTATGTTAGTTAGAGGTTGTAACAGTTATTGACTGGTGCACGGAGCATTTACATTTCTGTAGGTAAATTAATTTGACAGGCAGGAGGAGGAATTAGTTTGACATCCTAAACATGTTTGTGTGGACATGATTTCACAGCAAGCAGACACCAAAGAGTGTGAAAGCAGGTCAGCAGAGAGGGGTCACTCACAGTGCACACAGCCGGGGTCAAGTATTTCCAGCACAGCTTGAAGAGAGGCAGCGGACTGTAGCCGATCATGTCCCGGATGTTGGCACTGAAGCGCTCGGCTCCTGTGGCCAAAACAAGAAGCCTATGAGTGGTTGTGGTTTGGTTTGACATTGGTTTGGTTTGGTTTATGACTGGCTTGTTGTTCCTGGTGGAGGTGGCCAACTTTGGTTAAGAAAACATTTCTTTTTTGCCCAGTATCCTCTTCCATAGAGGAAAACTGTAGAAAACAACTGTTGTATTAACCTGAAATGTTGTTTATGAGTTTGCGATGAGTAATATTTATGACAGTAGTAGAACTTGAAATGACATCATAATAGCTACGATCTCCAGGAAAGTCAGTAAACAGACCCTGAGTTAAGATGTTTGTAGCTCCAAAACATGTACAGCAGACAGTGAAGGCATCATTTCAACACTGAAATTTGCTTTCATTTTTCACTCCTCAGATCTCAGTTAATTACAATTTATTGCAAGCTTTTTAAAATAATAGCCATAAAACAAAGAAATAAAATATATTGAAATGATATTGATATTTAACAATAACTTAATACAGTTAGTAGCACTTCTCCCTCCTATTATCTTCTTCTAGTATTTATAAGTAGCAGTAGTTAGAGGCACAAGAAACAATGTCACTGTAGAAACTGTTAACTACATATAATACATAAAAATAAATTGTTTTCATCTTTACTAACAGTAAATGTCCCCTTACTAAAATGACAGAAACTGCATTGTGGAGTTAAATAGCTTCTCATGGTTTAAATCTTAACAAGAGTGTATGCCAGTGTCCTTGAAGAACTGTAAAATCCCACAGTCATAAAAAAAGGGGGGAAAGGTGCAGCGGAGACCTGACTGCTGTGTTACCTGGTCTGCTCCAGTCACCTACTGCTGGGAATGCCATAAAAATTGGCTTATCCCCCCCCCACACACACACACTAACATAAGACTTACACTTATTTCTTATCATCTGCAACGGCACTAACTTTTTTTTTTGCATTTCACAACTTTTCTAGGTTTCAATTATTTAACAAACTCAAAGTTTATTGTCTACAACTTCTACATTGTACTGTCCTGACATACAGACATTCCACCCATGTCACATTTAAACAATGATTTTCGCTTTAGAGCCCCAGGTCCGGCTGTGACAGGGGCTCCCTGGGGCCAGCAGACTGAGACTGAGAGGCGACAAGGCCCGGGGGGTGATTTAGGGCCCACAGGAGACAGACAGGGGCCTGGCTAGGAGCCAGTCTCCTTACAACAGTGAGTAGCTGAACTCATGTTAATATACTGTGAGTCCAAGTGGAATCCAGAAAGAAGGGGGGAAGTGAACTGGATGACTGTTTATCAGATTGTTTCTTTCATTAGTGATAAAATCTTTCATTCTTGACACTGTTCTTTTATATTTGTATGTATATACAGTATAAATAAGCTATTCAGGCATTTTCTAATTTGTCAGAAAGTGGAATTCTATTGTCAGACTAACGAGGTCCAAAAGAATTTAATTAAATTCAGACATGCAGTGGAATGAGAAGGGAGGTCTTCTACTTAAAAATTTATATTAGATTAAAGGATTAGTTAAGGTATAAAGAAGGAGTGAAAATCTAATCAAAGGAGGAAATAGAGAAAGAAAAAGAAATTAAAGAAACAGGGAAGAGGAAGAAAAGAAAGGAAAGAAAGAGAATGAAACAGGAAAAGAGTGCTGAAGCATTAGAAAGAAAAAGGAAAGAAAGAAAAGCAGGAGAGAGAAGCACAGACTCATACCATATACCCAGCCGATGGCCAGAGACTGGAAGATAGAGAGGAGCAGCAGGCTGGCTCCGCTGCAGGAAAAATGGTCATAGATCTGGAACACATACAGACCACCCTGCATTGTGGTGGAGACAAACATGCACACAAAGGAGAAAGAGCTCCGTTAGTGCATGTTCTTCAAAACAAAAACAGGGTCATGTGCTCAGGATCACACATCATACTGTATGTATCTGACTTACCGGCGTGACCATGACCAGCCCTATCAGGAAGCACACGACGCAGATGAACAGCAGCAGCAGCTCCCTGCGGTGGCCTCGTCTGATCAGATGAGGGTACAGGTCACTCACCGACGTCATTAAGGCCTCCAGGCTCACAAACTGGGTGACAGAGGGGTGACAGGGCTCTCTGTTTTACATGATACTGGTAGTAAGCCAGATTAAGAGTAGTTCAATCAAATCAGTGTTCTTCTGCGTGCGTGTGTGTGTGTATACCTGTGTGTCCAGCCCCAGCATGATGATCATGAGGAAGAAGCAGACAGCCCAGAGCTGCGGTAGAGGCATCATGGCTACGGCTCTGGGGTAGGCGATGAAGGCAAGGCCAGGCCCTGAGAGGACACAGCAACGCAGGAAAAATAAGATTAAGTAGATTTGTTAGGAACTATTTTCAGTTGTGGATTAATACGATAGAAGATAACGCTCTGTAGCACAGATGACAGCTACTAACTGCTGATACGTCTTAGTAGGTTGAGGCAATTGATGACTGACAGAAACACACACACATACCCACACAATATCAAAATTGTCTTTTAAACAGCGATTTCACAGATTTTCCCATGCTCTAGTTTGGGGAGAACATGTTTCTAAATGGTATCAAACTTTCCTCTGCCTTCTCTATGTTTTAGCTAAGAAATTTTAATCTACATCATCTCATAGTTTGAGATTTATGTTAAAAATCAGTCAAAACTGATTCATTAACTAAAATGTTAGCTTATTTGCTGCTTCCCCTAAACATCTTATATTTCCAGCTCAAAGCTGTGTTTCACCTGACTGGGCCACGGTGGCTATGTCCACACCCTGCTCCTCGGCCATGAAGCCCAGCACTGAGAACATGGCGAAACCTGCCAGGAAACTGGTGCTGCTGTTCAGGAGGCACAGAAGGTAAGAATCCCTGGAAGACACAAATAAGGAAACTACTGTAGCGTTATGGTAACATGAAGAAATACATACAGAATCAGGAGAAATAATTTAGACAAAAAGCCAAAACTTCTTAGTGCAAAAGTGGCTTCACTGAGGTCTTGATCTTTGTCTTGTACAGTATTGTGTGGTTGTGGCCTGTTACTGTAAATACAAGCCAAAAGTTAAGTGCTTGGCTCTGTCTGTGAGTGTGTGTGGGAGTCCTCAAGTGTGGGAAACATGGCAGCAAGAGCTTTTCTTTAAGGTGTGGCTGTATCAAAGTGTTTTCTCTGTCCATTCCAGCCATTCCTTCAGGAAGCCATGTGGCCAAGTGGGAGCTCACATCTCTACGAGTGAACGTGGTTTGTCTGAAGTGGAGTGTAAGGAGAAGCTGTGTGGTAAAGAGTCTCACTTATAGCAGTCATTGTTGTATTTGTTGTAGCTGCCCAGGGCTGTGAGACTGCCCAAGCAGATTCCATAAGAGAAGAATATCTGGGTACCTGCATCCATCCATACCTGCAGGATAAGAGACAGACAGAGAGAGGGGACAAAGTGAGCACTTTAATTCTCAGTATCTAAGCTGATTGTAATATAATATTGCTTTATGTTCTAAAGCTCTTTTGCTTTAGTGATTGGTCCCCTGACAGTGTACCTACTCACCTTACCTACCTTTAGTAGTCGCCTTTCCACCTTAAATAACGACGTGAAAAATCTCCATTGCCACTAATAGATGTTTTTAATGCTGCATAGTCTAAAGAAATCCAAAGTGTTTTTGTACCTGAGGGTCTGCCAGTCGAGTGGGGTCAGGTTTGAGGTAGTAGATGATGCCCTGGGTCGCTCCGGGCAGGGTGGCACCGCGCACTAGCAGCACAAACAGCATCACATATGGGAATGTGGCTGTCAGGTACACCACCTAGAATGTACACACACAGCGTGTAGGGATGTGGTGAGGGTGGCACAGACACAGAAGAAACAGGAAGGACAAACAGGGCTGAAATACAACAAGAGGGAACCCTGGAAAGTTGGACTCTTAAAACCTGTTATAGACGAATGATGGCAAAACGGTCCCTTATTTCATTAGCTAGTCATATGCAAGCTGTGATTTATGTTGTTTGTGAAAAAAGAAAAATATGAAAAAAGAGGCTGTGAAGGCGTCATCCTGCTTGATGATGCCGCTGTTTTTTGCTCACCTTTCCAGTGGACTTGACTCCCTTCCAGACACAGAAGTAACAGATGACCCAGATGATCGCAAGACACAGAGCCAGCTTCCAGCTGATTGGACCCAGTTCATCTAAATTGCTGGAGAGACGTAGCACCTCCCGCCTAGAACACACAAATTACTATTTATGCCTCATGGCCAGAAGTATTCCTGCTATATGAGCAATAACCTAGAAAACCACCAGCGATAAAACAAGGCACGCACTCCCAAAACTCCATGACAGGGGAAGTGGCATTCTCAGACAGACTGTTCACATTGGCTGTCTGGTTGTTGTGGTCAAACAGGACACATGCCTCTGCAGGAAAAGAGACACAAAATAAACCCCATCACCCCTTAAAATGTTACACAGAGGCCTCAAATTAGCACTGACAGAAGCAAATTTCAAATTTCCTGTCTTTACTAACTGGTGTTCCATGTGTTGTTGCAGTGTGACCAGGGCAGCTCCGCCTGGAAGCTGTAGGACAGGTAGAAGAGAGCCCAGGCCAGTATGACAATGTAGTAAACACAGCCATGCAGGATCATCACCTGGCTGGCATAACCGAGACCTGCAAAGATGTTGGGAGACAGACAGAGCACAAATGCTTAGACACAAGTAAATTTATGCACATATTTTCTCTAATTAGTTCTAAGTAATTTGAGTTTCACATGAAAGCATGAGACACTTGACTTGCGGCCCACATCTAGTACATCATCATTAGGAATGAATGATGGTCTTATGAGGCCTTGAGTGGGTTAGAAAGTGTAGGCTGTTTGTCTAGACAAATAGCTGTTTGTCATATCCTCTCATGAAATTCAGCCCCCTTATCTGAAGAATTAATGTGCAAACCAGTGAGCGACTGTTTGTGTAAGCTTGTCTGTAGCCACGCGATGTCACAGCAGAATTTGTCCCTATGCGAAACACATGGCCTTCACACAACTAGCTGTCAACACAGCCCTGGAAACACGTGGGTGCATGCATGTGTGCATCTGCAGGCCATATGGACGATGTTGGTATGCTCGTAATTTGTCATTAAACAACGAAAAACAAAAATAAAACTAAGCTCTACACACAGATTCTATTTATCATGTGTTCCCCAGGTGGTCCAACTATCACGCTACAGGCTTTAGATTCACCAGCTACAAGAATGTCAAGGTGTGTTTTACAAAAACTTTTCTGAAACTCCCTGTTACAGTTTTGTTCTCATAAGCACAATACTGAACACAAACAACAATCCGTTTACTACTGGAAAATTGTTCAGTGACCATAAAGTGGGATTTAAATGGGCCTAACACACATCTGATCTCTTACAAAAAAGAAAAGTAATTCAAAAACATGAAGTGCTGTTTAAGACCTCATGTGGCCACATGTTCAAATTAAGTTGCTACCGTTTCTCAACTCAATCGGCCACATCATTTATCCCCAGTTAGTCAAACTACTGCACCTATAAATAAATAGAGCAGGACAGACTCACAGAACAAAGTCCTCCTTAGTGCCTTTACTGTATATGTGGTGCTGCGTGATAACCAAAAGAAAAGTGTAAACAAGTGTAATTGCTGTACAGGTCTATTAAAGGACCACAAGCCTTTCCTTCATGCTTCAATGCATTCCTTCCATCCAAATGTTTAATTGTCTAAACCGGATTCCATTTCGAAGGGGTCTGATTCATCCAGGATAATGTTTGCAACATAAATCGCTTCACACAGTATTTTGTTTCCCTTAAAAATCATCACACCGATAAGGGTAGATTATGTTTCACTTGTGTAATTGTGAGTTAAGTTAATGATTAACCAGGATCCTTTGTTTGGATAGCCGTAAACCAAGAAAACAAGACATTCAACCTCAAGTGTGTGTTTTTATTGGCATGCAGAGAGCCTGTTGCCTTCTGCACTCTCAAACTGTTTTGATACACAAGCTGAGACTGAACGTGAAATGCACATGCATGCAGCTGACGGGGTCATGCCAGCATTTCTGATTACACACACATTGTTTATATGTGTTTGGTATTGATGTGGACACAGGAATGCTTTGACTGTTTGCACCAGAATGTAGAAAAACAGAGGAATAATAACCCCAAGAGACACCCAAAGACAAGTTGGTGAGATTCCAGGTTAATTTAGGACTTACAAATAGCATCAAAACATGGTACCACAAACTAAATGCTATTATTACACTGCCGTTGGCTCTATGAGTTTTGGATTTTTTGACTGTTAATTCATGGGTTGGAGTTACTTCAAGCAATATCACTGGTAGCTGGTGTGTGTTTTCATATGTCTAACCTAGACCTCAGCATCTTGTAGACATCATGCTCAAAATCCTTATTATTCTCTCCCCAATCTTTGCTGCATAGACCCTGATGTTTCCCTACAATGGAAATTAATATTTGCTCTCCTCAGTCCCTGCTGTGAGTAGCCTGATGTTCTCCTAGGACGTCAAATATTTCTGTCACTTCCCAAGTCTACCAATGATATAGTTAGGTAAGCGTACCTCCAAATAAAGGGCAGATAGTCCTCCACGCGCTGACACCCCCCAGACTGGTGTACTGTCCCAGCGAGGTCTCCAGGAGGAATAGGGGGATTCCACACAGCACCAGGAACAACAGATATGGTACAAAAAAGACACCTAAACAGAACGCATGATGTGTTATGTATGTGAGGACCCGTAATTTACTAAATTCAGTTCTATTTCTAACTCTAAAACATCTTTTAC
>JAUBNQ010000012.1:8315236-8328696 GCA_032353495.1 Ctenopoma kingsleyae | reverse complement strand
TGTGTGTGTGTGTGTGTGTGTGTGTGTGTGTGTGAGAGAGAGAGCGAGAGCGATTGTTTTAGAGGAGGAAGTGTTTGCACGGAAGTACCAGGAGGAGCAATTAGACTTTTATGAGAGGAACTGAATTTCTAGTCGCCACGTTATTAACGTAGAACATTTGATGGGAGCCGACCCTCACAGGACAAAAAAGCTCAATAAAGAAAGGGGGCACAAACAGAGAGTCTGGTGGCCTGAATCCTGCAAACAGGAAGAAGCCTCTTATGATTTAATGCTCCCTGTAAATAATGTGAGTAAGCAGCATGTTTACATGGTCCAGATTGGCCCCTGAATGGCTACAAAACTTTTCCACAGTGAGAAACAGACTTCTTGTAAATTTCAACAGCCAGCTAACATGAACCCCTATTGGGCAGAATGTATTTTTATCCTGGTAAAAATACTTGCAACCTGTCCAGGGTGCTGCCTTTTGCTCAATGCATACTGGGGTATGATTTTCCTAACTAGGAACAAGTAATACAGTAATGGGATAACTGACGCATGGATTAAAGTGTTTACCGGAGCTGATGTTTACTCTAAATTTACACATACATTTCCTGCAACCAGAAATGCAACAGCAAAGTGTGTAGCGTGTTCCATAACAACAAATTCATCAAAATTATGGTCCATATACTTTAAAACCATAGTGAAAGTTTAACACCATAAAAACATTTCACATAAGTTAGTCATGTATGTGGTTTAAACACTGACCAGTGAGGACAGCAGCGGCCCTTAGACCTAAAACATCAAAACTTGTGGTCTGAAAACACAAGTATACTTGCTTGCACAATGAATAGGAGTAGTATGAGAAAGTCGGGTCATCAAGAGAAGACATTTTCAGTTCTCTTCCAATATGTGTCATTACTTTAAACAAATGACTAATTCTGTTTTATTTCTGGTGACTTTGCACTCTGCAGGTACAGGTTAGGTTCACCTGTTGCAAATGTTAGCTACATACAGTATACGACATTAAATTGACACTGCACTACATAAATGTTTTCTTTTTACGGCCTACTGCGCCTCAAGGTTTGTATGGAATATTAAAATAGAAAGCAACACATGAACAGTTGACAAACCAACCCTCGGATCCGTGTGTGTCATCAGTGGGAGACATCTGCTGAGCACACAGAAAAGCAGCAGCAGGAGCAGAGTTCAGTGTTACAGCAGGGGCAGATTTCCCTTTTGTAGAGACGCACTTTTCTGCCGACTCAGGCCTTCCCCCTGAGCTTCGCGATTATGATCTTAAGCCCGGTTCATAAACATACCTCCCCAAAATGTTTTTCCCTGTCGCGCCTGGAACCACTTTCATCTTTGTTTCATCTGCTTTCTTCTTTTTCTCCTTCTGCTTAGCTATGGGGTGGCAAGTGTTTGCCACATAAAACACATATCGTGCTCAGTGAATTCCTTTCGAGGAACACAAATCTGAAGTCAGAATAGGGGTAAACAAAAGTGTAGTCCTGGAACCTGTTCCTCGTAACGAAGCGCGGATCAGGTGGGTAATGCTGGATGTTGCAATCCTGGATAAGGTTATCCAGTTAAGTCCGTTCTTCAAATCCAGTTCGCACAAATATTAAGCATAGGAAATCATTATTTTCTAAACTAAGCGCCACTGTGGGAGGAGGTTAATTGTCCAGAGTAGTAAAGTGTAAAATGTCAAGGAGAGTAAACTCAGGAAAGTTGGATGATGCAATTTCCTTACCAGAACGAAAACATGTCAAATTCAACCCACAGCTGTGCAGAGAACAGCTTATTTACAGTAAACTAAAACCTTATTTTCTTTCAAATCTTACTTTTCTATCCTCACTCATCTACCTCCATGACATGTTTGCTACCACCAGTGCCTCAAATTATGACAACACTCAAGATTCATAGTCTTGTTTAGTTTAGAAGTGACCAAAGTAAACAGCACAGTTAGTTCTCACGTGGGCCTTGGCTCCTCTGTGTGAGAGTCTCGACCTCTTTCCCAACTTTCCCAACCGGCAAGACAAGACACAAGTCGAGATGCTTTTGGGAAACCCAGACGCGCAGCAGACCACCACAGACTGTGTACCGAGGCCAAGGGCAGATCCCAGGCCGCCACTTGTGGGGGTGAGGATCGGCAGCTGTGGCCATGCTTGAGGCTGGATGCACTAGCTGACCTGTACACATAGCTATAATGACATGTGCAATCTTTATTCCTGTGATGTGTTAAGAGAGAGAGAAGGCATCTGCTGATTAATGTGTTTTTAAGGTGCACACACACACACACACACACACACACACACACACACACACAGTATGACAGAAGAAAGTGTGTATGTATGTGTGTGTGTATACAGTATGCTGTAAGTCTAGTAGTTCCCCCCGTGAACAGCCAGACTTTGTTTTCGCAGCTGCAAGCAGCCCTCCTCCTCTTACTCCCTGGACTCACACTTCAGGTGCTTTCCAGCCTCAGCTTTCCTCCTTTACTTCCTGTTCTTCCTCTTCTTCTGCTCAGTCCATCCTCCCTCTTCTGTTTTTTTCTCAGTTTAGTTTTGTTAGACTACCCGTTGCTGTTTTACCCACATTCTTAGCATTCATGCCAGCCAGACAATGACTGACAATCCCACTTGGCTAGACAGGCTAGAGTCACTCTCTCATTAACCCCAAGCTCCCACTGGTCGTTGCCAGGACAACGGTCAGACTGAGTGGGCTTACCTGCTTCCTGCTTGCTAAGCCAAATAGTAATTTGAGGGTGTGTATTGTAGGTATGACCTTGAGTACATGTATGGGTGTGTGCACCAGCATAGTCGCATTTGTCATTTAGATGTTTCTGTGAATATAACCTGACAAGCTAAATACAAGCTAGTCATCTTTGAACTAAGACATGCATTCTCAATGTAAATAACATTAAGTTTAATCTCAGCAGTGACATGGAAAGTTGGCTTTACTAAATTTTTTACCAAAGACATTCCTGCCTGCTTGTATGCCACTTCCTCTTGCAGCGAATTTGTGCATTTTTATTTATTAAGTTTTACTAAAAACAGACCTGATAAGAAATTCTGTTTATCACTATTTGGCACTTGTTACAGAAAGGCAAGTAGAATTAATCTATTCATTCATAACATACCCTCTTATGTAACCCCTCATTAAGTAGGAATGTAGAACTGCATGTTTTTGATGGAAAAGTCCAGATGGAATAGTTAAAATGTTTTCTGTTAACAGGCCAAACCTATAACTGGAAGCTGAAGCTTGAACTATTGATATGATTTAGGCTCAGGTCTTGTTTCAATAAGAAAATGTTACGTGATACATGTTTTTGAAGTTAGAGTGATCCAGAGACATAACAGTGTGGTTTTATATTACCTGTTATTTTAAATCTATCACGGCATTGGACATGGAAAAACCCTAACATTTGTTAACATTTAATGTCAAAATGCATTAATTTAAAATTATTTATTAAAATATGGGATGGTTAAACCAAGCCCCCAGAATCAGTGATGGGCAACTGTAACTGCAACTGAGTTCATCATGCGACACATGTAGGCCTAACAAGCATTTTTCCCCAAAGATGGTGATTACAAAAGAAGCACGCATGAAACAGTAAACAAATCCTTCTGAAATCTCATCATGAGAATTTGATTCATTCATTCATATCATTTAAAAATCTGAAAGATTTGATTTTACCTCCATTCAGGTGTGCAGGGATACGAGAGGCGTGACTAGATCCACCATCAGTCTGTCAAACTCTTTAAGATATTCCAAAGCTTGATAGAAAACATCTAAAACATGTTTTACATATGAAAGTCAAATTTAAATTCACAATTTAGAATATCTTCTAGTACAGTACAGGTAGCAGCTGCTGCTTTTAAAATACGAGATGCTACATAGGTCTTATCTGAGAAAAAATAAAGGTGAGGATGCATTTTTCGTCCACTAACACCCTGAATCACAGCAACATTAAAGAGCTGTCTGCTGGATATCACTTGGAAAAGGGAGCAAGTTGCTCAATAACTTCTATAGTGCAAATGTTTTCACTCACAAGCTCATTACATCTCTGACCTCTGGTCTACTGAAAACCACATGGCAGTGATTGACAAAACCAAAGGAATTTGACAACTGGCATTTTCAAAATCGGGCAAAAGCTACCATGAAAAATAAATTGTAAGCCTCATTCTGCAGCCCTGGCATGGGCCAAATGCTTCTGAACTGGGATGAAATGCAGAGATGGCAGAATTGCACAAATCTGTCCAACCTACACTGACTGCACACATTCATGCTGTGCGAGCGCACTCACATACATACACAAACATGCAATTAGTGTTTCTGCATTGCCAGACACGGGGTGCCTCAAGACACTATTTTCTTCAGTCTAAAAACATATTCTTCTCTAAATGTGCAAACAAGTACCTTTTTGTGGGAGTTTTTGCTTCAGTAAAACGAAATAATGGAAAACAAAAACCAATCTGAAAATTCAATAAAACCATAAAACCCAAAATCGGTCGGTCCTATAAAGAAAAACACTGTCTTTAAATAGTTTCTTGAAACAAGATGTGTGTTGGAACTAAGTCCAATTATCTCACTCCATTATCATTTTTTCACTTCTTTTAAGAGAAAGCCTTCTACAGACAGAAAGTTAGATTAAACAACTTATTAAGATGGCAGCTTCAGTGTCTCTCTTTCTCTTTTTCCGTTCTTTTTGCAGCAGGTACAGACCAGATTCCCAGGCTCTCTCTCCAGCCCTCAGGCTGTTTTTCCAGGCTTGGATGGGCCCATTAAAGCCCTTGACCTGGTGGTGGTGGTGGTGGTGGTGGTGGTGAGGCTGACCTGCTGGTGACCAGAACCGGTGGTGAGGTACTCCAGAGATGCTTAGCATTGAGCGTAACCTGTCTGGGCGGGACTCGGCTGAGGAGCAAGGGTAGATGGGGTTGGATTTTGTATCATTCAAGCATCTTTGCAAAAAACACCCAAAAGCAAAGTTTTAAGAAATTTGGGGCTGTAGGGAAATGTGGTGAGTATAAACACCACATGAGAGTATGGTGCCGCATGTTAAAGGTATTATTAAAGTATGTTAACCTTAGAGAACATGAAGGTCAGTTTAGCATAAAACATTTATGAAGGTGTTTAAGTTGAGAATGCATTTTAAAGCCACTCTCTCTTTTTCTTTCCACACAAGGTGAGCTAACAAAAGCAGTGCCGAGTTGCTTTATGGGAAATGTAGGATGTACAATATTTTTTGGGGGACTTGCTGGGATGCTGAGATCGAAAAACGTGAAGCAGCTCAGAGTGTGTTGCACAGCTGTGCAGCCAAGTCACACTCCTGTGGACTTCATGTGATGGAAAATGTATTTGAGGAACAGCCGTTTCTGTTTAGCCCATTTGGATTTCTCTACACACTCACTAACACACACACATGCCTCTCGTGACAATTTGTAAAATATTCAGTTGGATCATGTCTCTATGGCTCATTCAATAAGTCTTGAACATAAAAGTGTCAAAGAGGCACGAGCCTCAGAAAAGACTACACGAGTGGATACATCGCCGTGTGCCATATGCTGAAATGTCATTGGCTCAGGGTGTGCTGAGGTAACAACTAATATCTTTAGGCCACATTGGTATATTTCGCTTTGATCAGCTGCCTGGGCTGTTTGTTTGTGGTTTTGGCTATTGATTTAGAGCAGAGAGACAGAACAGGAAGAGTGCAGAGGAAAAAGAAAAACACACGAAAGGAAAACTGGCAAGCAGAGTCTTATGCCTTACCAAACCTCTCCCTCAGGTGAAAAACATCGAGCCAAGTTCCAAAATATCCCCTGTGGAACTTTTTTGAATTTTCCTTTAACAAAAAAAGGCAATTGAGTTTGACCTTTGACCTTTCTGCATTAAAATGTAACCCACCACGGCTGAAGTCATGGAATAGTGGAATAATGGCAGAGGTTTTTTCCACAAGGATTTGAACTCGCTCTCGCCATACAGTTTGTGCGTCCTTGCATGACAAGCAACAATATGCAAAAGCCTTGTTCCTCATAACATACAGCAGGGAATTTCATACAGTTTTTTACAACCCAGTAACTGCAGAATAAACACACTGACATTTGCTGGCAAATATACTTTTAGTTCCAGGGTAGGTGTGTGCGTGTGTTTATTTGTGTGAGAAAACCTAACAACCTAACAGTGCGAGCATATGTCCGGACTGATGGTGCATTGGTAGAAACAATATAGTCAATTTACAGATTACTGGGTAATGGGCTTAACGTGAACATCCAAAAGGATTGTAAGCGAGCATGCACCAGCTTTCAAAATGAGTGGCTCTAGTGGCTAATTGCGGTACTGCAATGAAGAATCCCTCTGAGGAACAAAAAGGATTTTCTTCATTGACCATAATGAGAAAAGAGATGTATGAAAAGCAGCTGACAGGACACCTCCAGCTACAATCAAGTTGGAATTGATTTTTTTAATCTAAAAACTTCCCTACAGCCTAGAAAAATTACTTTTGGATGGCACAGGTTGCCGCACAATGCACGTGCACACTACTTGTAAACAAACAGCACCAGTAAAACCTAATGAACAAATGCTTCAAACAAAGTCTCAGTTCCACAGAGCTGTCTTCCACACACATGATTATCTTTACCTACAAAATGTCTCCACTCAGCCTCGAAGTCCCCATGTAACTGTACGGGAGATTCCTTCATGTGACGAGTTCCCGATGTTTCAATCTGGAGTTCATTCTGTGGCTTCATGGATCATTTCATGTACTGTACAATGTTAGACATAAACTGTACATGATGAGCTTTGTATAATTAAAGACACATGCACTGATTCGTGCACCCTACACATACAAACACTGTCAAAATGGTTGCACATGGATGTTCACCCAGTCTTCATTTACAGCTTTAAGGCACAAGTTATATAAGTTCAAGCACTGAACATTCTACAAAGGGATCAAAGATGAAGTATGATGCATATGATATGAGTCTTTCAAAAAAAATCGCTGATTTGATTAGATTTCTGTGTGTGTCAGCTTCCTGACTGAAAACAGGATTATATTTCCATTATTTTCACAAAGTTGTTTTCTTGACTGCTACGTTTTGTAGCTTCATATTTACTGTAATTTCCTGAAGGGTTGGGCAGAGCATAGCAAAGCAGGGAGGGGTAGGGCAGGACTGATTTTGAGTCTCATGCTACTGCTAGCTTGAGTTGCAGTTCTTTAAGAGAATTTTTACAATCCTGAAAGACAACATTTTTTCTGCCAAAAACATTATAAATGCAAATAAGTCATTGTGTTTCTAATGGAGGATCTCATTTTCCAGTTTTGCAATAGAGGACTTTACATAGCGGGAATTATGCTAGGGAAGATGATTATAATATTTCCCACATAAATCATTCCCAGACATATCCCATATGGTGTTTAGTCAGTGATCACAGGACAAACTGGCTGACCCATACACCAGAACAGAAAAACCAAATATGTATCATCATGGTGGGAAAAAAAAAAAAAAATCCTTTCAGGCTACTTCTTCCATTAACCCGTTCCATCAGGAACCTAGCTGCACTAGGCTTTTGCATTTTATCTTACTGCTTACACCACATCTAAGGTTTCACTTCTGGAGCCTTGATGTGATATAGCATGACTAAATGTGGAATGTGTACTGTATGTACCTTAAAAGCCTACTTACAATGCCAATTAAAGCAGCAGGATATGATATATAATATATATGTCATATGTAAAATAGTGGTCTGTGTATTAAAGTGTGTCTATGTTTTTATGGATGCCTGTCAGAAAGTTTCTTTTTCTACTTCCTATTATGCAGCCCAATGAAAAATCCCCATTAAAAGCTCTGCCAACTGTGCAATCATCCATTCCCTGTATCCTGCAGGATATCAGATCCCCAGTAGGGTTCTAGATCAAAATAAAACTGAAACCCAGACAAACACACACTCACCATTGTCCTACTGACCCACTCTGTAGCCTCTGTGTGTGTGTGTGTGTGTGCGCAGTCTGGGGAATGTGACTGGACAGCAGATCTGAGCTGACAGTCTTCCTAGCAGACCCAGCTCCAAGCTGTGAGGCCACAGTGAAAGACAGACACCAGAGTCACAATTCAGAACTCTGATCATACTTAACCATCACCTGGGTAACATTAAAGACATATGTAAAAATGCATCACTTTATTTTTTCAATGCTGTAGATTTTATGAGGTCACGCCACAGTAAGTCAAGCTTGAAAAATGTTTCTCCTGTGGATGTATTTTAATCAAATCAAGATAATTCTGTCCTTACATACAGTATGGTAAAGTTAAATCATGCACTGTGTCCATATTACGCTACAGCAGACATGTGTTTCTCATCAGTTAAGATCTACAGTACACGCACGTGAAGGCATGTCGGCCTTTTCTTTGTCCCCCTGGAATCCCACCTGTTTGTGGAGCAGAGCATTGTGTGAATCAGGCCAGTTTGCTGAAAGATGGCAAATATTAGACGTGGCATATTTACTTGCTTGCTCGCAGACCAAAACAAATGCCATTTGGTAGACAAAGTGTAGACCTAGGGATTTCTCTCCCCAGTCTGTTTGTCATATGCTCTCTCTATCTCTCTCTCTCACACACACACACACACACACACACACTGCCTCTCTTGCTATAGCTCTGCCTCACATATGTTTTTGTGATTATGTGGTGCTCAAAGAAGCATATGTGCAACGAGATTGCCCATGTTTTCTGGAGGCCGTGCTATTTTACACTCGCTAGCTCTTGGGATTAATAAGCAAAAAAGATATAATGAGTTACGTTAATGTATTTAATTTTAAATAAATGTCCTACAGGAGGACAAAAACATCCTCTTTTTGAGCTGTTAGGGCAACATGGAAGCATAAGCTTTGTCATCTTTTGGTGAAACGTTTCATGTGAGAATACGCCCACTGTATCTTCATAAATCAAAAACAGGGACTGTGTGGCGTTCAGCCTAATTGACATGTCAGAGACATCCTGAGACCTTTCCCACCCACAGAGACGATGATCTGATTCAAATGCAAACACTATATCCAGAAAACAGCTGGATTTGGTAACATTGGATATTTCTGCTTCTCCCATGTCTCTGGTATCCTTTGGTGTAAAGCGGTTGCAGACTGGCAGGGCGGGTAAACACAAGCAGCTTACTAACATCACATGATTTATCGGTATTGAATTTCAGACAATTTTCAAATGGTTTACTGTCACCACTGACTAAGGCCACGGACACACAAACACACCCACAGTAGTGTCTCTTTAATGTCATTTTTTTTAAGTTAGGGAAAATCCTGTTGCATCCACACTGCAACAATTACAACATTGATTGTGCTGAAGTATACACAGTACAAACTCAAACCCAACCACCACTGTTTCTGTACCTGGGACGTTTGCCTGAAAGTTGTTTTACTTATATGGAGACACACATAGACAAACACCTAGTGAGTGCACACACACACACACACACCTTGCAACACCACCCACCACAGTTCTGCAGTCATAGTTTCCCCCAAGCATACTTTCCATACTTTTCCTCATGACATAAACCAGCTCAAAAGGTGTGTGTGCATGTTTCATAACAACACATTAGTCTCTCTAATGTCATTACCCTACACAAACACAAACTTAAGATTTAACTCTTAGTTGTGTTCAAACGACAGCACTTTATTTCTGAATCCAGATCTGTGTCTTTCCTAATCCATTCCTCCTTAGATCTGGTAGCACTTTGTGTCCATTTCATGGATTTAAGAGACTTTCCAAGAAGGCATTAATATTTTACTCTTCATGAATTCTAGAGGAATGTTTTCATCCTTGCTGTGTCCACATGTCTTGTAATCCTACTTGAGTCCTGTCCAAGACATCAGTCATCTCTATGAGAAACCTTTTAGTCACAAAACCACTTGAAGTCAACCTGGAAAAGCAAATATGCAGGTGAAAAGGAAAGACAGGATTCCCAGAAAGATTTGCACCAGAACAGGATTTAACCCAGTTTTGACATGTGGGCAGTCAAATGATGGATGCCTCGTGAGTACTTTTGGGTATATAGCCTTGTTTTCGTGCATACATAATGTGAAGGAATCTGTAAAGGAATTAGTGGAAAACAGCAAGGACGTTTGACCTCAGCTCCTGTTAACAGAATTACTTGCTCCAAGAAGTATTAGCAATAGACATTTTGAATGAAAGTACGTGCTAGGTGGCTGCAGTCTTTAAATGCCACTTTTTTGGCACCGATGAAGGTGACATAAGGTGACGCATCACTCAACCTTCATCGCCACTAGCTGTTTGATGCCACCTTGGTGTGCCCCTGCCCTTACATGTGTATCTTATTGAGACAAAAGTCTCATCTCATTCCAAAGATCCAGAGAGTAACAAGAGAACAAACTGCTATTTCAAGCAAACACTTCAGAGGCCCACCAAGTTCAAACCTCAGAATCCAGACAATAATCACTGCAAGTAAAATTCCCTCCTCATTCATATGAGGCCTTCTATGGTAAAAAGTAATTTCTTGTCTCTCATTCCATCACAGCTGCAGTACTTGGACTTCCTCCAACTTTGCCCTCACACTTGACAAATTGATATGCTGGACCTGAATCAAAACAAAAAATACGGATATAGGGCACAATTTGTGGTTCCTGTATGTGTGTTTGACAGATGAATCCCCTGCAGAAATATACCTAGTAACATTTCTGACCACATCAACCACCTCGTCTCTGTTTCTTTTGCTTTCACAGCAGTATTGCAACTGCAGGGAACATATGCAAGTACTGTACCAGGGCAATAACACAGACTGAGGGACTCAGCTGACTGGGCATGACTGGCTTGTCATCTGTACTAATCACAACCTTCTGGATGAGAATAATAAATGTAAGGGAATAAAAAGGAAGCATGGTTTATGGTAGTTGTTTAATTCCACATGCATGTCCTACACCATAATGTATGCACCCTCCCTATTCTCTGCTGCACCTGGCATCCAAACACTGAAAGCTGAGGTTAGCTTCATGAGAAAATGTGAAATGATGACCTCAGAAATGTTTCTGAAGTGTGTGTCAGATTTTAGATATTATTATTCAAAATTTCCAAATAGAAAAGCTAATTAAATCAGGTTTCTGAGAGTCTGCACTGACTGAATGACTGACATGTTGTCCACATGAACTAGCAGATAACTGACTCTCTGAGCAGCAGTTGCGGGCAGAAAAAAGTCCCTTTTCCTCCACAGACCAGACATGAAGTCAGAAACAATATGGAAGTAAGCCACCCACTCTTTTATAAACACGCATGCAGACACACCAATGTATGCATTATGCAGAGACACATGCACACACCACTCGGGACTCTCCCTGCTCTGACACAACCAGTGGAACACTTCATGACCTACAACTAAGGTAAAAGCTGTAATTATTGACATTACTGTCATTTGAGCCTTGTACAGTTGTCTCCACACCTGTCCTTTGTCAGCAGCGACAGCTAGTGAAGCAAAGTCACTATCCAATCTGATTTCTCTACCATAATAAGAGATTTAAGTCACATTCAATCCAGGGTATGTTTAAAATGAACTAATTACTATGAAAGAGTATCGTACTGTATCATACACATTTAAATAAAATGAACAAATTAAATAAATAAAGATCAAATAATGCATTGACAGTTTCACAAAGTTCAAAATTCTTTGACTATGTGACTGAGGGTAGAAGAGTATTGTCATGAAACATCCAAATATGGTATAAAATCAAGTTTCTGTCAAAAAGTTGGAGGCCAAGGGTCACAAAGTGAAGTCTCATCCCCCGAGCACTAGCTGCTCCCATCAGGTCTTGGTAGGTCTGCTGACAGATTGACATGCCAGACAGCCTCTTAGCATTCAGCTGGAAACAGCTCCCTCTCTTTCACTCTCAAAACAAGCTGGGACACAAACACCACCCCTACTCTCCTGCTCGGAGACATACCAGCCAGGAAAAAGGAGAGCAGTGCGTTGGTGAAAGATTTTCAGGAGATGAAGCATTAGATGAAAAGTTGATCGTGGCAGAAAGTTACGAGTGGAGGAATGAAGTCTGAAAGATGGATGGAGGAATTTGCAATGGAATGACGGATCTATATTTGATGAAATAAAAGGTGTTATTTAATCTTCTATGTGGTTTGTTTTACCCCCGCTGAACTGGATTTATGTGATTCATTAAACCCGCAGTCCTTGAGGGTTAAGTTTCTTTCCTCAAAATCATTTAGGTGGTGGGCATGTCACTTTGTTCGACTGATTTTTCTCACATTAGTTGTTTCCAGGGCACATGGCAGCCATAGAATCCTATAGTATCACAGCAGTCCTACTGTTTCATCAATGTAGATTTAATACATTGTGTTGAGAAACAAAACAGTAGCCTAAAGCGGATCTGGCAGAGCCACACGTTGCCATATCTTCAGCTGCAAACATAAAGCACACATCTCACAAAGCATTTTTCTCATTTAGTGTCTATATCAAGTTACGGCAAGCTCTTAAGTTGCAGGCGTGAAAACAAAACTTGAGAAATTCCGCTGCGGACATATTTATCGACTGTCACTCAGAGAGAGAGAGCGGAGGATGATTTGTTTTGACGTTTATTGATAGCCGCTGGGGGTGGGAAAGAGGTGACTCTAGGGCTGTATTTCTGTCAACGTGCCGGGAAAACGTCCACCCACTTTCAAATAAAGGTTGTAAGGTCAACTACTTGGGCCTCATGAATGGCTGGGAGGGCTGCGTTTCATCGTGAACTCAGAAACTTCAGGCATCTTATCAGTTTTTGTGTCACGTGTAGGAACGCAGATTTGTTTGAGGGTTTCCTTAAAGAAGATTCCAAGACGACTTAAGTGAGTTTTCAGATTAAAGCTGGAGATGACAGATGACCAAGGATGGGAGAACAAGCACAAACTCGGCAACTAAATGCTCCGTAAAAGTGATTTACATGCAACTGACAAAAATGCAGTAGAATACTGATGTCTTGATGCATCAGTGCCATTTGAGGTTACTGCCATTTCTTTCCAGTGCGAGTCAGTTTCTATTTTGTAGGAGTATGATGGAGAGGAGGGCAGACATTGCACCCTACAAAACCCCCACTTGGGTACACTCAGCAGCATGCAGACTGATTTCACACTGTTTTATCAGCCAACTAGACCAATGCCCAGTCTGTGAACTTTGCTCACTCAGCAGTCCGAGTCAGGATCAAGCCTCAGTCTGGAATAATCCGATATTCATTAACATCAACTAATGGAACGGAAACTACAGTGAGTGTATGGTGAGGCAGAGTGGCGCTTTCTTTATGGAACTGTAGCAGGCGCTTTTATTTGCAGTTTCGGAAATGCTGCAAAGTTTCCTTTTTAGCAACAGACAAAAAAGAATTAGCACACACCTGTGCATGCCTGTAATATAACACACACACACACACACACACTCCCCTTCCTTGAGTCCATACTCTTTGATCCTCAGCCTGTATGCTGGTATGGCAC
>JAUBNQ010000012.1:8282348-8303023 GCA_032353495.1 Ctenopoma kingsleyae | reverse complement strand
CAAGTTCATCATCATCAAGGGAAGATAACTGGTTAATTATAATCAATAATTATTATGGGATTTTATATTAAGCATTTGTTACTATATAATCACTCTAATTACTATTCATCCATCCAGGACGAATATATACAATTTGCCGAACAGCAAATGTTGCTCTTTTTGATTACATACAATGGTTGCTTTCATTTTCAACTATTGTTCAGTGTATTGGAGCCATTAAAGCTGCTACAGCGTCTAATTTTCTTGCTTTCACAAAAACAGTAAGCAACAATTACTACAAAATATACACCATGTACTTTGTGTAGGTATGTACATGTACAGGCCTCTACTAGAGGTCACGACATTTATTAGTTAAGTTTAGTGTAGTCTTGTAACAGCTTTCTATTTTTGTAGTTATATACACAAATCAATGTTATAATACAGGGAACACATCATCTCATTCCTTACTGGTCAATAGGCCTTCTACTAAATACAACTTAATCAGAATCATATTTAGGATTGTCCTTAATCACAAAGTGAATCTCTGGTGTTAAGACATTTTAACAACTAACATACATCTTACAATCACACATGTATACACACATGGTACCAGACCACTCAAACAGTGTAACCCAAGCTGTGAGTCCTTAGACTGGAGTGTGCATTGCTGCCACGTTACCTGACTAGTGACGCAAGACAGTCATCTCCAGTCTTAACAGCTTTATCCATACAGGACCTCATCTAAGAGAAAATGTATGGTCACAGCCAATGTTTGCCTTGAAGTGAGATTGGGAGAATTACGACACATTTCCTGCAGATAATCCTACATCTGGATTAGGTTTTCATGCCAGATTAGGCACACTCCACTATAAATAATTGTGTTGGGGTATCACAAGGGGCAAATAAACATTAAGAATGTTACAGAACTTCATAAGCATTTGTGAAATCTATGTTTATGGATGACACTGTTACAACAAAAAGTTAATTGACCTAGAGCACTATACTGTAAACAAATAGTATAATCACAATGTACACTAAGGGAGAAACATATTGTGCAAGTAAAAGCAACAAAAGGGCAAAACGCTTTGTGTGCACCATGGTTTATCCTATGATCACACACACCAGTGACTTTAACAGTTCATAAATATACATATGCACACAAGTGGTATCCGAGAAGTTAAAACATCATATGATCAGATTATTAATTAGTTTGAAAAGTTAGCCTACATATGTCATTGTAAAGACAAACAAACCTAGTTTTTTTTTTTACATTTTTTGAATTACTAATTAAAGTTTTTTATCACTTTCGTTAAAGTGCTTTGTTTGTTTAGCTATGTTTTATAATTTCTTACTAGTAAAAATAGCTAAATACCACAGATTTAATATTTAAGCCTTTTTTCATTTAAAATCATTGTACACAATTAATTAAAAAGGTAAATAGTAGTCGTCATACATTCATGGTGCTCGGAGTCATATTCTTAGGCCTTTGTAGCTGAAGACAGCTTCCTCCTGAGGCCAACACTGAAGATTCAAGATTTCTTTAACAGTCATCTCTACGCATGTAAATACATAAAAACAAAGTGCATAAGAAGATAAGAAACTATAAAAAACAACCTCAGCTTTTTCCCCAGCCAATGTGGAAAAGACTATATTTAGCTATGTTCTATGTCTATATTCTTATAAAAGTCACAATAGCAGTTATTAAGTTTCGTTTGGACAGATTCCTCTATATCATTGGCGCTCACACACTTCAGTGTTTATTTTAATGCGTTTTGTCTTTATTTCTTTTTTTGTTTTGCACATTGGCGTGGACTCGCCTAAACGACCACCGTGTCCAGCACTGATTCATTATTTTCCTGTAAGGTCGTTGTCGGGGACACATGAAGATGCACTAGTGTTCACACTACAAAAGAGATGTGGTCAAATGCATCCCAGACCTCCTCGGCAAGTGATTTGATTGATCAGATCACAATTCGTCTTGAATTTACTCCAACGCCAACACAAGCTGCAACCACTAAAGGAGAAGCCATTAGGAGAATGAATGAATGAGACCCCATTTAAATACAAGAAGTCATGTGGTTATTGTTAGTATAAACTATTGATTATAGGAGTCTCTCACACAATCTAAAAAAGTACTCTAATGATGACATTTTGTTTTATTATTAATAAATTATTATTGTATTTTTCACAAAACTAGCTCTGAATCATACTATAATTATTTGAAATATAGTTGAAGACAGTTGTTTATATTTAGGCATAACTAATGTGCCAAACTGTACTTAAGTTCTGTCATAAATAAGACACTTTTAAGCTCTCTTAATAAAGGTCTTACATCTTCCAGTAAACTGATTCATGTTAATAATTAAAAGCATGAGGACAGTAAAAGAAACAGTTTGGCTGTCTCTTTGGAGGTTTGGAACATCACTTCCTCCTCCTCCTGTTGTTTATACTCATCCCTCTTGGATCACAAGGACTTTTCCACTTCATTTCAACCTCAGATTTAACCCAGATAACTTCTTGTTAAACGTGCCATTGACTGTTAGCGGCACCAAGTTCCATTAAAAAACTAACAGCAGGAAAACAGAGTCTGCCATTGCTGTTGGGATGAGGCCTCACTGGCATACAGTCTTGTGGTTATGTGTCTTAGTGCATTGTTGGACAGTTAAGTGGCACATTTTGTGTGAAGATGAACCTCATTTCATGATGTTCTCATCTTTGTGTTACTCATTTGTTCTTTTGTTTAATATCTTTATGCGTTTGCTTTCCTGTCATCCATGTAAATATTCCCAAATCTGAAGCCATCGGATTATTCCTTCGAGACTGCTCGGACTTGCACAATCAGCAGAAGATCCACAAACAACATGCAATAAAAAGATTGTCGACAATCTCAATTCTTTCACTCAAAAACAGGAAACTGCTTGTTTTAATTACAGCCAGAGAAACCAAAGAAAACATCATTATAAAGCGGCTTTTTTCTCTAACAAGCATTGACTGATGTACTGCAGCTTCATAGAACCACATCACCAAATTATGCCTTTGACGTAACATACGGTAATGACTCTTCATTGGGCAGTAGTCATTTACATGCGTGTGAGATTTTGACTAACCGTGTGACAAATCAGACATGAAAGCTGTGGTTTACCTGACCCCAGTCAAATAAGTCAGCCTCATATCTCGCAATGAGCAGCACATTGTTTTGCCCTAAATGACTCCAGCATGTGGTTACGCTCATGTGTAAGTGTGTTTTGGCGCTACGGATTTGACGTTTAGCACTTGTTATGTCTTGGGTTTCAGGCGTGTTCTAGAACATGTAATGTGTAACTGTGTGTGTTCTCGTCAGCTTTTACGTAACACCACATGCCTCATCTCCATCTTTAGCTTTTTTCCTTTTCCTCTTCTGCCTCTCTCTGTGATGAGAGAGGCACAATAACTCCATAATAACCCATATGTCAATGTTATGAGTACAAGTACAGCTTGATCTTGTTCTGGTTTGCAGTACTCATGTTATTACTGTCAGGCATGCCTCAGTCCCCTTCATTGTCTCCTAGCTAACAATACAGCCACGTCAAAGAAGTGCATGGTCGGTCACAGTTTGTGTGTGTGTGATGCAAGATTGTGAAATATGAATGGACTACATATGTAGTTGTTTGTCGACTGTCGGGAGAGGTAATTGTTTATTGATGAGAAACAGATCAGAATTACTCTTTTTCTGCAGTCCTAAATCACACTGGTCCACACTGGTCCACTCCAGACTGTAGGCCTGCTTTTCATAAACAACAGCTGATTCACCCCCCACCCCCACTCCCTTACACTCTCTTTCTGTATGTGTCCATCCCAGCACACAAACATGTTTTGATTCTGTTAGAACATCGCTCTCTATGTCTGGATGCCCTAAAAGGACAGGTTCACCTCATGCTTCAGGAAATACCGCCTTTTAACAGTAAGTGTATACAGAAGATGATATACAGTCCTGACAAAATGCCATGAAGCATTAAGGTTATTACTGGTGGTTATTTAAATGGTTTGAGTGTTCAAGTCATAAAATGAGAAAGAAAACTGATTTACAGTTGCACTTCTGCTCTATGCTTCAGCAGTAACACTACATGAGGATTTATAAGCAGCATATATGAATGCTTTAGATACAGACTTAAAGCCCCCATATTATTCATATTTCATTTATTTGCCTTGAAATAGATGTCAGCTTAGGTTAAGAACAATGTATTTCATTTTAAGTACAGCATAGTTTAGATTTCTTCAATGAAGTGAAGTGGTAGAATGGACTGGAAACTGGATCCTGAATGGCAAAAATCTACCTCACCTACTTATATTAAACAATGCAAATGTGGAGACACTCCAAATCACATGTGGAGTCCAGAAGTATGGACTTAATTGGACATAACTGAAAGGCCGTGTAGGAATGAAGGACAGTATGTGCCAATTTAATTCAGACCCAGTCTTCAAAATCCACAAATGTAAATCACAGTCAAAATGTAACAACCTCTGATGAAAAGACTTTGTACTCTGTAAAGCTGTGTAAAACAGTAAAAAATATTGTTCTGAGTTCAATGAAATCATAGGAAAATATGTGATGAACCAGTCGCAGGAAAGGCGCCGCCTCTCTCCAGTGTCAAATCAAGTGCCCAAGTCAGTATGTCACATTTGGGCTAGTTCCATTAGAATAAAAATCACTACATTTATTATTTTTCTTCTAAATAATCTTGTTAGTAAAAAGCCAAAAAACACTAAAAAGGAATAATAAGCTAACAGTAGGACAACAAAGTAGAGAAGGAAAATAAAGTGATTAAAGTTTATTGCTTATTAATGATAATTAATTTGTAAGAGTAAAAATGTATTACTACTGCTTTCAAAATACAAATAGTCTGCCTTTGAAGTACTATTACATTTGATCATGGTGCTTTAAGGTTGCAACGGTGGCTGCAAATCCAACAATTATCGGATAATCTTAAAATGCTACGATGTAGCACAGCAGCACAGCAAATACAGAAGAATCATAAAGTCAACAAACTGAGTCACCAATGTTGATTATAGAGTAATACAAAATTAAGGAATTTCAGCCACCACAAACAGTCTATTACAAGAATAAATAAAGCTGCAGCTGCAAACATGAGTTTATTTAATTGAGCAAAAGTGTGTTTTATTGCTAATAAATCAAACTTTTTATGTCCAAATAATAATGTGCTATTACTTCTTTCAAATGTTACAGGGTCCTTTAAAGCATCATTATATCTAAAGCTTTAAACGTAACGTACATTTAAATTGTAAACTTTTCCATCTCACAGTGTGATTAGGGTGTATAGTATATTCTTCCACAGTCATGAATGGCGTACACAGTTCACTAATGGCAACATTAATGTTATATTCCACTTCACACCCACTACTCTCACTGGCTTCCATTAAAGGCCACTTATAATGGAAAGTGACCACTACGAGGGGTCTGTAGTGAGGCAGGGGGAAGGTGGAATGGAAAATACATACACACTGCAGGCCATACAGGTGCAACACACCTGACCTCTGAGACAACAGTCTCCCTGGAGTCTAGAGAGGGTGAGTGTAGGGCTGAAGGGGGTGAGGGGTGTAAGGGTTTGGGGTTTTCCCATATTTGAGAAATCCCATTTCCAAGGTGATGAGGGAAAACACCAACATCATGCTAGAAAAGGGACTACTCCACCAAATTCCCCATCGTCACACTCCATATCCTCCCCTGAACATCAGTGTGTCACACTTTTACCCCTCTTTCCACTGATCGTGACATTACAGAATGAGTCAAGTGCATATGGAGACCTCTAGAGGTTTACGGAGCATCTGACTCACTGAGGGGCCATGGGTTGACCACCAGGAGGAGAAATAGTAGGTACGTACATACCTGGCTGTGGTCTTGGTTACCCTGACAACACTGTCCAAGGGAGCCCAGGGAGTTTGCACAGCACACAGCTGTGTGACTTGGAGGGGCTGGTGAGAGCAGGGTGAGAGATGGGTACTAATGTCAGCAGCTTCACACAAGCTGCCCTTTTTTGACCGAGTCGTCTGAGATGAAGACAGAGATAAAGCAGTGAAATAGACAATAGACAAACATTTAATGAAAACACTGGTGATATTTCTTATTAAGTCTGTGCTTAGAGTAATAATAATGGAAGCATGTGAAGAAGTGTATTCAATTTAAATGCTATAAAGGTTCTAGCCTACTGACACAGATTTGGAGAAAGGAGTGACAAATGCATAAGGGACATTATGAAAGCAACAAAAGCCTTCTTCAGTATTTGACAAGAGGCACGCTTTGAAACACACACACACACTTAAACACACAATAAGCTAGTGGTATACCGGGAATTGGTAGAGCTGAGCTCATCACTTTGCAGAAACTTCATCCAATAAAACAATTTATGGTTTTCTGCTGATGTACAGCTGGCAGGCCGATCGCTAATGGGTTTAAAATGTGCCGTCTCTGGCCGAGAGAGGCTGAGACACTGGAGGGGAGAAAAAGAAGCAGAAGTCAGGAGTGAGAGAGATTGAGGGAATTCTGATTTATGATTGCACCTCTGAGTCCAAATTTCAGCAGAGTTTTTAGCTCATCTCAAGCCTTAAAGCGGTGTGATGTTGCAGAAATCTTGACGTCATTGCTTTCTTTGTGAAAACTGAAGCCAGAGCTTCTGAAGTTCAAGATCAGTCTGTGCCAGTCTGATGAGCAGTGAGCCAAACACCAGCTGACTAATGGAGACCTTTGATGTTCGCCTAGCGAAGCACTCGCAATATGAGCAAACTTATTTCTAATGGACAGTGATGCTGTAGCTATAAGCCACCAAGACAGGGATACACAGCTAATACTCACTTTAAGCAAATATTTATTCAAATGTGTCAAGTGTAAAGCCATCTTTCCCTGGACAAATGGTCAAAGAATATACATGTCTTTCATTTAAGTAGTCAGCTAGCTTTCCAGAAGTACATTTAGGTTAAGTAAATACTGAATATGCACATGTACTACGTTACACTGATTTCTATGGTAGCCCCTAAATTACATATGTGCAGCATCTGTTAACTAGCAGTACAAATGTTGGTATTGTATGAGTTGCTGCTACATTGGCAAGTTGCTACGACAGCAGAGCTCTGTGTGACTCATCACATGATTGCGCTCTGTTTACATTTTCCCGCTCACGGCTTGAGACCAAACACAAAGATTTCTGGGAAATGAGGTACAATAAAGGTCTAGGATGGGTGTGTGAGGTTTCGCAGAAGAACCGTGTGTAGGTCGAGGGCGCTGTTTCTAAGATTTGTACTGTGGGTGCTGATTAGAACGATTTCTTTCAAATTTGGGAAATCAAATGCAGCTATTTGATGTAACAACAGGGCAGCTCTGAATGCAGTGGCTTACATTATTACACTCCTCTTCCGCTCTATCTTAGTTTATCCCCTTTAATCTTGCTGGCTGCTTGCCAGACACTACTTCAGATAGGCCTCATTAAGAAGCCTATCTGATGGTACCAACTTTAGATCTTTGGAACTCTTTCTTTGAACTGTCTCAGGTGACTCATGAAACAATGATACGGTTTGACGACAGCTATTTGTCAATTTTGACTTAGACAGTCACAAATGGATCAGTGCGCAGTAATGTTTGTCTCACAGCGTATCAAGTGGTAGTGTGTGTCTGCGTGAGTGGGGGTGTATGCATGCATGTCCATTAACCTGTTAACCCCTAAGTTTATGAGGAAGTAGTCCAGACAGATTGACCACATCATCATTTTGCAGTCCAAAGGTCTTACTGCTTAGCTTTGTTACTAAAATATCATTAAATTAAACTATTACCTTGTTGTTTGGTTTATTTACTAAAGTGTGACTGACTTTCTAAGCACCACTGACACTTGTACACTCTGGAGGAAATGAGTAAAAAATATGTTGCTATAAAAAAACACTTTCACTTTCACACAAATTGCCACAGTAATACTTTTCAAATGCTGGAAATGGAAATTATGACTTATTAGCTTGATGGCACTGCCACATAGGACATTAGGAAGTTTATCCAATAACCCAAAGTTGGATTCACTAGTCACAGTTTCAGAAGAATTCCATTGACATTATTACAGTTCCTGTAAAAACTTTTTAAGTACCTTGCCAGCAAAACTTAACATTGAAAATGGAAATGCAACTTGCAGCAGCCAGTGTAGTTTATTTTCAGTCAATCCTCCAAACACCATCCTGCTGCTGTAAATACTCACTACTGCATCAACTGTGTATTTGTGTAGGATACCACTTTTTTGACCAAGTACTTACATTTGAGACTCAATACCAATACCACCCTTTACTTTGGTTTTGCTATGGATTAAACAATCAAGGTACTGTAAAGGCGTGCTAATTAGTGAGCTTAAGATGTACTGGTAAGAAGATTCTGGTAAACTCAGACATGACCACGCTGGCTGTTTATTTCAGTTTCCAGTTTTTATGCTAAGCTAGGCTAAACAGGTCCTGCTAGCACCTTTTTCACCTTATAGTCATGAAATGTGGTATCAATCTTCTCATTTAACGCTCCACAAAAAAGCAAATTAGCCTATTTCCAAACATTCCTTTAAGTGTTGCAACTTGTTTCATCTGTGTGTGAATAACAGTGCCCTCTTCCCATTGTCTGCCATAAGGCAGTCCAGGAAATTTCCCACCAAATTTGACCCAGCAACACATAGTCCAAAATACAGTAAAAATCCTCTAAGTGATCTTCCCTACAATTATGTGCGGGCATGTTCTATAGATGTCAAAGTGCTACACATAGTTTCTTGTTAAAACACTATGAAATATTTCAGTTAATCTCAATGCCAACACAATATTCAAACCATCCCTCGGTGGTTAATGTCAACATGGATCTTTTAGAGTCCATGTTCCCTGAAGTCAGCTGTGTTCTCAGTGCAGGGGTCTATAGCCTCTTCTGCGTCTGTGTGCCATTAACATGTCGCCACTCTGCCCCACAAAGCCGCTAATAGCAGGGTCTTGAAGGAGACTACTTTCCACAAGGGGAATCTGTGGCCACAACAAGGTCACTACTGGGTTTGGATGGAAAACAGAGGTCTGCATGCCATGTCTGAAACTACTTCTCATGTTCTTCAGGATACTCCAGAAGAAGAGCATATGTAAAGTGAAATGGGACAAGTACATGCACTCCTGGTAAAGGTAACCTAACGTGCGTTTCTTTCCGTGTACATGCATGTCTGTGCGTGAAGTTTGTGTTTCTGCTTGGATTACAGAGAGCGTGAAGAAGGCCTCACATCTGGTAGGCTGGCTGTCTGCCCACCCACCCTGGTGATGGGCTGCAGTTGTGGCACTAGGCAACTGTTGTTAAGGGGAGGGTCGGCCTGGGATCCAACTGGAGCAGGTCTAGCTGGTAATGTATTATTCCTCTGTCCTGAATGGAAGGGTACCAAGTGAGCACGTGCAGGAGCTGACAAAAATATTCTATCACAGCTGTTAATATTAAAGTATAATTCAACCCAAAATACACAAGCTGTCCCACAGCACAGACTTAAAGTTGTTTTTTTCATCAGGATACAACAAAAATAGCTTTTCATTTTTTTAAGGTGAAAGAAGTGAGAATGCTGATAAAAGTCTTTATTGTCCGATGCCTAAAGGGAACTCTTAGATATCCGGAAATCCCTTTCCTTTGTGAGGACTTGCCTTTCAAATCCCAATTATGGAAATGTAAAGCCTCAGATATGAGGTCGCTGATGTGTTACTGAGCCTGAGTGGCTGCGGTTGTTATCTAGACTTAAGCCCTGGAAATAACAAAGGAACACTGTGCTCCTCTGTCTGGCACCAAAGACCTACCTGGACGGGGAAGGAAGGAGGAGGGAAGGAGCTAGTTCGTAGGAAGGAGGGGTGGGAGAGAGTAAATAAGGCACCTTAAGGAATAAAGAAGAGAAAAGGAAAGAAAGGAGAATCCTGCCTATCTGGCACAAGAAAAACGGAGAGAAAAAGCAGGGTTCAAATCGAGTCAGCACATGCTGGGAGACAGCAGACAGCCTGGCTGTAAGAGATTATTGTCACGTTAAAATGACCGTAAAAATGAAAGAAACAGGTTCAGTGGAGCCTATGGGTTCACAGCTGGGTTTACCTGGAGAAGAGAAATCGATCGAGAACAAAGTATTCTCACATGCCTCTTAGAGGAGCCGTGTATCATTTTGAGTCTGTCTTTGTTTCCTTTTCCTTTGGAAAAGGCATATTTCTTTTGTCAAGTGTTCCATGAGTCTCCAACTGGGACACACTGTGATGCACACATGCACATTCACTCATAAACACAATGAAATATGCACACAGTACCTGCCAAGATACATAATCATATCTACTAAGCTGTATAGACTTTCTGGGGTGCCGGACTGGACGTATGAAGAGGCACAGAGGGAGAGTCTATGGCCAGTTTAAAACAGCAGGGGAACAGTTTATAATGTTCTGCTGAGGGCAAAGCTGTGACATACACAACTGAATGCAACTCAGCTGTTTTTAGTTTGGTGTTCATCCTCTTCATTACAGTTTGGTCAGTGAATGCAACAAAAAAATGTGTTGTATGTACATAACTCAAAATCAAAATCATAACTCAAATCAACTTTTACCAGAGCCTGACAAATACTAGCATACTAATCAATCAATGTGGATTCAACTCATGAATGTGATAGTGCTGAATCCTTAGAAGCATAAATAAACAAGCAAATAATTATTTTCATGATCAGTAAATTGAGAAACAATTGAGTCTATAAAATAAAAAAACAGCATTTTAAATGTCAAAGAAGAGAAAATACCCCTCCTGATTAAACAGTTCACTGTCACTCAAGACAAAGACTAGTATTACTGCTTCAATTACTCCACCAAATGTTTTCATGCACATAGCAGGGTTCTACATAAGCACTGGCCCAATGGCCTGAGTGGAGTAAAAAAGTATGTTGGGTAAAGTGATTATAACTGGCTCATTTTTTCCTTCCAATCAATAATCTCACAGACCAAACAGTGTGTCCTGTGCAATTACTTATTTGTGGTGGGTAAGATCTTTGTCCGGCGGCATTTCAATAGCGTCATTTACCCCGTCTCCATAGTCATATTAATGCATCAGCTTTCTGGAGACTGTAGTTTCTTCCAACGGCCTTTACAGACTTGAGGCACAGCCTGCCAGTCAAATTTATAGTGTGTTAATGTAACAAATTACCTGCTCAGTTCAGAGAGCAGCAAAGACTAATACATAAACAGCTGCATGGCAGAACAGGAAAGGGAGAGTGGGGAAGAACAAAATTGACTCATGCTAACCCCAAGCTGCAGCTTCCAAATGTTGCATATTGTTGCTTTAATGCCATGTGTAGAACAATACATTCTGCAAAAGTGCTGTTTTCTCACCCACAACACATTTCAAAGAATTGTTTGGTTACTGCTGACCATGTGGTTCACCACTCATCATTTAATGACCTCTGAGAATAAATGTTCCCCAGAGTCCATGTTCATTTCTAATTCTGACATAATGTACAAATAAGCAAACAATCTGCTGTATGTGACCACAATCATACAACCCTAAATTGCAGTGTATCAGACCACAGTTGCAGAAGCACACCTACAGCAAAGTGGACACACGTATACATACCATTTCAGAACACAAGGATTTATACACATTAACATGATTTAGTGCTCTTAAATGCAAACATAAACTGAAAAATATTCCACTATCTGACCAGACTCCAAACCTGATTTGTACTGTAAGCTGTGTTTACATGCACAAAAAAGCAACGTAAAATGTAGGTCATATCAGAAAGGCCAAAGCAGTGGTGAGTGAGTCAAAATGTGCCGTCCAACACACACACTCCACAAGAGTGATGCTATCTCAGAATAGAGGAAAATGTCATAACTGACATTCAATCCCTTGATTGATGGAATCTCTTTCAGTACACCAGTGAACACGTTTCCAATGGATGAGTCACTATTTGTCTTTTTGCCACTTGTTCTCAGTGCTGAATATGTTGAATCTTGTCAAGACAAAAAGATTTAAGAAAGAATGAAGGCTGACAAATTGACTCTGTGGTGTCTCCAGCTGTTAGAAAGCTCTTTTATTTTAGATCTTACGGAGAGTTGGCCCTTACTGTGAAGCATGGTTCTAACAGTAAATAAGTTAAACCTTAAGTCAAGCTTATGAAGAAACCTAATAGTGTAAAATCAACTATAATGACAGGACATTTTTACAGAAAGATGTTTTTTTTTGAAAACATAATCTTTGTCATGAAGGCAAAGTAGGGCTGGCCGATATATCGATATTTTAAAATTATCGATATAAATTCTAAATGCGATATACCCTGGACAGGCCGCCAATCTATCGCAGGGCTGACATATACAGACAGACAAACAAACAACCACGCACGCTCACACCTACGGACAATTTTAGTGTCACCAATTAACTTGACATGCATGTCGTTGGATGGTGGGAGAAAGCCAGAGCACCCGGAGAGAACCCACACAGACACGGGGATGCAAACTACACACAGAAAGGTACCCGGCCGACCGAACCCAAACCCGGGTCCTTCTAGCTGTGAGGCGACAGTGCTAACCACTACACCACCATGCTGCCCACTTCTAAGGAGATGTCCCACATAAATAACCTTAAAACCCCATTTGGTACTGAAGCAGAGCACAATATAGTGAGTGACAGTGTTTACTGTTTACCTGGAGTGTCTGGACTGTAATAAAAAAGTGATAGTGGTCTAAACTTTCAGATGTACAGCCCACACATTAAGTTTATATGGTTAATGGGTTTGCTATTTATTTTATTGTTAGTATATAACATTCAGACACAAGTATTGGTGGTATCATACCAGCTAGCTTACACTTGTTTTAGCTGTGTACAAAGCAAAGCTGTTGTTTGGTTTTATGTTTATTTCATACACACATATAGCACAGACAGTCAATCAGTCCAAATGGATGCTCATGTTACGTGTCCAGTTCTTTCTTCATTTCTTTCCAAACAGCCTTCTGTTGCAGCTGTAAATACCAAATACATCTTGTCCTGTGCATCAGGATTTTTCCAAGGCAACACAGACCATGCAGCAGGTGTCTGGCGAACTACATGTACGCTGAACATTTTTCAGCAGATGATTACTCTCGCCATTTGCAAATACTATTACATCTCCTCTGTGTCTGTGCCAGTAACAAAAGGCTAACCCAGCCCAGTGTGAGCTTCACATGGAGATATTGAGGCCAAGAGGTACAAACATCAGGCTGCTGAAATCACTGAGGCACACACGCAGGTCAATACTGAACATTTTGTGCTGCTTCCTCTTGTGGATAATATAGTGTTTCCCTCCATGACTCACTCTCTCTCTCACTCCACACATACACGTCCACACAGTGCTGTTACGTAACTCACTATGTCATTGATAATTGGAGAGGGGCTGCTTGAGAGGCAGCTTTATGCTTATGCAACGTGTAAGTGCAGAGGACCACTTCTTAAAAGTGCCTCTAACACTTCATATTTCTCAGTTTATCTGCACTGTAAACACACACAGAATATGTAGATACAGGGTTGGGGATAAACGCCTGCAGTCTGACCAAGTTACAATTTGAATCCTCGTATTCCTTTACAGTTTTTCTTCTCAGATTCTTTGCTATTAATTGTAAAAGATATTTTGCAGCATAGTTGAAGTCTACGTCTAGCTAAAGTCCTTTTCTTTAGCATGAAATTTAATGAAGAGAAACTCTTAAAGTGACAAAGTTGAACCACTTATTACCATTATAATGGCATTAAAAGCTCAGACTATTCAGCCTTAATGCACATATAAAACATATACATATAAGTGTGCAACACACAAAGAAATTATAGTATTAAGATGACGCTGTCACACAGCTGGATAAGTATTCCCAAAGCCTGGCTTATGTTTTTCTCCACAAATGTCTCTCTGGACTACATTCTCATATGCTCAATATTATGAACACACACCGGATTTCACCATCACCACCTTTGGCAGGTCCTTGCGGTCAGCAGTGGACATACGACTCCACTGGGTGTCCCAGTCCACCTGTAATATCAAGCACTCTTGAATGCTCAGAGTAAGACGCTGAGTGAGATATCAATCCCATCTCTCTTTCCACCATGGCTTTAAATCATTTCCTGGCTGAAATGACTGCCGCATGTTTCTCCAGGATCAGCTGCACCTGTAGACACATGCACTGTATGTGTGACAAAGAATGACCACACAAAACCGTGGCACCCAAACAATTTCTGCTTTAGCTACAGTTTTACATAAGCGTCTGGAGGCATTTCTTTTCATATACAATATATATAAGCCCCCTAAAGAGGCAATGAAAACACAATAAAACACACGAGGGATGAAGAATGTGGGTTGAGCATTAGTGAATAAATGCAGATGGTACAATGTGATTTTGTGTGTATGTGCACATACGTATCGCATAATGCTGTATATTCCATGGTTGAGATACGGCTGCTCACCACAGGGGGGCTGCAAACGCACAATGACGAGTTACCAAACCGCTCATAATTCACACAAAAAACAATCAGTTCTGCTAATGAATATCATTTGATGATATGAATAAGAGTGTGTATGTGTGTGTGTGATTGGTGCTGGTTTTGCCCGCTGGCCCACAGCGCTCTGGCGCCACTGTCCACATGTGCTTTGTAAGCAAGTGCTGAATTTGGAAGCAAGCATTGTTACTTTCAGCAGGGATTTCATTATGATGTGGTGTACATATGAATGAGGAGAGAAACTGTGTAAAAGCCAGTTAAAGCTTTATATCACTATTCCATATGCTCCTTATTAAAGACTTGTTTTATATTTTGTGGTTTTGTAGGAAGGGAGACACAGCTGAACTGACTCCTCAGCTTGTTTTTAATGGAGTGCTGCTGGCTCAGATATCAATTAATACAGATTTGAAGCTGTTACAGTGCATCTTAGATTATCATGAACAGTGCTGGTCGACAGGGATTGATATTGGCAGTATGTTACGTGTTGAATGAGATGTTAAAGAAGTTAAAGAGTGTCAGTATTTTGTGAGCTTGTTTCACTTATCCAAAAGTGGCCAAGGATTCAGTTACTGTAGGTTTATGCACACTAGATACTAAGTTTCATAATACTGTATAGTGTTTCTGAGCTGCTCTGGGAGCTGTTGCACCATTACATTTTTCCAGCTCTGAGCGACACATCTGCAGGTCCATAGTGGGAATAATTAAAACATTAAAACAAGTAATTAAGTGAGTTTAGTATATTTTCTCACTTTTCTGTAATGAAAATACTAAATCTGGCAAAGCTGGTAATAATCAGCATGATACTATTACTTCATTCATGTTATCTTTAGGCAATTATCTCACAAAATTACTAAAGGTGTGTGTGTGAAGTGTCATTTTTCTGGTATCTTAATATTTTCCTGAGCTCCTACTGTTATTTATTGGTCTGTGTAATCGATTCTTAAAGATTATTTCTGCCTTTATGAAAACATTGTGAGGTGAAAACGGGTTGGCATTTTAAACCATTATACCTATCTAAATAAAGGCTTTTAATAAATCTTTACTCTTTGCTTTGCCTAAGAGCGCCTGAAGAATATTTTTCCCTCTGTTTTCATTAAAACCACACAAAAGTTAGCCATGACAGTGCTGACAGCAAGAAGACAGTCTCAGCATTTGCGAAGGAATGACGTTGTGGTCTCCGTGTTTGGCCGCTACAAAGACTTTATGACGCCTATATTGAATGGCCAAAGAACTGATCAAAATGAAATGCTCCATGAACTAATCTGACAGGTCGCCATGCAGCTAGAGCATTGAAATTCCTCTCAGCATCCCATATGGCGGACAGCTTCAAAGCTCTTCTTTTGAAGTGGTCTGCCCTGACAAGTCCAGAGGCTCATAACCTGCAAAGAGGCTGTCACTACTGCACTACATAACGCATAGTATAGACTTCCTACATAAATCTTTTCTGTAAGCCGCAATAAGGGGTCCTTATGTCCTGAGAAACACCCCAGTCTTTATGTCATAACAGTGCAATAAAACAGCTGAGATGGGTGAGCAGACAAAGAAAACTGGAAGTAAAAAGGCTATATTTTTGTTGAACTTTTATCTAAGCTAAATCTCCAAATCTCCACGTGTTCTTGTAAGTCCCTGCTCTGAGAAATACAATATGTTATTTAAAAACGTAAACCTTCTTCTTTAATATATCACGCCTGTTAATGCCTCATGCCTAAATATCACGACGTGTCAGGAACACTGAATATCTTAACGTTGTTTGACAATTTGAAGAAAAACATTGTGATATAAGGTTGCACTGGAGCTGGTGCTTTCTCTTCCTTGAGGTAGCGAAGGATCCCAAGACATCCACACATTCCTGAAGACATAATAACCACAACTGACACTTCCAGCTCATGTTGTGTCTTTACCTTTTCTTCTAATGCTATGACTCAACAATGGGATATTGTTATTGGTGCCCCTGGCCTGAGAAAGACGTTTAATGAACGGATTTCTGCCATCACTGCAGCAACCAAAACAGGGAAACAAGACAGAAGGCATTCATTGCAGCTTAGAGTGTGTTTACACACCTCAGGGCTCTTGACAGTACTGAGTGAAGATTTCCCCGGAGTGTCAGGCTGCGGTAAGCAAAGTGAAGAAATCAGACGTGCACAGAAACACACTCACAGTTATTTTTAACTGCACAGTAACCACCAAGGTGATATATCATTGCTTAAAGCCTTCACACACAACCATACACCAAAAACGTGAGCTTTCGCTGTTGGTGTCTTATTTTCATGGCTCCAGGGTTTATTTACCTGAGTCTAGGCAGGCCTGTGTATGCGTGAGTGTTTGTGTGTAGTAGTTCGACAGCAGTTCTAAGTCCAGAATGGATACGATGACAAAAAGAGTGTGAATGTCCTATAATATGAATTAATAAAGAACATTTTAGTGTATAATTCTACACACATCTCCAAGAAAAAGCTATTACAAAATAGCTGAATATGTACTGAAGGTATAGCATAACATAAAAAATGCACATAAAAACACCAGAAAAATCTTTTATCCTTGGCTGAGGTGTAAAAATGTGTGTATCAATAAAAGATAAACATAAAGACAATGTAAATAAACAGACTTAGTAATCTAATCATAAAGCATGTGTCACATGTGACATCTGTCACAGTATCTACATTTGTTGGATGGTATTACTCACATTTTATGAACATTTTATGCCACTGATGTGACACTTCAGACTTGCCACCGCATTACACACTGTGGCTGAATGCTGCTCAGGCTATGTCTTCTGTTACTTTCCATGTAACATCTGCTGAATCTTACTATTTGCGGGCATCAAACTCACATCAAACTCTCTCATGCTAAAGCATGCTAAATAAGTTTGGTACCGAGAGCCACTGTCTTCTTCGTAATTCTTGAGAAGGGGCGACCTCTCTCAGAGTGCTGCTACTGCCAACTATGTCGTATCCACATATGTTCAATGCACTGTAACTTTTCCACCCATTGGATTGTGTCACTATTTGCCTATTGTGTCCAGACACAGAGTGGCCCACTGGATGCGTTGTCCACCATCTGCTTTGCGTGCACACATTGCAAATGTCACACAGAGATGAGACAGGAGGACACCGTTTGGAGGTCTGATTGTCACGCTTGTAATTATTTCATTTTGTTGTGCCCTCTTCATTTGGTTGGAAACCCACTTTCTGTCATCTAATGTTACTTGTTCTTGGAAGAGACAAGTTCACATTCCAGTGAGAACTGGACCAAAAGATTTTGTCAAAAGACTAAATGAACGCCAGGTGCCAAAATTGACACTTCACTCGTGATACCTGCTTGTGTGACGTGTGTGTATGCATCTGTGCATACATGCATGCATCTGTGCATATGTAAATGTGTGTAATCTATTCATCTCAAGCATGGCTCGTTCCTAAGCTCTCCTGTTAGTTTAAGATCTCTTATCTGTATGAGAACCTGCTTACACACACACACACACACACACACACTGATGGCTTCTTCTTCCATGATAGCACATGCAGCTTTCACTCAAGGTTGAACAGAACAAACAAAAAGAGGAAGGTGATAGGCTTAAGAAAAAATAGAGGTTAATGACGGAGGAAGTTGGGACAAAAGGAGAAGGTGAAGCTTCCATCAGGGCATCAGAGTTGAGCAGGTTGAGTAAGAACAAGACCAACAGATCTGGATCTGGAACAGGCCTGATGGATCACTTCATGTGTTCCCTGCTGTTTTCTTATTCTCCATCACAAAGGATCAATTCATAGATAAGCATGTTGACTTCTTTTGGGACATTTTGGTCACCTGTACCCTGCATGTGTTGAGATAACATTAATCAAGGATTTCCATAACTTGCATAAGAGTAGGCATAAAATTGTGTTTCATTTTGCAGCTTTTCTGAAAAGTGCACTACGTTTGGCTAGAAATCTGGCTTCCAAAAGATCTTTCTGCTTTTAAACAAATGTTCTCACTTTAAAGATTTTCATAGGGGAATCCATAGGGCATATCTTGGCCCTTGGAAAAACACACAGTCACACAGAGAACTTTAATCCTTGTCTCATCATATGCTTTAACTGCTTCCCGAATGCAAAAGCCGCAGAACAAAGTGGGCCACAGTGGTTTCTCTTTGGGTGACAGAAAGAAATGAAGATAAGACAAGCGGTTGGTGTGGTGTGTTGCGGACTTTATAGTTTGGTTTAGAATCGTCAAAAGGTGTAGATAGCCTTTTGATGATTCTAGGCGTGTTTATTCTGTGATTTCCATCACAGATTTACACGGCTCCTGGTAAATTTACTGTCAACATCTATTTTTTTGGTTTTGTTTGCCTATGTTCAAAAACTCTAAAATGATTAGGCTAAACACTGAGCAGTATAAAGATGGATATTTTTTTTGGACAAAATGGTAAATATTAAAGCTGTAGAAATGAAATGATTCTCAGTTACTCATAACTTCTAAAAATGAAAACAAAACCCGACATGGGGAAATCTGGGAGACAATAATGAAACTTCAAGTGCGTAAGAGGAAAACTTTAGTAAGTGATCCATGGAGTATTTTTCATTTTCACCATTAGCCATGGAAAGTAAGGTTTGCAGAAACCCCAGCAAAAATTACATTAGTAGTACTGTTTTCAGTTATTTACAATTACTCAATAGCACAAGTGACCATAATAAATGAGTATAAAAATGTAACTAGGACCCACAGTACCCAGAACACATACAGTATGTGATTATTTTAAATTGTTCAGTTTCTGTTTTCAGTCTTTGAAACTGTTATTGATTTGTTTTCCTCAACACAACTGGCAAATTGAATAATAAAATCAGTTACATAACGTCTTCATTTATACAAAACACTTTGTACCGCTAGTTATGAATGTAGAAGAACAGTGTGTGTAATATCTTTACTTAGATGTAAGATCTTATTTTCTGGGAAGATCTCATGGGACTTAAATGCAGTGTAAAAGCCACATTTACAACAAACACACATACACATTTATATACTGTGCGTGTCCTGAGGTGAGGCTCTTAGTACTCCTAAAACCAGTTACAGTTGTAAGTTGTCATCATGTCTATATAAGGAGAACCTCAGCTCCTGTAAACGCCTGTGCTGCGCTGGCAGATTAATTGTGTGTTATGTTGAAGTTTAAAGCGCTTCTTTCATGGCCGCTTTCTCAGAAATGGATTTCACCCCATCCTCTGAAATATTTTTACAAGTTTAAACAATAATACTGGTTTTGTGCTTAAGAATACCAGTACAGTTCTAATTATGCCTAATCTCGACTCAGGAAGCAGTTCTGTTTTAGTTTTTCTTTTCTGTTTTGTTTTTTTTACAGTGAAAACTCCTCTTTAAAGTCATGCTGCCCTGTGCCTGAGTATAGGTACATGATGAACCATGGTTTTTTCAGCTTTAACACATTGCAGCATATCGTATGATTTATGGTCACATGGCCTTCAGGGCCAACACACATCTACATGCACACACACACAAGTACATTCAACAATATATATATGGTCATAATGACCAAATGCGGTCCGGCTTTTGTTCATGTACAGTATACTCTACAGCACCTGCCAGATTTGGCTCAGTTTTGCTGGTTTGGGCCTATTTGAGGGTCCACAGAACCCAGACCAGCTTTGGTCCAGTCCATAATCAGTCCATGAATGGGCTGCATGTCATTTGTCACCATGACACAAGCTTCAGTTTGACAATAAAATGAACAAAACTTAAAGAAATCCCAAAAGTGTTGACACTTGGCATTTGACAAAACTACCCCAACTCAAGATCCACTTACTAGCTTTCAGCCATATCACATGGTTTTCATTAGCAGACGTATTTGATTCTTGACTTTAAAATAACAGGAAAAAGGCTGGAAGTAGATGTTCAGTTGGCATCATTACTACTTGTTACGCTCCAGCCCTTGAAGGCACTGTTGTCTCAACTTAGCCTTAACCACACCAATTGTTGGTCTCGTGCATTAACCCTTGGCTAGCCCTTATACATGGAAATTGTGATAAATTCCTTTTCAGTAGTTAGGGATTTCATACTCATTTCACAAGTTCAGAAATGAGCTGCCACATGTACCTCTAGGTTTGCTGCCAAAAGTGCTCCATCCATCACCAATACACCATCCAACCATGCAGGTGAAGACAATACACAATAGAGCCTGTGTGTGTGTGTGTGTGTGTGTGTGTGTGTGTGTGTGTGT
>JAUBNQ010000012.1:8267091-8282248 GCA_032353495.1 Ctenopoma kingsleyae | reverse complement strand
TGTGTGTGTGTGTGTGTGTGTGTGTGTGTGTGTGTGTGTGTCATGCCACACCCGCTCTACACTCAGGTGCCATGATGAGACAGGCACTAATGCTCCTATTGTCTCACCCCCTCCCCAGACGTACACACATGTAGACACGTATGCACATCTTAAAGGATATGTAAGTCCCCGAGGTATTTCCTCTGTCTAAGTTGTGAGGTGATGGGCTGTCAGACCCTGGTGATCTAAGTGATGATTATACAGGCAGGTAGAGAGAAAAGGAAGGATGCACACATTTTCCTCTGCTCTGCAGACCTGTGTGGTCCAACACACATTCACGAAACACTTTCACAATGAGGCTATTGTCTCTCATGAATAAGCCTGAAGCGGTAGGAATGAATAAGGGAGAAGGAAAAGAATATAGGTGGGAGAAATGAATGGAGAAAGGACAGATGGACAGAAGTAAAGCATATGACGCATGTGAGGAGGAATACAAAAAGCAAAAGAGAAGATTTAAAGACAAAAAGAGAAAGGAGGTGTTATGGGTAAGGAGTGAGGTGGGATTATGAAAGAAAGTACAGTTTATTTAGCTGCTTCTTAAATGATTTGTATAGATTCTGCCAACTATTACATAAAAGTCAAACTATCTGAGAAGATATACTTGGTACAAGACTATACAGTATATGCTTTTGTGGTTGGTTGCATCACCTCTGCATGTATAACCACTGTAAAAAGCACCAACTTTCAATAATCTATTTTTATTATGATAGACACTGCACAAAAAAGCTTTACAATATGTATTTTAAGCAACGTCAGCACAAACCCATCAACAAAGAGGAGTTAAACAGTCAAGATTATGTGCTCAAAGCTAACATGAATACCATGAAGTGATGGGAGCGGTCTGTAATTAAAATACTTCAAATGTCAAGACATTCCATTCATATATCATTCAGTAAGGGAGTAATACTTCTTAATGACTGTGTCTTGTTGCACTGCTCAAGAGTCTCAAAGCCAAAACAGTGCAAACAAAGTAATTACCTATTAAATAGAAAGAGATAATGTTTTATTACCCAATTACAATGGATAATAGCAGGAAACCCCCAAAAACCATGATTGCAAAGCATTCATCTTTCAGTAAGGATTAATAGGAACAGTTGGTGTTTCTATGGCCACATTCTCACAACTATCACAGTCACAAGAATTACTACCAGACACCATAAACTCTGCATTAACTTTTGTTTGACTGTGCTGCATGTCTTTAATTCCAAATGCATTTCTGGAGCTTAAAAGCTTCTGTAACACTGATGTATACAAATATCAGATTGATTCTTACGTTTGTATGTGGAATGCAGGGAAATAACTTGCTGCTGGCTGTGAGGGGTTACTTGCTCAACGCCATGAATTACCTCCAGAGCTGTCGTGCTCATTGTTTGGTTTTGGTCCAGGTTTTGACATATCTGCAGTTGGGATTTGCTTCCAACCCAATACATTGAAGGTGAGTGGAATTTATGGTGCTTATAACACAAAAAAACATTGACAAACCTCATTCTCAAAATGAATCTTCGTTGTATTAGAGACATCAGTGTCCAATACAAAAGCAGACATCTCAAATCTATCAAAACTATCATGTGACTGCTTCTGGCGACCTCTGTCAGCAAGTAAGCAAGTTGAACAAAAGCTCAGCAGAGCTAAATCATTCTCTGTCAAAGTATCAACAATTGCACAGCAATAGCCTCCATATCACAAATGAGAAAGAAGAAACCTTCCCCTCATCATAAATTCACAGTTACCTTTAAATTGTTTCCTTGTTGACTTTTTTCGTTGCTGACGTTAAAGTAACACTTTCTCAATCCTCTCTTTCTTGATAATACTAGTGATAAGAATAATGAAACAGAGGTGAGACAGCTTCAGTAGAGTGCTACAGTGTGTTACTCCATGAGAGGCAACAGCAACACCATAGTGCCAGGTGCCTTAAGCTCTGCAATCAGACTAATCAGTCTCCACCAACTCCAGATATTATCAGATATTACTGTAATATTACTGACATAAGCAGCTATTTGGATACTGCAATCAAACATCAGAGAAGAAACACGTCAAATCAACAAAGTTGTCAACTGCCCGTGATTTTATAATCATAACAGTTACTTTTTCAAATAGTGGATGTTTTTGAATGAAAGTCTATATTTAATTGCTTTAGACTGCTATCGTAGCACGTAGCCAAACATACTGATCACAGCAAAGAGGCCAGGCACACAGACTGCTGCACACTGCCAAAGAGCAGGGTCACGCCTGAGAGCAAAAACCACACACACACACACACACACACACAAACAGGCACAGACACAAATACACACAAACAGGCACAGACACAAATACAGACGTAGACATAAATACAAAAACACACACACACACACACACACAAACACAGGTAATCTTGTACATTAGTGTGGGCACATAAAAATTCATAAAAACAGACAACCTAAAATACACACATAGCTATAAACACAGACATTCACACAGAGACAACTATAGATAGAGACACAGACACACTGAGCCCTCACTGTTATTTTTTCTGCCACATGGCTGCTCCAACCGTTTAGGTTTACCTGAGGAATAAAGACACAGCATCACACCAGTAAGAGGCGTCTAGTGGAGTTTTTCGTGGTGACTGCAAAACCATCATGTGAATGATAATGAAGGAGAAACCTCCGTTACAGACAGGCCAGTTTAGACACGCAGCACTCGCAGGCATAAATCAAGCTTAAGTAAACTTTCAGTCAAGAAGAGAATGAGTTAAAGATTTTGGGTGAAGAATGTCTGTGGGACACAAACCCTTTTTCAAACCAGACTTATTTCTTTGTACAATGTTTACAATTGGCTTCAAAAAGAATTTAAATATATCAATATGTAACTTAAACCACTTAGTGGTGTTGCAGTTTGTTAAGAGTTATTTAGCTGTTTTGAACAAGCTAAAAGCAAAATGTTATGGACTCAATGCACTTAATGTAAAACATTCTGGGAAATATGGGAGAACACAGTCAACACTGTTTGATTCAATGCAAAGTTTCTTGACTATTTCTCTGCTTTAGGCCTGACTGCATTCACACTACATATGCAACATGCCATGGTTGACTTGGAATTGAACCTCAAGTTGGACTGATTTGATCTGAGGAACATAATAATCTAGTTTGTATATTTTGCCCTACAGTTTAGTTAAAGAGGTCATCCACTGATTCTACATACCTCACTTTATTAGTATCTCTTGTAACTATATAATATCTTCTCTGAAGAGCTTTGTCATGGGTGTTTATCCAGCAGAGTGGCCCTAACAAAATACTGCTCCAAAATGGAAACTGTAGGGTCCACAAAAACTATGAAGAATTCTAAGATACTTGGCCTTATGGAGTCTGTTGCATTTGCAAGAGGCAGTTTCACAAACAGATGTCAGTGATGCAAAATGATATTCCACGTGCAGAGCCATTTGGGTGCTCCTATAATCTAAAAGTGTCACTTTAAGAAAACAAATCAAGCCTATCTTAATAAGAGAAAAAAAATAGCAAAACATATATTACTTTGTACTGTTTGATAGTCGTTGTACTTTCCTTATTACTATCGATATCTGGCAACAACTTAATGTTTCAGTGATATAGTGGAGAACGGTCATCCACCTAAAACACGAACAGTACACACTGGTGTAACGGTCCTTTAGAACGGCTGAACAAAGATGTACAGAGAACACAAGAAGAACTGTCTGATGTTTTTTGCTGACCCAAACTTCCAAAACGAATGGAGTCCTGACCTCTACTGCTAACCACATTTGACCTTTTCTGCCATGTTCACATTCACAAACACAAGCATCTCCAGTATACATATACAGAAGACCTTAGTAACTGTTGCTGTTTGGCTGTCTCTTAGTCCACAAAGAGCCCACCACCACCTCCAGTCAACCTTTGCTACAGCGACCTTGCATGGCCAAACACAGCCACGCGTTCACATAAATAAATGAACAAATCATCAATAGCTAACAAGCAATTCAGTACCCGTACGTATATGTGTGCATGTGTGCGTGTGTATGTGTGTGTGTGTATGGAAGGAGGTAGGCCCCAACCCTAATGAAATCGCAGTAATCCTCAGGGTTAATAAAACCCTGTTGGTGGCAGTCTGGGAGGCCCCCAGGCGCTCACCACCCAGCCCAGCCAGGTCCAAGCAGGGACCAGAGCTATAAGCTGCTTTCTCTGTGTCAGCCTCCACATGCCACACCAAGACACAGCCAGCACTGGTCCTAGTGGGCAGTGGACAATGTACTGTACACACCAAGGACTGAAAACAAACATGCATGGAGGTAATGCAAGGACAAATGCAGAGAGACTGATATAAAACTGCACAATGACCTTCTGCATTGTGTATGATCATTTCGTATTCTCAGTACTGCAGGTTTCTTACTAAGATTTTTTTTTTTTAACCCTCATGAGCTACCTTAAAAATTTGACCCTCCTCTTGGCATCAGAGCCTGCCTAGAGAGCATTCTCCCCTGGTGCAACACTGACACCCGCAGGCAAAGATTAAAAACTGCATGCAAAAATCTCTTAAGGTGGACCAGCGTTGACTGTTAACTCAGTTTCCAACAGGCTGAATGCTGTGGCTGGTGCTGAGGTGACACATCGCTTAATATAAAATGAATAAATATGGATTTGATTTGACTGGAAGTAATTATTCTGAAGCTCATCTTCAAAAGTGTACTTTTACAGGAGTTGGAAGTGCTCAGAGGCATTCAGGTAACGTTAGACACTCATTGGCAACAGCCTCAATGATCCTCACACACACAAATATATACACACACACACAAGCACACACAGAAGTAGACAGACTCAGGGATACCAGCCAAGCCGTAGGCTATGTGATGGAAGCTGCTTGAGATATCTGCCTTTAGCCAAAGCAAAGCATAAAGTGTGTGTGTCAGCACACAGAACCACCCCAAACACCAACACACACACACGCCCACTACCAAGGTGAGGTATGGCTCCTCACTGACTGGTGAGCCAGCCATATCTCACCAGTCAGTGAGCAGCCACAGGAAAAGGTCAAGTTCAGGAACTGACTCACATGCAGTAAAAGTTTAGCTTACTAATATGTTTGTTTCTGTTCCCTTTTGTTCTTCGCTGCATCATTTAGTAGATATTATGTTAAACACTGTCCAGCTGATTGAATGTGTTCAATGCCAGTTGAGCCACTACAATTAGATTTTTATGAACGAACACGTATCTATGTACAGGGATGAAAGACATTCAAGATCAAGCACATCAGACTAATAACTTCAGGGCTCTGTGATGCGAAGAAGGAGGTACAGAGAGAGAGAGCAGATTAGATAGAGCAGAGAAGATTGGAAACACAATAGCCAGATGAGAGAGGTGTAAGATAACAGATTCAGCAAGACAAACCACAGGACTCCTGCTTTGATAGAAGAGGGGTACCTGCAGGGAACTTTGGGACACACACACACACACACACAAATACACATCAGATAATATGATGTGAAGGCACTGAACACATACAGGCACAGTACACACTAATAGAAGAGAAGAAGTTGGATATATAAAATGTATTCATAAACTTTTGTCTAGAAGTTTATTAGTAAGTATTCTAATACAAATAACACGTTTAATGGAATAACCAACATGCTACAGTGTACAATGCATGTACTGTACACAGGGGACATTTGATCCTGCAACAGGCCCCTAAGCTACTAAGCTATAGCTTTTCTGCTGCCCGCAAACACATATCCGCCACCACCATAACCAACCGATTCACCACTGCACATGGTGGTACTGCTACGTCAGTCCTGACCACAACAAAACTCACTTCATTTCCACTTCATAGCAGTTTTGAAATGACACAAACATGTTTCGCCTGAGGTGTCACACCAACATGCTACTCCAGAGGCACTGTAAAGGTGCATGTGGGATTTAACATGCTGCCTGAATAAAAAGTATTAAAACTAAACTTACCACTAGAAACGTCAGTTCCTGGCAGCAGAATTCCTGGTTAGCTCCCGGAAGACTCACGCTCTGAGGCGGAAAGTGCCCAGACCCATTTTGGCCTAATGGACTCTTCTTTGGCGCCCTCCAGTTTAGTGGTGAGGTGGTAAAAGCTGCCCTTTCTTCAGCAGCAAATGACCCTTGTCCATATACTTGTTTCATTTGTTTCCAAGTCAATGTCCGGTGTATTTACTCTTCGCATCTGTCAAATTTTGCGAACTTGCTTGACATCCTCTTGGCTAATGCCTGTGTTTTCGCAAACGTTAGCATGCTAACATTAGCGCTAGCTGCCGCAGAGCTCCAGGACGAGCACCCGCGCTCCTCGTTTCGAGCATTTCTTTCCTTTTAGGTAACGGTTTCCGGCATGTTTTGTTTTTGTTTTTTCACTTTGAGCTTTATTTCTTCTAACAACCACTGCCATGCCTCTGAAACAGTGCACAGTTATTTAGCTAAGACGTTTTCCACTCGAAAGGCTGCATGTGCAGGTCGTAATGTTACAATACGTCACACCAAACTGACCAATCAGCGTCAACAAAGCTCATCACCATGGGCAACAAAGAAGCCAATCAGTACTATTGCATTAAGCAGCAGCCTCTCTTTAGTAAAAGTCCTATTGTTTTGTTTATTAGGACAATTCTGATTCACTACAACTTGGCATTTTTATCAGCTATGACAAAAACAAAGTAACTGCTAAAGTTCTGGGAAATGGTGAATTTTTTTTCTAGATGTGCCATGTTCCCAAGTGCCAGAAATAAACGTCATGGTAATTGTTACTGATAGAAATAATGAATATGACACCCAAGTTCTAATAGGATTAGACTACAGCTTAAGTTCAGTCAAGGTTTAGAGCTGTCATTGTAAATATAGTAATACTCACAAGATTGACTATACTTGTAAGGCTCTTAGAAGTATAGTAGTTCTGATCTATGCCCATGCATGTGAGGCTGAGTGACTTGGATAATTTCACACCAATGAATTATTGTCTTTGTCTCTCTTTGTTTTAGTTTAAGTTGGATCAAACCAAATCAACTTAATTTAGCAAGTCCCCTCGTCTCTGCCAGCAACACTGCTTTTGTCCTCTTTCATATTTCACACAGATTTGTGTACACTGGCACTGAAAACTCTCCTTCCTTCAGGGAGAAATGGTTTCATGAAAATAGCTTGCACTAGTGGAAATATGAAGCGTGTGCCAGGATTAAATTCCCAGACAAAAAAAAAACTTGAACAACAAAAATTGATCACACTGAAACTGTGATAGAGCCTAATTGGTAAATATCAGTGTGTACTGTAGGTCCGATCCAGTGGAGTCATCATGAAGGACTATGAATTTTTTGAAGCTGTCCTCATTTGGTGAGGACAGCTGACTCATGTTCAGCAGCTTTATGACGGAGCTTCACCCCAGCGCGACGTCACTCCTCTTGAGGAAAGAACATCTCTTCCCTCTTACAGGAAAAAGTCAAATGATTCACCTATTAGGCCACTTCTGGTTGGACTCTGGGAGATTTTGTTTTGCCATCAACCAGCGTCAAATAAGTGTCTTGCTAACGTCACAACAAATTTGAGCTGTCGAGTGTTTTTTTGGGTTGGAGGCTGAAGTTGCGGCCAAGATAGAGCTAAGATAAACAAGGATGAGAATTACCATGTTTCACAAAAAGGGATAGACTGAGAATACTGGAATCCACTGACCTCTTTTTGTTGCTGTTTGGGTTTTGACAGCAGCCAGACTTTGGATCCCAGCAGTTTGCCAACTACTATTATTTGTCATAGTGCCCTTTGGGAAATGAGAATAGGTCAAACGAGGAGGAAAGATTATACAAGAACTCATTTAATTAGTCAACATCTCAGCTGCATGCCATGCAATAGTTTGTTCTATAATGTTATATGAATTATTATATTTATATGAAGTTTAATTTTTGTTGGCTGTATGTTTTTTATGAGGTGCCAGAAGATGTAGATTTAACTTTCTGGTCCCTGCATTCATTTGTGTGAGGATTTTTCGTCATGTAGTCTGCTATTAGCCATTAGCCCTGCAAAATGAGGGCCTGATCCCAAGAGAGGCCTGAAATCCACCAGGAGACCTGAAAACCATCAGCGGATGGCTGAGGACGCGGAGGTGCAGAGCTGGAGAGAAGCGATGAGAAAAATCTCTCCTCGGTATCGAACAATCATGAACCAGAACAAAACATGACTGAATGAAGTATAAATTACATAAAGTCATTCAAATATTAGTGTGTATGACACAAATTGTCAAATAACTATAATGAATTGGAGGCTCTCAGATTATTTATTTAAGTAAAAGTAGAAATACCACAGTTTAGAAATACTCTCCTGCATTCAGAATGGTACCAAAGAAGAAGTACAAAAGCATTAGCTACAAAAACACTAGAAATACTGGAACTACAAAAGGTAAAGGTAATCTTTATAAAGAATGGCTCATTTTGCGTGACTATCTTACTGTGAGTACATGATATTTGAATGTAAGTAAAGACAAGGACAAGATATTGGTCCTTGCCTCCCTGTCCTCTTCTCTTGCTCCATCTTCACTGTACCACACGGGGGGATTTGTTTGCCACAGGGATCAACAACCAGTTCGTGGGTGGCTCCTGAACTCCTTTTCCCCTTTTCTCCATGTCCTCACAGTCGTTTGAGAACAACTTGGTGAAGCCACACAACTCTTAACCCTTGTGTCTCCATGCTGGCAAAACTGACCAAGATATGTTGTTTGTCGAAGGGAAGGAAAACTAGGATCAGATGTTTCCAGCTGGTGTAAGCATTCAAAAGCCTCTGGGAGTCAGGGGCCCTGCTCTAATCCCCGAGGGCACCGTTTCTCCTTGTGTGATTTATTCCATAAGATAAAACAGCATGTTTTTGAATACATCAGTTCTTCTCTTTCTCAGTTGTTTAGACGGGCTTGTGCTTACTTCTTGTACACTGCCAGGCCGTCACGAGGAACTACAAGGGTGTTTTAATGAGTTCGGAACATAACAGTTTATGTTGGCTGGGCTCTTCTTCATCTACTCACTTCCTTCTTGTGTTGCATTATTTTTGGCTCAGTCAGAGCTCTTCCTCGTCCATCTTCCTCACCGGCCTCCAGTTCTTTGCCCTTACATTTTGTCCCCATCTCAACTTAAAATTTGTCTCTGGCCCTGTTTTTTCACTCTTCCTCAACCATCCAGTCGTCCTTATTTCATTCATGTCACCTCATGTCATTCTTCTTTTTTTTTTATTTTACACAAAAAAGTGTGACTGGAATGGCATTTTGACTTTGCCCTCCGAGCCACGTGATTTCTTTTTTCTGCCACTAACCCCCAGAGCAGATCACCAGAGGAAGTCCAATCTGAAGTGACTCTTCTGACTGTCAAAAGTTTAATGCACACAGTTTAAAGAGCCTTAAAGAGATCCGGATGTAAAGCCAGTAAGCATGAAAATTGAAGGTTTTATACAGCAAGTAAACCCTCAGTTTACTGAGGAGTTTTACAGTAAAAACCCTCTCAAGTTCCCAACAGTTATTGGTGAAACTGTATAGTGTAGAGGAAGGTCAACTGGCTACGAAAAGGAAGTGAAACAATGTTTTGGCTGATGAGGAGAAAAAAGAAATTAAATAAGGGAAAGTGTGTGTCTTCCACACATGAACTCATTGTGTGCTCGGCTGTGTTCTGAATGTGTTCTCTCGTCTTGTCCTCTCCCCCTGTGTTCATTATGGTGATAAGGCCTCCATTGAAGTGCTGCCAGCCCACAGATAAAGAGCCACAGAGAAACTTCTCTGTGAACATGCCGCTCCTGCAGACCCCCATCACCCCGCCGGTGCCAGGCTCCCGTCAACATCCCGTCCAAAACTTTCCCCAGCCCTCCAGTCTATTTCTCCTACCCTCACTTCTCATCTTCTCCATTTTCCTTTCTTCACCTTGTATCACTCATACCAGACTCTTTCCTTTGAGCCTACAAGGACACACTCCAAATGAGTGACTCCAAATAGCATCACTCACCTTTTTATTTTACAGTCATTACAGTTCGAAATAAGTAAAAACTAACTAACGTTTGACAGTTAAACTATTCAAATGTTATGTAGAAAGTGCCATGAGGGTAAAATGTGATTAGGTATGTCGTAAAATATCAGGAAAACTCTGCTTGTGAACAGTTTTTATTATGTTATGCTACCTTACCTTGTTCTTTTCTCTTTTCTTCTCTAAATACAATCAAACTCATTGTTACTGTACTGTCCACTGACACATCGGTGACTGTGAGTGTGGACCAACATCCATACAAGCTACAAAAGGTCAAATAATGCTAAATGCATTCACTCAAGCAATGAGCATTATTATACACACAAACACACTCTCTCTCTCGCTCTCTCTCTCTCTCTCTCTGTCTCGCTCTCAGTCAGATGTATGCGCGTGAGAAAGAGATGATAGGTGCTTTGAAGTGCTGCCAGGTGGGTTGGAGCCACACACTGAGGACGCAGCAGGGAGGCTGGCGTGCCAGGCCGGTCCACCTCTCTGCCCACTTCCTCAAAGGACTCCCGAGACCCAGCATGCCCTGTGGTGCTGCTTAGCAAGGCCTGCCAACAATAAGCTGTATTAAAGCACTTAAGGAGGCACAAGAATTGGGCTGAATGTCACCCACACAGAAGGGGGATCTGATCTTTCTCTGCCCTAGGGATGTGATTTATAGCCAAGAAAGGGATCCACTGTCAATAGTATGTCCATTATAGAAACTCCTAAATCATGGAAGGATTACTGAATTGTCCTACCAGGCACATGACCCCTGACCCTTTGGGGCTCTGGGCCAGAGTCTCTGTTTGAAGTGACTGTTAACATTTATTGTTGGAAAATCAATCAAACTACAAAGAGACACTAAATAGCTACAAAAAGGTAAATGAACTGTAAAGAAACACAAAATGACTACAACGGACTCATTCGAAGTATTGTTTGTTTAGTGTGTCTTTAAGTTCAGATATTGTGCTATGTAGGTATTTTACATGTCTCTGTCCAGGGACCCATTGTCTCGTAATCTGACCATGACCCAACTACAAAATGGAAAAACACAGCAGTCGAGCTCTCTGTGCCGAGTTCATGACAGATGGACTGAACGACAGTGGAAACGTGTTCTGTGGTCAGATGAATCCCATTTCACCTGGCTTTGAATTCTCCATCCATCCAGGCTACTATCAGCGAAAAGCCAGCATCTGTGATGATATGCAGGTGTTATAGTCATCCAGGGGGCAAATAATCTACTTGCTAAACTGCAGAAATTAGTATGCAACAGATTTTAGTATGCTGTTCACTTTCATAACAAGAAACAACTTTATTTATGACAGCTATTATGGCCTCAAAGAGAATACTACTGTGTTTTAAACTTTATGACTCACGACTGCAGCAGAACAGGACACACAGCATACTGCAGGACAATATGTCTGCAGGACAACATGTCCTACTGTACTTTTCTCTTTTGTGAAAACAAGCATAAGAATTGGGCAGAGCTTTTTTGGCTAACATAACATCTTTATAGCATTGGGAAATTGTATGTTATCATCCACACACTGGGATTAGGAATAAAGAGCACCAGGGATAAAAGAAAAACCCTAGGGGATGCACTTTCAGACGTGCTTGTGATCTTCCTGGGTGACATCACGAGCAGAAAAACAAAATGTTGTGACCCAGTTAGGGTTCTGCCAACACAAAGAGTTTACAGTTTGCTCTGGTTTTATTTGTGTGGGATCCACTGGGACCAACAAAAACAGGAGCAGACAGAGGGAAGATTCATGAAAGCGGATGATGGAAGAAATGAGGATTACCATGTTCTGTGTTTGTCAACAAAGTTTCCCCTCCAGCTGTGGGGGTACTTGCCTTGTATTTTTCCACAGCTGTGCCCTGCGGTGGTCCAGTGGACAGTTCTTCACTACATGCATAATTGAGAACACTGAGAGCAATGCTGCAGTTTGTTGTGTAGCAGTCTAATATTGCACTGGACAGGTTGATTATCACATTTCCACCGGTCAACCAAGCAAAATTGTAGTTGAACAATGGTAAAGTCTGACCTGAAAGTCTGCTGGAGACTGTATGTCACAATCATTTACATGTACTGTATATAACACTAGCAATTTAAAGTGGACAATTAACCTAATCCACATGTCTTGTTGTGGACAATGCTCTAGGACTGGAGCACTGTGGAGGAAACCGAGGAAGACTCTGGGAGAGCACCTTCTTGCTCTGATACGAGAACACTAAACACTACACCATCATTACCTTTTTGGATGTAAGGCAACTCCTGGAATGTGTTGGGCATGATGGACAGATGATGTTAAGAGTGTCTGTGGGTGTATTTTCCGTGTTAAAGTCATTTGGGTTGAGAGATGGGAGGGCAACATGCAAAATTGACTCTTCAAAAAGTGGTCTGTCATTTTTGTGGTCTGCTGCACTCCATTTTATTTGTTTCTTGTTTGAGTTCTTCCCAGCAACCACAAAACCCCTCATGTCCACTACTGCAAAATACTGGATTTATATGGTTGTCTTGATGATGCAGCTAAAGGCAGAAATCTGATTCAAATATTGGCCAAGCAAAATCAATATATTAAAAAACTACACACAATGATGCCTTTTTCCACCACCATTTAAGCAAGCAAGGTTATAACACACTGCTTCTCTGAGTACCAACTAGTAATGGAATGGTTTGGATGGAAAAATAATCCAAATTCTTCCAGATAATCAAATGAGACAAATACAAATAACCTCCCCTTTTATTTAGATTAACTAAGTATAGTGAAGCCACCGGGATTACAGGAAATCACTTCTTTTGAAAGAAGACATATTTTTCCATGACTGCTGAACGTCTTCTCTTCAGAAACGTGGATCGCTTTGAGACCTGCGCTCAGAAAGGTTCCAAACACAGACATATCCCTGCAAATTGTCTTTGATACGTCTTGCGCTGTGCGACTGTGAAAGGAGCATAGCGTGGCTGCCTGTCATAATATGTCCTTGGAAAAGACCCTGGGTCAAATAATTTTAGTCTTGGCATTTGTTTTAATCTGGCTGGAGCTCAGGAATGGTGAAATGTGCTGTACTCAGATGATTAAAATAGTCAGGAGGTTTGTTGGGGACAAATAAATATTATGTGTTGCTTATCACTGCTGTCTCACCTAACTTTATTAGGGTTGGTGGTGTTGTGTTCTGAATGGCATATGTACATCAATTAATGGCGACCATCGGATGAGTGCACACTATTTTCTGAGTCTGTTTGCAGTGATGAAATCTACAAGCTGAAGTTGAAAAAAAGAGAGTCTGAAGTAGTTTAACTCTAGTCTGGTGCATATGGCAGTGATCTGGTTCAATTTCCAGGGATTTCCACCACTTCTTAGCAGTTTAATCATCTCTTGATGAATTTTGTGGGCCATCTGGATAATATATGCTCTCAATTAACTCTCCTCTTCCCTATTTTAATACTTTTCTACCACTTTGAAGCAGCTTCCAGGCCCACAGCAGACCGAGGCTTTGCTGTGGCTTCACCTAGGCACTGATGCTAATACTCCGTTGTAGACGCAAGAGCTGCTGCTACTACTCCACATCACTAATGTGCTGGCCTAATTTTTCCTCCTCTCTGCCTCAGTCACACTTTGTTTTGTGAACCTGGTCCTCATTATCCCTGAAAGTGGAAAATGTGGAATGATTGAATAACTGCTAGACAAAATTTGGAGAGAGGCATTTTTCATTCACAGACTCTGACAGGTAGTGACATCGAGGATATGCTCTTATTGTTTTGCTCCTAAACAGCATTTCTTTAACACCTTTAGAGCCCCTGCAAACACTTTATAATGCTATTGTGCAAGCATGTGTAATTCTGCCAGGTGTGAAAGCCTTTGAAAAATGTCCATGTTGCAGTTTTATGCTAAATAAGGGCGTTTGGACGAAGCCAATACGCCTTGAGTGTAAACAAATGTGAAAAATGACCATATTCCAATCTGACACACTTAAATAAGAAAATGAGAGCAAACAGCTAAACACTCATAAAAATTAATTAACTTCATGAGGATGGAAAAAGTGATGGATGCTTCACTTTGTTAAATTCTAGTCACCGGATCGTTGCCAGGGGTATAATTTGCATCCTTGCTCTGATGTTTATTTAGGAGCAGATGTTTTATTGAAATTTGCACTGATGCGAAGCTTCATTCGATGCAGTCTTCTTAACGCTTCAAATCAGCTGTCCCAAAAGCCCAGTTTCTCTTATAAATACAGGAGAGATTGCATGTGATGACTTTGTTTTTGTCTGCACACTCATATGTACACATTCAAAACATGTGTGGGATGTTCAGGAGTAGGGGAAAATCAGACTTTCTGGCATGAAGTCACATGGTAAGTAGCTAGCTAGGTGATGGCAGAGGGCCAGTTTTCCATCTTTTGATGAGAACCATGTATCTGGTGCAACATGTGTGGAGGAACGTATGGTGTCAGAAAATACCAGCACTGGTGCATCATCCCAGTGGCTGGATGACCACCTCAGCTGTCTCTGATCCTTTCCTTTTCCCCTTTCTCAGCTCTGTCACATTTTCTATTTTCTTTCCACCTTTTCTCATCCCTCGCTTCCTGTCCTCCATTTGCTCACACACACACTCGCCACACATTGTCTGACGGCCTCCTGGCCATGTGTGTCCACATGCGAAAACCAGGAATCTGGGTAGGCTTTGTTTTTGCATAGAGGTGAGCATGTCACAACAGGATTGAACACTTCCTGTGGTCCTTGACGCTCCATAGGACCCTCTGTTTCGCTTAGCTCTCTATTTAGATAGGGGGCATTCTACCCTCCTTTCCAGGGGCCTCCAAGCACTTACAGCTGAGAGGATGTAGGCTGGAGTGATTATTTGGATGGGGAGATGTTCACGTGCACAGCCTTCTCCTCAAGCTATATGTTTGCAAACTCACCACTTCAGCAATGTGTAATCCTCATCCCTCCCTTTCTAACCTCAGGGGCATTTTCTTTGTTGTTCTGTTGTGATTAGCTGACTGAGGTATAAAATGCAAAAGAAAAAACAATCTCAGTGCGTTAAATGCACTACAATTCACCATTCACATGCTGTTCATGCTTTATAGGACAACAATTTTGATCACTTGAGTGAAAACCTGTTTGCTGCACCATGCGGCACCATGCAAAGA
>JAUBNQ010000012.1:8208584-8227609 GCA_032353495.1 Ctenopoma kingsleyae | reverse complement strand
CAGGTTTTGTTATAAATAATGTGTGAAATAACGAAAACACACTCTGATTGTGTTGCATTTTGTAACTTGGCCGTAAAGAAGACAGCAGTCATGTAGATGTGAAAAAGCTCAATATGTTGTTTTTTTTTACACTTACCGCTACGTTTATACGTCAATTAAAATAATCATTTGGGAAAAAGACAGATTTTTTTTTTTTTAATCTTACTTTTCACTGGTGACTGTAACTGTGACAGCAGTGAGCAACTTTTCTTCACAGGCATGCTGACCACCCACACATCAGCTGACTTTGCCTGGTCACTGAGCTGTATAGGACAAGAATGGACTCCTGGTGACTTTTATTATGCTGCCTGCAGTGTGCCTGCAATGTCACAGCTTTTCATAACTGAACTGGAGAGTGCGTTTTGCTCAAGGACGACCTGAAGTTGGACCGCAGGATGATTGCTTTCATCTAACTAAGATACGTGAGGAATTCCAGGAATCGGTTGTCCATTGAAGTCAAATCAAACTTGTAGTTGCACATGATTACAGAAACGTCACTGTGACTGCTGTGTAGATCTTAAAGGAAAATCCCCCTGCTGAACTACTGTAAGTGAATTAAAAGGGACTGACCCCAGCGCAGCATGGTACTGCTGTTATCTTGTGATAAGCTCTGATACAAACAGTGTTTCCCCTCCTCAGTCCATGTAGAGGCGTGAGAGAGGGGGTGTTAAACCCCTCTCTATTTGCTTTCCCGTCAAAGGGACTATGCGAGGAATGCTGGGAATTTAACTGATCCCGGTGTGTCCCGGCATGGCTCCCAGCGCTCTGGCCTGCTCACATTCTGGGATCAGCAGAGCTACCTGAAACTGGACACCAGCTGACCAGCGCACCGTGGGGATCAAACATCACTTGACTCACCTAGGAATTCAGGCATGTCACTATCATGACTAAAGTATAACTAAAGAATTTGTTTTCTGGCATCTTTACCTGATAACAATAGAGTCAACAGACTTAAAACATGCGTTTCAAGTTATAAATTTGACAAAGTGACTTTGGGAAGTGGACAACACATCGCAGAATAAAACTAAAACAGAAAAAAAACTGGGCCATGGCAATGAGGAAATGTAACACAGGTTCAATTCAATTAAAAAAAAAATCCTCAGTGCTGCAAGTGATGAATTTTCCTTGATTTGCCTGGATAATTGCCAGAGAAACACTAGTCTGAAGATATGTCAGCAATCACTGTAAATTACAGAGATCATACTGTAGCTGAGCTAAGGCTGCTTCTAATGAGGTTTTATCGCGGAGTTTTACTTTTTGATGTACATCTCAGGATTGTTTTAGAACTTCCAGTCACACACGTTGTGTCACAGTATATATATATATCCTGGTCAACAGTTAAAGGGAGATGATGAGAATGAGAAAAGGCGATGTTAACACCTTTTTGACATTTTATTCAGTTTCCCCTCTGCCCTTGGAACAACAGGTAATCCATCAAAATACTTGCTCTTGAGGCAGGGATTTCTCATTTTTAAGCAGCTTAAAGACCACAGAGACTTCAGTTATAGTTCAGAACATGAGGGGCCCCGTAAATATCAAAATCCAAACCCTTTAAGTGGCTGACTCCTGACATATGGAGCCAGTCTTCCAGTCACATGGACTCAGCACTCTTCACAAACCATTCAACATAATACCACAGCTGTCTTCATGAAAACTGAGCAAAAGCCTGTGACAGACTGTGGAGATGTGGCAGAAAAAAGCGAGCGAGTAGGTCTTGATTCAGGACTATTTTTGCCCAGATAAACTCTAAAAGTTTAGCGCCATGGCAACCTGTTTACAATAGCAATGCGAACGCTGTCGTAAGGTGGGGTGAGGTGCAGGGTAGCACGGTGACGAGGAACGCGTTGCTGGCAGAGAGTTGCTGTAAAAATAGGCAGACGTGATGTTGGGCCCACAACGTTAAGAAAAACGGAGTCTAGTTAGTGAGGGAGGTGGTGCCGCAACTACGTCATAGCTGCTGAAGCATCTCCGTCTTGGTTGTAGCTGATGCTGTATGTATGTGCACATTAATTCATTCACCCTGACAAAAGTTGTGCTCGTATCATTTATTTCAAGGTGAGGCCTAAACGTATTTTAGAGCTCCGTCACCTGAAGTTTTAGTAAACCTGTACTGGATTCACAGTTGGTGTTCTCAGCTTGTTCCCGTCAGCTGACATCCCCGAAACCTGCTTTCTTCCACCTCCGTAATTATCACTTTTTCCTTTCTAAACTTGCTCCACCCTCCACCTGTCTCATCCTGTCACACGTACCTCAATTACCTGATGTCGAATTAGATTGTCGCACAATCCCAGTCTGCAGATTTAACAACAACAAAAGAACCCTTTTATTTTAAGTTCTTCGCACACGCACTCACCTCCACCTCCTCTCTGACCTCCTCATCGGGTCACATCGTGGCCACTCCGTCGCAAAGGATTGCGGGAAACCATGGCGAGGCCAATGAGAGCCCTCCAGACGGATCGCTGCCGGGCATCGCCGCCCACCTATGACTGCTCTCTCCAGCCGTCGCCATGGCAACAGCAGCGCTTGATGGGAGAGGATCCTACTTTCTAACAGAGAGAAGTGCGTGCGCGTGGAGTGCATGCGTTGAGATGTGTTTATTTGAATCTCGAAAGCCAAACTCCTCACTGTTGACCCTGACGCTTAACAAAAGGGAAGAAGTGCACGCCACGACCCCTGAGTTTCGACAAAGTTAGAAAAACAAATTCAATGCCAGTTTGAACACTGTATTGATTTTTCTCTTTGGCTTAGATTTGAAAACTAATTCAGGGTTTCAGCACACAGGAGTAACACTGCACAAGCATCGTGTGTGTGTGTTTGTGTATGTGTAGGGAAAGTGAGTGCATGTTTAAATCTGACAGAAAAACTTTGCATGTTTCTGTATGTTGTGAGAGAAGGAGAGAATGTGACAGGGTTAAGAAAGAGTGCATGTTCTTGGTACATATGTGTATTTAAGAGAGGTAAGAGGAGAGATCTGCGTGGGCTGAGCTCTTCATGTTTATTCATAGCAGTGCTGATCTCTTCACAGGTTTGGCTATCATTTGCTCTTTTCTCCCATCTCTCCTTTTCCGCCTGATTCTCTCTCTGCTGTTTTTTATTTTATTATTTATTATCTTTTTATTTCTCTCTCTTGCTTGACTAAGTCAAAGAAACGGCAAATTATCTCCAGTTTCCCCGTCTCTGACTCGACTGTTTTCACTCTTTCTCATACACACACATACAGGTGTGGGTAGCTCAACAGGAGGGAGAGTTTTACAGAGCCCACACTCACACATATACACACATTTAGAAGTGAGTCGTGACTAGCGTGGAGTTGACTTTGCAAAACAACTGAATGCACTCCTCAACTAAATAATCCTCAACTCAGGTTGGAAAGTTTCTGCAGTCAGAATGTACAAATAAAATGTTGATAATTGTTACAGGTGATGAATAATTTGCAAGACGCAAAACAGTCTGCATGAGGCATGCTGAAGAAAAAGGTCCGAATTTTATGGAAATCTGCAGTTTTGCTTCGACGGCACAGAACAGAAAGTGTTGTGAAAATAACAAAGCTCGAGGTTTGAAGAGTATGTTCTAATAGATGGAAAGATCAGTGCCACTTTCTGCATACACTATTTTAATTTTTTTTTTAATATTATTTTAATTATATTACAATTTCAACAATTTATCTTTTTTAAACCTAAGAAATTGATTTATTCATGTTTAATCAATCAAAATTTAGTGTCAGGAGATTTCGTTGAGATACAATATGTAAACTCTAAACCAGCTAGAGGACTAAATGAATAGTCAAATGTTCATCAATGTCATTGAGTACATCCTCTGGAGACCATGAATATCTGTTCACAATTTCAAACCAGTGTTCACAGCTGATATCCATGAAGTTGATGTTGAGACATTTCACATAAAACACAAATGTAAATTTCCGGAGTTAAGGAATCACCAAAGTCAATGGCTTTTATTTTCTGGGGACCATGAATGATAGCTTTACTTGCAAGTTACGAGTTTACAGAGAAATGCAAACAGATTTTCAAAATGAATGGAGGCCAAATAACTTAAGACGTGAAAATAAAACACATTCAAAAATGTATTTAGAATACGTGAAAACACAGTAACATGGTTTTCAATCATGGCTTAACACAAGCAAAAGTACTAAAACTTGCAAAATAAAGAAAGACATCACACGAGTACTTTGGAACGTGCATTTTTAAATACATGCGTGCATTTGTCAGTGCTGAATTTGTCGTTGGCGTTTTTGACATTTCTTCAACTTTCTGCCTTGTTCATCTGTAGTTATTATACATGACAAAGTCAACCGTTCATTCATCTGATACATGCAGACTCTCTGTTTGTTAGGTAATGTGCCACAGCCTAAACGCCCCAGCATCGGGCATCCAGCAGCCTTTCTTCTTCATCGCCAGCATCCTCCACCTCCTCCTCCTCCTCCTTCTCCGCCTCCTCCTCCACCTCTTCACCACTTCCACCCACGCTCAGCTTTTGTTGACTCTTGTCCTAAGTGAGTGTGTGCTTGTGCGTGTGTCTGTGTGCTATTTTATTATGACATTTTCCCCTTTTTCACATTTTCTTTTCACATATTTTTGCTTTACACGTGCTGCCGTTTTTACAGTAAAAAGCTTCCGGGATTTTGGAGCTGCCCAGGTGGAGAAGGATTTTGCTTAGATTTTGCAGGATGAACAGAAACAAACATGTTAATTATCCTCCTTAAAGAAGCGAGGAATAGCTCTAAACAAATGTGATTTAGACATACAGTATGAGTGCTTTTATCTTTGCTCATGCTGTCTATGAAAACAAAAGAGGTGTTGGCAGAGTTTTTCATTTTAAATTGTAATCCGTTGCATGTGGCTGACCAGCATATTTAAATGTGATAAACGAAATATTGCATTCATATAATCTCTTCGTTAATTTGAGCTTGCAGCACCTCCAAAACGCTCAGAATATGCTTGAAAATGAAATATCATGAAATTTCCAGCCCTGTTAAGCAGAATTATTATCGCCATTAATGACGAGAATGAATTTATTGTTTTCACCTTGTCAGTTCTCTGTACAAACCAACAATGGGTTGCTTCTTTAGTGGAATTTAATGTCCCCATCAGCATTGTGTTAGCATCTTTCCTCAGCAATTGCAGCACACGCCATGCAGAAATTAACCAACCAATTTCTGTAAAGCACAAACACACTCTTTTCATCAGCGGGATTCACACTTGACTGTTGCCATGGCTCTGTGGATCTGCCAGTGTCTCTCCGTCAAGGCCACAATGTTTGACAGAGATATTGTCTGGAACAATGATTCACTTTGCACTCAATAGCCAGGATGTGTGTGTCTGTGTGTGTGTGTATGGACCGCTGCCTGCGTGTCTGTGAGTGTATGTGTCTGTGAGGGTGTGCCGGTACGCAGACTGTTCGAATTTGTGTTTGTCCACCCCATCAAGGGAAACAAGCATATGAGAGTTCAACAAAATGTCTTTCTCGACAAGCGGGGGCTCCAATAAAGGAGGATCATCCGAGGATTCGGCCTTCAGCGTTCTGACTCCTATTGTTCAACAAGGTTACCGCTCAATACACATAACACGCCCAATAAAACGGAGATCCTAAAACTGCAGTGAACATAATAATGCAGAAGCCTTCAGCCTGACTCATTTCTGTGGAGTGCGAAATGTCTCCACAAGTAAACAGTTTATGGATTTTTGGTATTTTGAAGAATATCCAAAAAGAACAGGTGCTGCGTGTTGTTTTTCACAAACAACTCCATCAGAAATCAGATTGACTTTCTGACAGATCCATGACATTCTCAGTTTCATGTTGAGAATCTCACTGGCTGATATGAAATGTAGTGTTTCTTGTCTTTGTTGTAAAGGAGGCAACGGTGGCTGTTCTTTGCCAGAAGACGCCCACGCGCCCCATGTGTTCTTGATCGCTCTTCTCGTACACCAGACACACACATACAGAGAGACGTTTTAGTATACATAAAATTCCTACTCTGCATAGAGATGAATCTGTCTTCATAGTGGGAGGTGAAGATGTTAAAGAATACAGTAAAATCTCACTATAACAGATAATATCATCTAACAGGTCTGTTTTTTCCTCAAGTGAGATATATTCAGATTTTCTTGTCATTGGGGAAAAAAAACTAGACTAATAAATTGACAAAAATGAAAATAGACACTTAGACACTGGATCTTTTAGAATGAATAAACTGTAAAACCATAACGTGTAGTGTAATAATGTTTTAACATCAGATCGTGGTGTATCTGAATATGCTCCTGCCAAGAAAAGCTATTTGAATTCAATTGAAAATGAAGCAAATGAAATGACTCTATTAAAAGGCATGTAGATACCTAAACCACCCTTCATATAAACAAATAAACATTTACATTTCTGTTTTTCACCAGTAATTATTCATATTGCTTGTTGAGCATTTTCCGAGCAGTTTGTTTGCTGCTTTTCAATTAAATCCCATTTATGCACTTCAGCATTTTTATTTTTTTTTTCATTTTAGGCACTTAAATCCAATTAAAAGCACAATTTTCCTACCTACTTGTGTCTCAGCACACATGCTCATTAACTGAGGTGTACTTGCCCGAGGTGGATTGTAAATTCCAATATATCTGTGCACAGTCTGAACGTGTTCCTCTCTAAATTTGGTAACAATTCACATTTACAACGGGAAAGGTTAATATATTTAATCCTGATGATTTAACTGTGTGTTTTGTTTTGTTTTTTTCCCATCTCTCACTCATCTCTACTTTCTCTGGCATCCAGGTTTGTTTTACATAACTGCTCATTTTAGTTGAGCGCACATCTGAAAACTCTAACAAACAATACATGATACACACTTTAAAAACAATTCATCTATATCTTTGTTGACTTTTCACCCCAACAGATGGCAACACTGTACATTAAAAGGATCGCCAAGAAACTTACGGGAAATGTTCAAATTTAAATTAAACTTTCTTTTCTCATAGACTGATGCTGCTTCCTCGTTTACAGTATAAGATGATGGACAATTATGAAAGAATATTGTTCTCTAAATTTTTGTTTACTAAACTTCTGCCTTATTTTTACTGGTAATATAGATGGTGCGTTATGAATCGAGTCACAGTGACACCTACTGCCTCCAGAAAATAGCCATATAGCACACATTGTAAAATCTGACATAAAAAAGGTTTTGTCTGTCATCCACTCAACATTTATACAGTATGTCAACAAAGTACAGTAACCAGCAGCTGTAAAAAAAAATGGAAGCACCTACAAGCTTAAATGGTGTTAAAACACGCTTGAGTGCTCTGTGACAAAGTTTAGCTTGCTTTAAGTCAGGTAGGTGATGATTGGCTGACATGTTCTCCCCTCAGGGCTTACAGTAGGTGCACACAGTGCTGCAAACCCATCCATGTATACTCAGGCTCAACTCTGCTGCTGATGTGAGCTGTCATACAGACTGACTGCCCTCAACATTCAACTGCAGCTCATATGCTGAAGGCACCACTTGGGTGCTTTGATGCTCACCAGATTAATTCACTGTCGTACCACCATCATCCAGTAGACTTAATGCTTGTTAGTCTGTGGACATTACTCCTCATTCCTGCAGCCTTGGGGAGATTCACTGATGCAGTCTGGATGAGTTAAACAGCATTTAGTGTCTGTGTCAGTGTTAATAGACCTGTTCAACTCTTTTGCTTTTCCTTTTAAATATATATTTTTTGCATTTCCAGTTTATTTTTTATTTCTGCTACAGTGACCATCTGCTATGCTCCGCCACATTCTGCACAGCCTTTTAGGTATTAGTCATTATCAAGTTACAGCAAACAAGAATTTCCTTTTAGAAGCAAACATCTCGGCCAGGCTGTTCCATGAGTCTGGATCACAGGAGACGCCAACAGCAGCTCTCCACATTAGGGTACATATTAGAACATACTCTATTTATATGAAAAATATTTTTAATTGTAGCTAGTAAGTAAAATACTTGTTGATTTCAGAAGTTAGCAGCATTATTTAAATTTTAATTTACAATTTAAAGCTATAATATGCAGCAAATATGCAAGACTTCAAGCCAATCCACTCTCCCCGCATCACCATGCTCCATCCAACCCTGTAGATATTAGTTTTAGGAAATTACAATAAATAAGAAGCGACAAAACAGTCAAGCAGAAATAACCTCGCCTTCTGTGGTTGGTGAGAAGAGCGAGGATTGCTAAAAAACCTTCACTGTAGAGGGAAATATCTCTGCACTGCTGGCAGGCTGTTCAGTAAGTCTGGGACACAGACAACACCTTTCCACCTCAGGAAGCATTTTGTAGCATATTTCTACTAAAGATATTAGAACAAAAAAAAACATACCTACTGCAGCTTTAATATTTTGAGAGTATTTTAAAGCATATTGCATTACTTCCATTTGATTCCAGCATCTCAGTGTGTTCTGTATTCTGCAACCTGAAATGTGCACAACACATCAGCACTACTTCATTAAGACAATGACTCATGGATGCAGAATTCATATTACAGTCTATTTGTATTTTAAGGATGGATCGTTAGAAAGATAAGCCACAGCTTGCAAAATATATGACATAAACCTGTGGGGACAAAGTTGATTTGTGTTTGTAGGTTGATCAAAGTATGGTCATTGCAGTGGAAGATCATTAATATTATTGGATGTACCTAAAGCCACTTCTAAAGTGTTGCACTGCAGATTGGTGGACATCTGTGTTGTCCAATACAACTGTAACTACCTGAAAACATGTTGTACCTGCATGTTTTAGCACTGTCAATAAGAAATAGATTTTTTTTTCATTGGTAAATTACATATTATACATATTTGTGATTGTTGCGTAACATTGTTGTGAGTGCTTTTTACCTGGTAAGAGTTACCACAACCACCAAATGTTACTATTGTTGCTTTGGTCCATCATTAGAAATGGTGTTTTCTGAGTCAACCATACAGTCAGAGCGAAGAAAGCGAGCAAACACGATGACAAATGCAGTGGTTTAAATGGGAATGGAGGCTTGAGTGCTAATGTGCATGCTGCTGTTTCCTGTTTTTTGAGTTTTTCGATTGTACATAGAGCTTCATGTTGAAGCTTCATCCAATTTGCAAACGTTTCAGTTCAGTTTTAGTGCAAAACAACAGCTTCACTTGTTCCATTATACACAAACATAGACACAGATGAAAATATTACAAAGCTTCTGGACATAATTAAATACAAATTTCTCAGCAGAGAAGAAAAATGAAAGATTTGATTGATCTTATTTATTTACCTGAGAGTGCATGTTTGAAACTGCATCCTCCAAGGTCAGCCATCATTTATTCAGCATGACTCATTTGCCTGAAGCACAAATTCCTCGAAAGTATGAACTCATGTTAAAATGAATGTTACTGCTTTAACACTCGCACCCACACAATCCTGCTGCTAGTTTGCCCACACACACTCAAACAGAAACACACAGGCCTACATGCACGTGCAGATACACACACTCTCGGTACACCTACACAAATGCACACATGCAGACTGTGCATGGAAGCAAATGTTGTTCATGCATGTCTAGTAGAGTTGAGCTATGTGGAGAGGATCTTTGATCTCAGCCAGGCAGCCAACCAGCTTCTCCACTATTTGCATTCAGTCTCCTGGGTCTGTTGGCTTCTTGGCCCCTCACCAGCTTCAGATGCAGGTTACAGAGGTAGCCAGAGGGAGATTCCCACACATTCCTGTATGAGAGTGTGTGTGAGCGTGCGTTAAAGGTTGTGTTTGTGTGATTTTGTGCATGCACGAATGTAGCCGTGTGTGTGTGTATGTGTGTGTGTGTGTGTGTGTGAGAGAGAGAGAGAGGAAGAGTGAGAGAGAGAATGAAGAAAGAGGCCAAGTGAGAGTACCTGGGTCAGCATCACATCAAAGTACAGCAGCCTAACAGAGAAAGAGCGAGTGAGAAACTGAGAGAAAGTAAGAAAACCACAGAGGGAAAACAAGCTTCAAATAGAGAAAAGGAGAAGAGAGAGAATACCTAACATGCAAAGAGAGGGAGAGAGTGGATAAATCGAGTGAGAGGAACAGGGAGAGAGAGTGAGGCCTCTCCAGGAGGTCACTGAGTTTCTGGATCTCCGCTCCTTTTGTCCCACAGCACATTCCATAGCAACAATCTGACCAGTCAACCAGGGAGCCACAAAAATGAAAAGAAATATAGAGAGGAAAAAACTCACAGCCCACCTCAGACTGGTATAGAAACACGTGCAGATGAGGTATTCTACAGGACACAGCTTACTTGGACTCACTACAGCGGCATTTGGATTCATTTTCATTATTACTACTGAAATTTTGTCCCAGCTTTGGATTGATATTGATTGTCTGGATTTAACGGTTTTGCAGTTATCTCTTTGAATTATTAAATACATTGATTTAAGTTACTAACAAAATTTTATGCTGCAAAACATTTTGGTAAAAACTTTCATCTCAGTATTTCCTACCATTGACCTTTTCCAACAACGGGTTATTCATTTTATGCCAGTGCTATATAACATATGTAAACTTTATATATGCTTTGTTTCTGAAAGTGTGTTTTTGTAATGCAAAAAGCTTTAAACTTCAGATGAAATATTCAACATGATTTTTGATTTTATCTGTCATATAAGTCATTCATTATCAAACTAACTCAAAGTCCAGGTGAAACTGTGTCACAACATGGATAGCTTTGGGAAGTATCCAAAATAAGATGCTAAATGAATCTCATTTGTTTTTCAGTGAAGTGGCCCTTTAAGTTGGTATTTTCAGCAATGCAAATCAGCACTGCCTAAACACAGGAATTCTATAAATTACCTATTGCTCACTGATTTCAGTGGTCTTAATGCATTTCCCTGTGCACCAAAGTCAGGGAGTTCGCTCTTGTTCCCATCGGTAATTTGAAATGTAATTACCCATCATTTTAGAGTGCTTCAGGAGCCTGACACCTACATCTCCCCCTCTGCCTCTATGTCTTTCTTCCCTCTCTCACTCTCTCCCTCACTGGCTGTTTTTGTATGCTGGTGGAGGATTGTATATTTTCCACCCCCGCACATTTTTGAGCACTACCCCTGCCATTACCTATGTAAATGACTCGGGCGCAGACAGGCAGTTTACAGAGCCACCTCTCCTACACCATGACTAAATGAGAGCTTTTACATGCGCACAGGATACCAGATCCTATCCCTGCCGAGGTTATGTTCAGGCTGTTTATGTGCATTTTCATAGCTACAAATACGCAGGAGACACTTCATGTTTCGACATGGTTAAAAAAAGAAATGAATAGTAACTGGTGTTAAGATGCATAAATAATGTGTGTTAACACAGATAAACATGTAGAAGCTGTTATACTAGGGTCATTAATGATGTGCATATAAGCATTTGAGCTATTATAAACAACAGTATGCTAAATGTACATTCAGTCATGATTACATTTTATGAGTACAACTACTGTCTTTGTTAATAGCTAAAGAATTACTTTATTACACACCATATTAATCCTACTACTACTGATTGTACACATGACGTTGAGTTTACATACCACAAAACATCACATTCAGCCTTTCAAAATAATTGTATGTGTTCCGTGGCTCTGGACTGACCTTTCCAAAATAAAGAAAATAACCCCAGTGACATCACTGGGACACAGTCAGGGTTGTTTTGGGTTCTCTGCGAGCTGCCTGCATTGTAAACTCAGCGTGTGGGGGTTTGGAAAAAGTGGGCATTTAAGAGGAAAAAAGCTTTGAAAGATATGAAAAATGTTCTTGTGTTGCATTATGGGAAATGTAGGCTCCACTGTTTTGCAGCCCACATGGTACACATCTCTTCTGGAAAGCTTAATTGTTCTTCTGCTTATGCTGGACATTAGCTGTACCTCACTGTGTTATGTACAGTTTATCACAAGTTCAGTCTTTAAAATCATGATATCCAACATCCACTGAGAATTTCAGATCCAGCCCAGTGAACAGGGCAGGTAGAGCAGAGACCAATATAATTACCATTGTCAGACGGTAACACCAGACAGACAGAGCCATCTCCTATTACAAGTGCCTGACTGTGATCTTCACTGTGACAGGAATAAATATCAGCTTTCACTTTCTTAAATTGCTTGATTGATTGAAATAGCGTATACTGGTGTAATAAACAGGTTTCTGACTCCCTCTCTTCTTTCTGTGTTAGTTTTATTTATTTGTCCTGTTCATCAGACCAGTTGCATAGATCATCTGATTCTCTTCATGATTCTGTCAGATAAGTAGAGTAGACTAGTGATAACGTGTGGCTACTGTATGTGGAAATCTAGGCTAGCTGTCCTTCAGCAATTTTCATGTGATTTTTCAGCAGTAACATCTATTCTAAAAATGTGTTGGTGTTGAAATGATAAGTTATGATGACTTGACACCCACCTAATTAACTGTAGTTGCCTTATGATGGAACCTTTTTGAGGTGCTGCTGGTGGCACCATTGAGCCTCCATAGATGTATAAGTATCTCCCTCTCACCATAGTGGCAGAGCTCTGTAGGTTGCAGACTATTTTTGTGGCTCCTCTGCACAGGTGGATATAGATACTGTAGATAGAAGTGTAATTAAAAGTAGCTCCAGCTTCATTATGCTTTAATTGTACCTTCACATTTCCTGCTGTTTGTTTACCTAGCATCTATCAGCTGTCATTCAGACTTCTTTACCTGTTCAGCCATGGTGCCAATCACTGCTCATTGCCCACTTCCTCTATTATATATCTGCTGCTGCAAAAGATGCTGCAGACTTGCTGTCTTTTGGCCAAAGTGTATCACTGTGGGGCCTCAAACCCGGTAATTTCTTTGCTGTTATTACATTTAACCCCTGGTGATGCTACAGTTTCTTCTCATCTGATGGCTTCTCCGCCTCACACAGCAGGCACAAGATGAATTTAGATCACTATTTATAACCCTGTTGCAGTGCAGGTTGTTCAGATTCTCTTAATTTAAAATTAGTCTGAGCCGCTGAATGGTTCGAACTGAAGTAACATGGTGCTGCATCCAGTCTGTTTCAACTTTGGTGTTTCGCTACAGAAAAATAAGTAAAAGTGATTATTTCTGTTACGTTCTGTTGTAGTGAAAGCAACATAAGCTGCTCCGAGTTGCCCTGTAACCTGTAGCTGCCTTTTCTACTGCTAAGCCAGAATCAACATGAGTCACAGGTGTACACAGCTCCTGCTGAGGATGCTGTGGATGCTTTGCTGCCCTTCTTAAGACATACCCCCCAAAAATCAACTTTAGGTGACACTGAAAAGTGGGCTTTGCTTTTCATGGCCCTACTGCATGTGTAGGTGTGCACACACATGCACACAATTGATGCGTAGGGGTGTGGAGTGGTCAACTGATGAGGCACTGTGGAGGCTGAGAGCTCTGGAGAGTGGTGTGTGGGTTGGAAGCCTCCTCTCCTCGGAGCGAAGCGCACACACACGGACACACACTCTCAAAGCTGGGGGAGGTGGAGGCAGCAGAGCTTGCTTCACCGGCTGTCCATTGATCAGTGGAGAGGTTGGTAGACTTAAAAGATCAGTGTGGAGAACGGTGGAGAGCAGAGAGAGGGATGGAGAGGAGGATACTGGGGTTCTGTGGGATGTGGCAGTGACAGGGAGAAAAAGATAAGAGAAAAGGCTAGAGAGAGGAAGAGACATATGGAAAGTGTGTGAAGAGAGAGAGAGATGAGAGCAACAGGAGAAATAAAGAGGAGAATCACAGCTATTGGGTTTGCTCTGGGCTTTAACAGTCTGGATGAAGCCTGCTGGTAAGCACTTGATGTTTCTGTGTTTCTGCATGCGATGTATGTGCACATACTGCCTGGGTGCCCATTTGTATGCCTGTCTGTATTCCGTGCAGCCCATGCTTCAGTGTTTGAGCCACTGCAGAGAGAGAGAGAGATGCCAGCCGTTTGTCTCCACAGTGCAGCAGGCAGCAGCAGGAGGAGTACGAATCTTCCGGGCTTCCTTCCACTGCAGACAAAAACCATTCAGTCTGTTATCTGTTCAATTAAAAACAGCAGCGCACTCTGAGCTGCTGCTGCTGCTGCTGCTGCTGCTGCTGCAGGATTCTTTCAGACTGGCTGCATGTGCGTGTTTCAGAAGGTGTTAGGGTGGGAAAATCACACACAGGATTGCTTGTGTTTTCAAGTTGTCGCCTGAGAGAAAAAGAAGAGTGATACTCCCCAGATGCAGCTTGTGCAGTGTGTGTGTGTGTGTGTGTGTGTGTGTGTGTGTCATAGAGAGAAAGAGAGATTTGGTGTTTCAGTGCAATGTCAGATTGATGTGATGTGATGTAGGGCTGACAAACTATGCTTTGCATTGTTCTTTCACATACACATAATGATAAATAAATAACTATATGGCACATTATAAATGTTGCTTTCACTGCAGGTAATTTCAAAACAAAATAAATCACTGTAGTATTGTAGTAGTTTTCTCTCTTTCATGAGGGTCATATAATGTTGTTAATAATAATTATGGCTACAACAAATGTTAGTGCAGCTAATTTTATTTCACCAGGTGACCCATAAAAAGAGGTGCATCACAACATAATTCACCACTGAGTTTCATATTTTTGAAATAAAAGATAGGTCATGCACATGCATTTTGAAACAAAGGGGGAATATTTAGAGAAGATGCTGCTCATTTCCAGTTTAAATGTAAAAAAAAAAAAAAAGTAGCGTGGATCAATCAGGAATGCAGAACTCTCTTGCACACAGTTGCTATTTTATGTCAGGCTTAATATATATTTATATTTATATATAGTATATAATATAAGAACAAGACTGATACGTTGACAATATCAATCCTTAAGACCAAACATCACACAAACAAAGAATATTTATATCCTTACAAACAACAGTAGTCACAATTTGTCTCAGAAACACTGTAGTCCTCATTGATTACACTGGTCTCACCAGTCTAATGTACGTCTGGACATTTCTCTGGAAGTTCTGGCTTTAGCCTTTTACATGCAGGGATTCACTCTCCTCCTGTTTTAATGAACTGACACTGATTTTATGCGCCGTTGCCTCTGAGCTCTTCAGCATAGCTCAAACCACAGCCACTTGTGGCGTGTTAAACTAAACTTGACAATTCCCAGTTTTGCCACACCGTGGCCCCTGGAGGTCCCCGGGCCCCAGTTTGTGCACCACTGAGGCAGGCAGCAGCTGAAGAATCCCCCTTATGATATAGAGTCAACACGCGTTGACGTGTCGCGCTGCGCTTCCGACCACTCGTATCGGTATGCGTCTCCTGCACATACACGGCGCTCTCATGGGGACATGCGGCCAGCAGACACAGCTACGGTAAGTGGAGCCGCTTTTAATACGGGATACGTTTTTCCCGGGAGGGTTTAACAACTTTATCCAACCTCGCTGTGTCGTTGTTGCAGTTTGGAAAAAGGGAAGTTTAACAGACTTTTTCTCGTTCGTCGGCACCGTTCCGCCGATCACAGCCTTTCCATGCAGATTGCGCAACGCGGCGTGTGATCGTGCTGAAAAAACGTGAAAACAAATGAGTATTGTGTTTATTCGGCACTAGTTGCGTTACTGAGCATTCACTTTGGCCAAAGTCCACCTCATCATCTCGCTTATGCTTTGCTTTGGCCATGCGGGGCTTCTCCAGGGAGCACATTTCAGTCTCTCCACTTGGTTAAAAAAGGTTATTTTCACGCACCAAAATAGACTTTTAAAAAAACAGACACACGTCTGTAGTGTTGTTGAGCAATCAGTTTTGCTTTTTTCCAACTTAAATGTTTTGTTACTTTGAGGCTAAGTGTGCTGCTTGGTCCCGTGTGTGTGTGTGTGTGTGTGTGTGTGGTAGGGAGGGCAATGCGCAAAGTGTGTGGTCTCCAAGCTCTCCACCCCCGCAGAGACGCACAGTTTGCGCGCACATGCCCGCACGTACACACGCGCGCGCGCGCGCGAGCCCGTTTCATACCCACGAGCTCTGTCTGTCACGGTTGGACATGGATGTCTCTGGGTCTCAGGAATGCGCCCAGCGTTTTCTCTGTATTTTTCACATTAAGAGCAGTTTGGGAACCGCTCTCAAAGCCGCTCTCTGAACCGCCGCCGCCAGCGTCAAGCGAGCGGCAACAAAAGGCCTCTTCCGGTTACATATTTAAAAAAATAATGGTCGCGCAGATTTGTAAGCGTGACCGAAAGGAAATACTTTTCTTTTGTCCTACCATAAGTGTATTGAAAGTGCGTTTATTTTACAGTCAGTAAGTCACTTCCTGTTTGTATACGTTCAGTTCTCTTTAAAACAGCAGTAGTTTCAATTTAAATGTTTATTTTCTTTATCAGTTACTTTCACTCAAATATCATCTGTCTCTAAAGGCCCAAGTGGATGTCTTTAGAAACCTTAAAACCTTGCATTTAGTCCAATTAACAGAGCAAAATCCAACAACAATCAATATAAGATTAGGTTATAGAAGACACAATAACAACAAATATTGTCAAATTAAATGTATGTTGAAAACTATGAGTTAACGTTGATATTTTAGCTGTAACTTGCTGTGAATAATGACATTACAGCTCCAGACATAAATTTTTATATATAATGTAACTTTTTTTCATTTCATTGGGAATTCAATTTATGTTATGTAGCCTATTTATTTATTTTCCACAGTTGTAGGACTTTCTTTTTTTTTTTTTTTGTATGGCGTCTTCCGTTTTTTGTCCTTAGGCCACAGTTTTATTTTGAATGCAAAAGCTTCCGGTTTGTTCCTGGTTCACCCGCGTTCAACTTGACGCAGTAGAGGGACGGAGGTGGGGGTGTGTGTGTGGAGGGGGTAGCCCCAGCCTGCAGAGGAGAGGGGGAAATTCTTGTGTTTGTGGTATGCGATTACCCAGCGGAGAAGCGATGACTGAAGGGGTGGAGGAGGGCTGGGGTTGAGTTTAGGATACATTCCTCGTCTTCCTCTTTAAGTTAACCACATTATTGGAGCTGCTGACATGTTGCCTCCTCACATGACACCCATAAGCTCTCAGCTGATGCATTACAACTGGACAAAGTGGTCAGATGCCCTTAACACCAACAAGTATGATCGATACAGCAGAAAAACTATAAATCTATCTACTTTCTGTTTATTGTGCTTTTGAAGCTTTTATCTTTAATTGTTTAGGGACTGTGTGAAAATGATTGGGGTTGGGGGTGAACGTTGTGGTTATAAATACTTGGTTTGGACCCTCTGAAACTCTAAATTGCCCTTCCACCGATGTTTCATCAAACCCTGATTTCCAGCTCGATATGTTAATGGACCAATCATTTTTACAAATCACACACGAGGATTGTTTAAATTATGTTCAGCCCAACAAATGGAGCTTTCTGTTTATTGAGCGTCACAGCTGCTCTCGATTTAGCTCTATAACATGTGTTTAACGTTGCCATAGTTCTGCAAAAGAATCATTTCTGATCTTTGCTCCACAGATTTCAGACCCAGCCCCGTCCTTTCTCTGCACACCACTTCCACACTAATAATTTATAGGCTGTCCCTTTAAAACTGAATTCAGTGCATCATTTTTATGAAATTCTTTTTGCCTTCAACACCTGCCCACCATACACAGGCTCGGTGTTAACTTCAGAAATGTAGCGACATTACATCTGACATATTAAACGGGGCTCGCCACATTTGCATAAAACCAGTGGAGCTCTGCGTGTTCTCCAGCATCTCTGTCAAAACCATAATCGCCCACTTGCTAACGACAATTACTATAATGGACTGATTGTTGGATTATACCACCAAAGTGGTTTTAGCACACATCTGCATAATTGTTCTTTAGCATATACGCGCCTGTGGGCTCCTGGCTGCCATTAGCTGTTGCAGAGAAGAGAGTGATTGAGGAGTCCTTCGATGCTTGAAGAACAGCGGCAAATAGTGTGCCAACTGTGTGGGTGTTTTTGAGTGCGCGTGTCCGTCGAGTCTGTACCGGGTGGAAATGCACTAAGCATTGTGTTATTAATGGTTGTTTTTGGATTAGATATACTGTAGTGTTGACTGATGCAGGAGACAGAGCAGTTCTATGAGGGGGCGGATGCAGCAAAGTTTATTTTCAGGGGTCAACTTCGGGGCCCCTGAGCAAGGATCAGAACCTGTAACCTGCAGCTCAGAAGCTGGTTGCTGCTGCTCTGTGTGAGTGAGCAGACATGTATGAATTTGAAGCAGGATATATCTGGTAAACAACATCATGCTGAGTCAATTTTGTAAGTACAGGGTCAAGAAATGAATGTTATACAAGCAATCATGTCATCTTCTGGGAATGAATGCAAACAACACGTGGACTTTGTCGTTTTATTTTGAAATGTAATGACTTTTATTCTTTAGGAATGGCACCATAAAGTTTAAAATGTGAGCCTAAGAGGAAATACATCAAATTAAATAAGCACAGTGATTTTAAAACAATGATGTTTGCTTCTTTGTTCGAAAACTGGAACGCAACATTAAGACGCCTCCTGTGTCCAACTTTCATCTGAAATCACATCAGTGAAACTAGCGTCACATGACTAACAGATGGACAGATACATCCGAAGCACAAGGGGGACTGTATCAGCGTGAGCCGGGCCAACAGCTGAACCCAGCTTTCCAGTTCCAGTCCCTCTTTTAACATGCAGTGGGGCTTTGGGGGGGGGGGGCTGAGCAGAGCAACACTGAGGAAAATCTGCAGGACTCCTTCCTCCAGCACAACTGCTAATTTCTTATTTAAATTCAATAGTGGAACTTTGAGTCGGCACAGGAGGAGTTATTGTCTGTGCCGGTGTCTAATGATACCTGAAACCTGCACGGAGGCTGCTGTTACTTCATCTCCTTGTTCTCCTCTCATTGCTCATCCCTTGAAAGCCGGCCAACATCCCACACGCACAAAATCATGTTCCCTCTCACTCTCTCCTTTTCTCTGAACAGCACTCTGTGCTAATTACTCTCCGTTTCCATGGTAATGGGTAGCACCTCTCTCTTTTTTTTTGTTATCTTGGATAGCCCATCA
>JAUBNQ010000012.1:8194201-8208060 GCA_032353495.1 Ctenopoma kingsleyae | reverse complement strand
TGTGCTAATTACTCTCCGTTTCCATGGTAATGGGTAGCACCTCTCTCTTTTTTTTTGTTATCTTGGATAGCCCATCAGAAACATGCCTCACATCACATCATTCACTTCATACTGAGTGGATAAATTTGATCTTGCATGTAGGACATTGACAAACATCCCATAATTATAAACAGTATCAGAAATCTATTCTAAAGATGATTTTATCTAGTATTATCAATCTGTGATTTAATGTGCGTGCCAGGATTCCTTTTCAGATAAAGTGTATTTTTGTTGCTTCTCCAAATTGTTTCTCTCAGTGCAATCCACAACAATTCAGCAAACAATAATGCATAAATACGTAATACAACACTGGGATGAATTTAAGGGTGTGTGTGTGTGTGTGTGTGTGTGTGTGTGTTTGTGTGTTAGTGCATTTAAGTCAAGCCTAGCAGAAGGATGGAGGGTTGAGTGAGCAATAGCTTGAGATTATCACAGTGTTAGTGGCTCGGCTCATTACTCATTAAACCCACAGGAATGTGCTATCTCTGTGTCGGGCTGAAAAGGGCCCATTTTAAAGGACACATTCAAAAGTTTCAGTTTAACAGATTTTGCTTTAAAAATGCAGAAGCAGTTGTTATTTGCAACAATGTGCAAATAGCTGACAATAATGCATTTAATAGTATGAGATTAGATAACAATAAAAGTAATAAACCCATAAAGTCATTTACTTTTTTCTAATCTACATTTTTCCATATCTCAGTTTGTAGCAGGATAATGTAGTTCAGTTGTGTAGTGTAGCTGCGTGTGTAGCAGAATAAAACGTGGGTTTACTCTTCCTCTTTACACGTGCCTTAATACCACATTATCCTCAATGACCCTGGGTTTTATGAATGGGCAGCAGGAAGCTCTACCATTGGCTGAGAGTGACAGCCAATCAGGGAGGATCATTTGCAACAGAGTTGGGAGTGGATGAATGGACGTGTGAGACATTTTTAGAGGTCATGGTGCATGTGTGTGTCTGTAGGTGTGTGTGTGTGTGTGTGTAACTGTCTCACACAGTGACCTACTTGGTTTATTGCAGGCATCTATACATAGCTGTGGGAAACACAGGCAGACAATCGTCCCGGTTAAAATTAGCAGTCAGGGCCACCTGTCTCTCTCTGTTTCTCACAAAGGCGTAAACGCGAGAGCAGGCCGGGCAGAGATGGAGGGAGCAGGAAGGAAGGAAAGGGGGAAAAAGAGGGATGAAGAGGGAGGAGGGAGGGCACTGATCACTATGCTGGTTTAACTCCTCTATTGCCCCTTCTGTCCATTTTTTCCCCCACTGTGACACAGTGAGACATTGTTAGGTGGTCTGGATTTAAGCATGGGGGGTTGGTTGGTGGTCCAGGCCAAGCAGAGTTCACATACCTCTCTTGGATCACTGCCAGATTTCACAGAGGATATAGGTGGAATACATAGGGAGAAGGAACTTAAAGGACTATTCCAACTTTTTGTGCCTTGATCCCATTTAATACCTTGCGTGATGACGTTGTGGCAGCAGATACCTCTGCACGGTGTCCATAAGCGTTCTTTAAGGTAATTAAATGTGAGGACATGACCCTATATTTCCACAGTTTTTAAGTAATGGCAAAACCCTTCTGCCACCTGCATCCCCTCCCCCTCCCCCTCCCCCTCCCTCTTAACATATAACACTATTGTCACTGTATCGCAAAACTCAAGTTTCCTGCCTTTGTCATTTGAGACAGCCAACAGGAAGTGTTCATCTTCTTAACTGACAAGCACATTAAAACTGGTATCTTGTTTCCTAGAATCACGATTTTTCAGCCCACACTCGTTCCTGTGCGCCTCCAACAAAGTAAGAGTTTGTGGGTGGAGAGTCGAAATGCTTTCAGAGAGGCAGTTTACAACAGCAGACTTCAACTCTTGTGACTGTTTGTTTTACAACGCATTCAAATCTTGAATATGAAATGTCTGACACTTAATTTCTCACTGGGATAAACCCAGCCATCTCGTGATTAAAGTGATTCTCATCCCAGTGTCTTTCTTTTCCAGGATTCCCATCAGGCTTCGAGAAGCAGATCGACACAGCAGGGGAGGAGGTGGAAAGTCCTCGAGCGTCCGTTTGCCGCAGTCAAAATGGACGCTGCAGCAGCCTGGCTCAGTCAGCCATCTTGGTTTCAGCACGGGAGCAGGGGGACAGAGTGGTGTTGAAAGGCGAAGAGGGTTTGCCGCGTGCACCTGTACCAGTCAATGTTCTTTTCAATTTGCCAGCTTGTTTGGCTGCTTACATGCTCTGAGATGTCTTCAGCGTTTATGATTTCTGTGTTTCCATATGGAACCAATCATCAACTCTTCACTGAAAATATAAAGAATCTGCAGCCATGCTAGTGGCATTGTGATATTATAGTTTATAATTGGCTGTAATTAGTATATAAGTGGTAACGTGGGCACAACAGTGCACTGAGCTAATGGTAACATGTTCACATAATAACACAACTGGTGTTTAGCAGCATTTTTAACCAGGTTTAAAAACCATGAATTTCTTTACAAAATTATATAAATCTAATAAATAGCTATTATTATAATAGATATTTTAATCTGGATTTAACCAACTGAAAGATGGACGTTGCCTATGGATGCTGTCATCAGTGCACAAAGTTACAATTACTTATACTTATTTACTTACATATTTGTAAATGTGAGTTGACTCAATTTTGGTCGAATTTATGAATGAAGATAAAACAGTTATTGAGTTGTGAAAATAATATTTTTTTATTTTATTTTTTATTTAACCAAAAATATGCCCTTGCCCTAATAATTGAACCTACCATGTGAAAGCGGTTTCAGACGTCCTGTGGAGCTGACATTCTGCAGAAACATCCTTCTCACACGTTGCCAACAGAGGAAATTGTCAGAGCATTTAATGGGTGAAGGTGCAAGTGGGAAATCAGCTTCTGTCTCCTGTACTCATAGCAACTCTTTGTCTACTTTTCTTTACATTTAAGATGGTTTCTAGTGCAATATGATCATATTGAAGCCCATTAGGGTTGTATGAGAGTTTTATCGTAAAGCATGTTTTTGTTTCTTTACGAACTGTATTAAATCAACGGTGCAGCTGATGACACGACTCATGTCGCAGGGATTCTGCATGTTTGTCTTATGCTGTCAGCGTGAAGTTGTTTTTCCTCCTCATCATTTCCTGTCTCGGATGAAATGTGAAAGCCAGACAGCCATTTTGGCTCCAAGTGGAGCTGCAGAGCCACAGGGCACCCAGTGGTTGCTCAGTAGTCAGTGTAGATCCTGTGGGGCTGGCAGCAGCTACATCTGGCTACTGGGTCTCCGCTGGCAGCCATGTTACTCAGAACAGATGATGACACACAGGTTTGTTGTATGATTGAATTATTCTGCTTTGCAGAGCACACAAGTTTGGAATTAGTTTATTATATAAACGTGTTAATTTCTACTAGTGTCTTTCAGTGTCTAGTTCACACTGATGAAAATCATTTGAGATACTGGGTAAGATCTGGACCTGGCATACAGTGTAGGATTCTGTGTGTGTCAGTCTACAGCTACATTGTCTGCTGGGTTTCAGGTCTATACTCATACACATACAGTAGCCAGTAATTAATCTTATAAGCATTTCTGTTTTTATTACTGCATTTATGTAAATTTTCTAACAAACTAATGTATCAAAGAATACTGTGTTGTGTTTGAGGAATGAAAACACATGGATAATTTGACAACTTTGTGTTTATTGACTCATAAAACATTCTTCAAACAATAAAACAATTTTAAATGTCCGTTTCTGTACAATGCTTGCTAAGCAATTTTATTTATATATAGAAAATGTAAAAGGAGTTGTGTTAAAATGACAAAACTCCTTCAAATTTAATGGCAGGTATTCTGGAAAAAATAACAGCATTCCATCAACAAATATTTTCAAGCAATAAATACGTATTTATAAATAGTGTAAATTTACATCAAGATTAGAAACATAACGAAACAAACAAACAAAAAAAAAAATCACAAATTAAACTTTATTCCATAAGTCTATGTGCAACCCATTTTCTTTGTGACTTGGCTAGTAAGTTTTTTTTTTCCTAATTTTTTCCTTTTTTTACCTAAGAAACAAAAAGTCATAGTTTTGAAAAGAACAAGACTAAGATAAAACATAAAAGCTGTAAAAAAAAAAATGAAATAAAGAAAATCACCTAACTCTTCACATTACAAATTTTTTTTGGAGATTTTGCTGTCCAAAGAGTCTTAAAATTACTATCTACCATAGAAAAAGACCAGTTAGGCTAGTGCTCCTTAGAAGGAAAAACAGAACAAAATTAGAGGGAAATCTATAAATCAAAGCCAACATTTCATCCTGTTACCAGAATAAAAAACAAGAGAGAGCAAAAGAGAGAGAGAGAGAGAGAGAGAGAGAGAAAGAGAGAGGGAGGTTGTCAAGTCAGTAGTCTTTTACAGGTGGTGTTGCCAGTTGTGACAGTTAACAAGTATCTACAAAACATTTTTAATCACGCACTGAAAATCCCACTCCTTCCCTTCATCCCCCATTCCCAACCGTTTCTGATTAAGTCCTCCATTAAAACTGGGCTGAACCATTGTCTCTAGAGGGGGCTGGGAGAAGGGGGAGCAGGGAGAAGAGAGAAACAAATCCTGTTAGTGAGCTTGGTGGCGCCCCCCTCTGGAAGGGCCAGGCCCCAGCACTTCAAACAGGTTGCATAGACAGACACACTCAGCCTCCAGCCGTCGCTATGGAGACCAGCCATATGGGAGGGGCGGTGGTGAGGGTGGGGAGACGGCCTTGGCTTTCCTGAATATCAGAAATGGTCCGTGTATGTAGATGTTTGTTTTGTTCTTCTTCTTTTTTTCCCCCTCTATCTTAATACAACTTCCTGTGAATGGGCGTCATGGCTCCACAGCAGAAGAAGAAGGAGATGTCACCTAATGTCAAGATGAAGATGAATGAAGAGGAGGGGCCTGGGGAGAAAGATAACGCATGAGAATTAGTCACTGAGGCCTCTGCAGTCAACATGTCATAACGTAGACAAAAAAAAGCTGTATATTACAGCATCTTCCTATTAGTGTTAACAACAAACAGCAAATACTTCAGCAACAACTTGATAACGAGTAGTTTCAAGTGGAATCACAACCTCCTCAAGGCCCCCTTAACATTTATTTAAGATCTCCTCCTCCTCCTCCTCCATAAAAAAACCCATAAATAATATGTTCTGTCAGTTTAAAAGACTATTTCTCCTTCACTCTGTTGACTTACTAATGTGAACTGGTCGTAGACCTGCATCAGGTCCTCCATCCTGTGCTGCTCCAGCACTACAAAGTCATCCAGCGTGGCGCTGCCTTTCCTCGCACAGTCCTGACAGTGGACCACATACTGCTTCTTGGACAGGAGTTCACGGCGTACAAACAGCAGGTTGAACACCTCCACCTGCGGAACGCACAAACGCACACATTAAAGAGTAACACAAACTGCCTCACCGAAGCCCGATGCAGATAAAGTCCAAACTCTTATATATCATAACTCTAAAACATGATTTGTGAATGTGGACGAAGCAAAACAGCAGAAATAGCGACTGCAGCAATGATGTCATCTACAGACAGATAGTGGTGCTGCAGACATTTACTGGGATACGGACACATTTCTACTAAACAGATGAAAGCCTTGCATTCAAATAACACACCCACTGATTGGCTCAAACAAAAACTGGGTCAGTGTCAACAGGATAAAGCCCGCAGCTGTGGAGTGGAGTGTTAAAAATGTTAAAGATTATTAGTATTTACCAACTCAAATGTCTCCTGGTTACCACTTGCATATCAATATATTTCTCTTCAGGGTGTTGTTGATCATTTTATGCACATATGTAATAAAGCATCAGTCATCACCAGTGCATCATCATTTTCACTGTAATACATTGTAGGGTGTCGAGCATTACTCATGATCAGGAACAAGCACATGGCGAGACAATTATCTTCCACTAGAAAATAAGCGTGAGCTCCCGAAATGTGAAATCCTGTTAAAATTCACACCCCGGATGCTGAAATGTTCCCGTGTGCATTACTGACCTCACAGATGGTACAGTAGTGGGCCGGCTCGTCCCTGGTCCTTGGCCTCAGCACCGTTTCCTTGCCGGCTGATGCCAAGGCTTCCTTCACCCACTGGCACTGCTTCAACGTCCGCAGGAGGCAGTACCTGGTATGAAAATACACCCGGGTCACATAAAGCAAAAACAGACAAACTGAAACATGTAATACAGTGAAGGATCCTGTGACTCACTTGATCATCTCAAACAGCTTGTGATCGGACACTTTGATGTTGCGAGCCATGTTCCAGGAGAGGTGCACCATGGGAACCATCGACTTGACACTCTGGAGCTTATTCCATTCGTAACGCTCGACAGCCAGCTTGTACTGATGAGCTAAAAAAGCACAGATGAAGATTTAAAATGTATCTGCAGTGGTAAAACCTTTACCTCTGACTACATAAGGTAATGACTAAAGACATCAGCAGCTGTGAGTCATTTGTTGGCACTAAATTAAAGTCTAATTATACATTTAAAATCTAACTACACAAACAGGTGCACTAGTTAATATGGAAGCGTATTATTCCAGGCGAACATGCGACTGAAGAATGTGTCTGGTGCAGACAGGAAGTAAAATCCTCTTGTAATCAGCTCAGTAATCAGTTGAAAAGGTCAATAATCAGCTAAAAAGCATTTCAACATTACAGCAAAGGTCACCATATCAGATATAATCTGTTTTGAAAGGGTTGTGAACTCTGGATGCCATTTGGTTGGTAAATAATCAGGACATGTATGAACTCATTTTCATCCTCAAGCAGTCAAAATGTAATAAATGTGGGCGAAAAATCACTAAAACAACAACAGAGCCTGTATCCCCATGATTCCTTGAATACCTGTCAAAGGTCCTACGTTCCAGGCGATGTTGTTGCACCAACCGATGGCCTGCACCCAGTGGACTGTGCCGGTGTTGAGCCACACCAGGTCGCCTGGTCGCTGGATGAACCGATAGACGGGCACATCGGCCTCGTACAGGTCCTCCAGGTTGGGCCACCACGAGCCCATAAGGAAGTTGATGTTGTTCCTAGTGGTGAGGAGGAGAAAGAGTGGAGATGGATGTACGAATAAAGGAAGCAGAGAGGAGATGACTGGCAGACAACACAAATTAAAGGGGAAACATTCAAATTCATCTTACTTTTCGCAGAAGTTGCTCATCACTCCCCAGTACGGCTCTGGAACTGCAAACCACTCACAATCTCCTGGTCCGATGTTGATGTTGACAGCACAGAAGTTATTGTGTTCCTGGTGCCCTGAAGATAGGGACAGAGGAACCTCTTCACTCCACAAAGCTACGCACCAGACTTCACAGAATAAATAACACACTATAGAGAAAAATTAGCCCCAGAAAGTCGAGCGCGCTCACCGGGTATCCTGCTCCCAGGGACCTTCATGTAGAGCTGAACCGTGTTCATACCCAGGATGGTGTGACCCACGTGGCTGAGCAGGTTACCGGCTGATACAACTCGAGCAAAGGCCGGCAGCTTACTGAGCTCCTGTAGTTGCTGTTTCCACCTTGATACACGACGGGGTGAGAGAAAGGATTATTAGCAGATTGAAGTGTGTAAGAGTTTCATTTTGGAAAATTTCAGAGTACCAAATGATCAGTTCCAGGACATAACATGAGATGTTATGACACGTTATGTACTCACTTCTTTTCATCCGACACGTCAATGTTGGTTCCAAACTTGATGTGCTTTAAGGGTCCCCTTCTTTTGCGTGCAACACTGATGATACAAAGTGAGAATTTACAATTACCCTGGTGCTCTAATTGAGCTAAGTAATAAACTATGGAAAATGTAAAGGCTGACACTGGTTACCTCTCTGCTGACGCAGGTTCTGTGTCCAAGGGCTCTTTTAGTGCCTTCTTCTCATTCTCTTCCTGAAAACAAACAAAACACAGCAACTCAGCACATTCCCGCTGAATGTTTTTTGTGTCTCCTGAATAGATGGAATATATACAGCACACAAATCAAACATAACTGACCCGTAGGGATTCCTGGAAGGAAGCAGCCTGATACTGGGCATATTTGGCGATAGTGGTGTGGGAGCGTGCGCTTTCGCAGCGCCACATTTTCTTGATTCCTGTCGGGTCCCAGTTCTCATCAGCGGGCTGAGAGAGCTGAGTCCAGACCTCGACCAGGTGCTCTGGGTTGGCCTCTACCAACGTCTTTGTGGAGAACAGACCCAGGTCTGCAGAGATAGCACACAGTCATTTAGATAAAAAAAAATCTCCCATGCAACAGCAAACTTGATCATGATTTGTGTTTGGGGTTAAGCAGCATTATAGATATTACACATTGCATTTACCCAGTTTGAGCGCTCCAGCCAGTCCTCTGATGACAGTGACAGGGTTGGAGGGGTTTGTGCAGAATTGATGCAGTGGGGGGAAGAAGGCGTCCCTCTTGTTCTCCAGCTGGTCCAGTGACACAAAAAAGAGCATTAATTGATGTCATACAGTGGCTGTAATAGACTAATGAATTATACTCACATAGATGCTGGGTGTTGGAGGGTTGAGCTTGTCTTTGGGCAGGGCTGGTGAGGGTGGAGGGGGCAGGCGGGGTGGGGGGCACTTATCAAGGAGGATACTGCTGTTGGACAGACCATTCTTTCCCAGGTTTCTGCACATACAGAAGGCAGACAATGTTTTCACTTATATCAGCACAGCCTCCGTAGACTTTGCATTCAACATCACATCATAGCTACAAATCTACCAACACTCCTCCTTAACCTCCCTTTAACTGATTTATTAAAAATATGCAGGATGCAATGTCACATTTTACCAATCAAATGTAAAAAAAGAAAGGTAAAAGTAACTTCCTTTTGATAAACAACATGCAATCAAATGAAGAAATCTATTCAGCTGAATATTATCTGCATGGCAACAAGAGTGCCCAGTAGCTTTGGGTGTTGTTTACAGTTACATAATTAGTTGAATCTGGTTGTGTAGTTCCTCTTCAAATCCACAGGGAGGAGACATCTTCAAAACAAACCACATACTTCAACTGATCCTGTGCTCACCTGCACCATCAGTAAATAAAATAAAGTACTGAAGGCAACCATTCAGACCATTTTAGAAAACATGCAAGAAATATAAACAAAATGCAATCAAACAATACATTAATATGATGTACTCTAATACCGCCCTGGTTTTAACATGCACATCATGTTTCAGAAGTTACATACTGCATGCTGTACCCAGATTTACTGCCTGATTGAGGTGTTTCATGTCCATTATCAAAAACTACCAGCTACTACATAATGTGCCTGAAAAACAGTGAGGTGGTTCATTCTCACCTGCAGGCCTTCAGCACATCTGTAGAGCTGGGGTAGATAGATATTGAAGATGAAGATGATGATGAAGAAGAGCTGTGTCCGTGTGGAGGCGTAGCTTTGAGACTGGTGACGGTGGGAGGCTCGGCCTTCAGTGGGCTTTGAGAGTCCTCAGAGATGCCTCCTTTTCCATTCCCGTTCACGGCTGGCGCAGCAGACGTGGTGGTGGCGGGACTGTGGGCGCCTGTTTGGGTGTGTTCTGATGATTTGGGTGAGGGAGTGGCGGTGGATATGGCAGAGATGGGCGAAGAGGTGGCCGAGCTGCCCTGCGCATGGGGGGTGGAGGGCAGCACGGCCGGGTGTATGTTGTTGACTTTCTTGTGGGACTCAGGTGTGGTGGATGCTGCAGATGCAGTCTCTTGTGATGGTCCCTCGCCCTCCTGAGGGTCCTTCCCCCCAACCAGCAGGGCAGATAGTCTAGGATTGTCTGCGCTAAGGCTTGGCTTCTCGCCACTTTCTGCCACCTTGCCGCCATCCTCCAAGTGGATGTGATTGGCTAGGCCATCTGCCTGTGCCGTTTTGCCATCAGCTGGCGGCAGTGGCGATGGCGCCTTGCTCTCGGAGCCTCCGTTGCCGAGGGGCGTGGCTGCAGTGTTGCTATCTTTGGTAGCGGACGCACCAGGTGCTGCTCCACCTGAGGTAGAGGAGTGGGGGAGGGCGGGAGGCGATGGAAGGTGGTTGTGAGGCTGCTGCCGTGGCGAAGGAGCTTTAGTGGAATGTCCAACCTGATTGTTGGTGTGCACGGGGGTGGTGGAGTTGGGGGTTTGGGGGTGAGATGGGGTCCCCTCACTGCTGGAGCCCGTCGCATGTGGAACAGATCCCTTCTGAAGCCCCTGAAGGAAGAAGAGCAACTGATAAGAACAGAATTAAAACATCGACATGATGACTTGTATTGTCATTATTAATAAAAATGACCACGTTTACAACAGTTTGCCAGGTATATAAACACCTGCTGATGATCTTTGTGTGGATTAATATGCTGTCAGCTTAGCGAATAAAAGCTTAAAATGTTAGTGTAAAATACCTATTCTATTCTCACTATTACTCTCTATTACACACATCCGTTTACTGAGTACTGAACATGTGCCTAACAGTTCTTGCATACTTTAATTTACGGGAGAATCAAGGGAGGGATTTCACAGCTTGTTTAATGAAACCACTTGATGGGTTTTCTCTTTTTTCCCCCTCCAAACAGAGCCAAGTAGGTCAGTAGCATAAACCAGAAATATATGCATATCCGTTTCTTAGCTGAGCAACACAAATCTTGGCAGAGGGACGTTTCATTTTTACATTACACAGATGTGATGGAAAAACCTGAACGCTGAGTGATGTCTAACCTGAGAGGAGTTTAGGTGCAGGGCCTGGCGTGGCGTGGCGTCCTGTGTTTGCGTGCTTGTGCAGGTGTGAGGTAGCAGTGCTGCGTCGCCGCTGCCGGCAGGTTGCAGGTAAGGCACATCTCCGTTGGGTCCTGTGGCCATGGGCCCTGGCTGATTATTACTACTACTGTTACTAGTATCACCCACGGGGAGGGAATCTGATGGTCCGTGTGTCCCAAGGGCCACAGGCCCATTGGCCAGTGGCTGAGGCGGGCACAGGGGCCGATGGGGTCCCAGGTGGGGGCGTATGGGGTGAAGGCTTGGGTTGGGGGAGGGGAGTGAGTTGGTGGTGGTGGGACCATTGGGGAGAGAGGAGCGCACCTGACCTCCAGAGGCATTCTGTCTCATCTGTTAAAAAAATAAATAAATAAATCAGTAAGTAACACTACAGGTGATAACTCACTTATGATGAGCTTTTTAAACCTGGTTTAAGAACCAGATGGGAGACCTCTATGACCTCAACACAATCTGTCAGGAGAACAAAACAAAGTCTAACTTACAATCTCATTCTTACATGTCAATATTTAAACAGTTCTGCGCTCACTTGTAGTGTATCACATGCCAAACCGCAATGGTTTAGCCAGGTCTGAATACCACTTAAAGACCTTAAATCGCGTAGTGTTTACACACACTCACAGTGAGTGTATTTATTCTAACAACATGGTTTAATCCTTCAACTACCCAGTACATGTTCATGGGCTTGGGATGTTTTTGAGAACCACTACATTATATTTCCACGGTCAATGCTCGAGTGACTGAAGCAAAGAGCTTGATAGTTGCATGGAAATGCAAAAATATGCATCTACATCTGAAGAACTGGTTTATTTTATACAAGAATATTGAACCTATGAGAATCATTTACTGTTAAGAACAAGGTTTTTTTCCTGGCTTCCACTTCCACTGTCTAATGTGTGTGTGTGTCTGCTACTTCTACTTACCTGCTGTTGGTGCTGCTGCATCATGGCGAGCTGAGCCTCCAGCTGCTCCAACATCTGAAGCTGCGGGGGCCTCAGGTTTGCCCGGTTACTTCGCAGCTGTTCCAGCATCTGAAAACAGACAGCAGCAAACCCCACAGTTCACCTAAGAGTGGAAACTGGATGCAGCCAAAGAACGAATACAAATATGAGCTAACGTGAGATTACCGACCTGTAATTTCTGTGGTGAGAAGGACCAGTTAGGAACTGGCTGCTGTGCTGGATTATTGGCCCATGAATCACCCTGCATATTGATTACAAATCCATGAAATTTAGCAAGTGGCAGCTGAAATAAGGACACAGACTTTAAATTGCATGAGTGTGGCTCTGCCTATTATAGGGAAAGCAGCTGAATGACACCATTGTTGTTGTTTACCTTAGCAGGGCTAGAGGCCCTCCTCCTTTTGGATGGGCACGATTGGTCCTCTGCTTGGCCTAGCGAGCCTACATGAGGAGGAAGAGACTGGCCCGAGGACCCACTCTCTGCGTTGTGATTGGGCTTACAAGCCTGGAGGGGAAGAGGTGGCAAGAAAGCAGGCAAAGGAAAGCAAAGGAAATGTAAGGAGGGAGACAACAAGGAGGCCACAACAAAAAAAAAGTGAAGCAAATAAGAAAAAAAAAACAATGGAGAATATAAAATATAATGGAGTGAGAGTGGGGAGGTAAACAAGCATGTTCATCAAACAGCAAAGGGCAGAAAACAAAGTACGGCAAGAAGGGGAGGGGAGAATAAGAAAAAAAGAAAAAAAAAAGCAACTGTAATTCTGTGTCGGCACTTAAACAAACAGGCAGGACATGAAGAGCAAGACATTCCTGTGTATCTGTCAAAGGGCAATGACAGCCCTGGAGCATTTCTCTGACTTTGAAGAATGCCGATGGAACTTCTCATCAACACCTGCAGCACTCCAAGTAGTTACTATCATTCTTGGTACATTTTATTGCACTTTTCAGACAACATGAGGCAGTGGCAGCTGTTTTTACAAACACTGTAGCATAACTCAACCTCAAGCAAATGGTTACAACAACCACCACCTCTGAAGGAGCCTTGAAGCCAGATGTGACATCTTACAAGTATAGTTTAACAAAACCTTACTGCTATTTTCCAAGAGGAGTGACAGTAGCTTGCATTGTAGCTGATTTAAAGATCACAATTATAAGTCTCTGAATGGTCATTTACTACACTTGAGGTCCTTGGGAGTCTCTTCCATTAATATACATAAATATTCATACACTGTATTACAAAAGATGGGCAGACTAAAATGCTATAATCTCCATTTTGTTGGGTTTCAAGAGTAATTTCCTCATTTTGTATCAGCTTAAAGACATCAAGTCCAAGTGAAGTGACTCTCTCTCACCAAGTCAAAAATGCTAAACCAGCACATAACGCTAAAAGTCAACAATGATCACACACACACACACAGAACTACTCGTATCTGTAGTTATGATGGATATGAATGAATGGAGTGGTAATAGAACACTAGGGGGCGGTACCAAGGCTGTGTGAGCAGCTGCAGGATGTCTAAGGTCAACTACTGAACAGAGGGGATATGATGAACTGAGCCAATGGGAAGCCTGGGTGCACTCTATGGCAGCTCGACTTCACTGATCACACTTGGGCAGCATCAAAAACCAAAAACATCAACGAGTGTGAGAATTAAAAACATAGCTACTTAGCTATAATTAAAGCACTTTAATTTCATCACATCTTTCCTAGACTAAACCAACGCAGTATGGTGCAGGTTCAAGAGGGGTTGTAATCCTGAATAGCACAGGATTAATACATAATCATTTTATTAATAATTGGAAATAAGTAAAATAAATAAAAGCCTTTGTTGATTTGTTTTGAGCGTGATGGGTGAAGCCGAGTGACTGTTGTGCCGTGGAGAGGTGAGTGCAGCACTGGGTAACACTTGGCTGGGCCCCCTCCCCATTCAAAACAAATGCCATAAGGAAGCCATGGACCTATTACAGAATCCAGTTCAAATAGAGTACGTGTCTGTCTGTTACCAGGAGGCAGAAACTGTGTGCTAGGTCTCCACCAGTGTAACAGAATTCTTTTTGCAGAGGAGTGAGACATCTGCATTCACACACAC
>JAUBNQ010000012.1:8158240-8194101 GCA_032353495.1 Ctenopoma kingsleyae | reverse complement strand
AGTGGCGTTAAGCTCAAGTGTTACCCATCAGTATGTACAACAGTGCACGTGTCGACTTGCAGGTACTGTATGTGTGAACATTACCATTTGTGTGTGCATTATGAGTGTGCACTCAGTCAAAAGGGAGAGGAGGGGAGGGGAGGGGGGTAGGTGTAAGTTGCTCTATCTGGTCTCTCACCTGCTGTGGTGCACTGCTCAGGCCTCCCTGCCTGGAGGTTAGCTCAGCTGGGATTGGTAGACTCCATGCCTCCTCAATAAGAGGGAGCATTTTACTTTTACTCTGTAGGCTACTGAGCTGGGGGTTACTCAACTGAGCCTAGGGGAATGGAAAACGACGTGAAAAAACAAAAAAATAATAAAAACACAAGGCTTTTTTTAAATAACGATGACCTCAAAACAAGGAAATGATCAGCAATGGTAAATAGGTAGAGGTTATAACACAAGTGAAGCTAATCTGGAAACTGACAGCGATATGCAAACTTGTGTCTTGTCTGGCTAACATCCCTAAAACATGAACAGTATCGACCACACAAGGAGACTTTGCTACTTGGATGACATTCAGCAACAGTAATCCCAAACACAATCACAGGTCCATTAAAACAAGCCAAGGAGCTTGTCTTAATGCAATGAAATTATGCTAACATAACTTAACTGGTGGAAATGCAACATTCCTTCATGCATATGTAAAGGAAAATGACACTGTTCAGACAGAAATATAGATGAATAAATTAACATGAGATATGGGGATTGTTAAGAACCCCAGTTGTTAAATCTGTGACTAACTGATATATTATCCCAAAAACAAGGCAAACCCAGATGATTCGTAGCCTTGCAGAGATGTCAACGGAGACACGGAAGTTTTAGCTTTAGCCGATTTCAGAAAAAGTGGAGGTTGCTTCAGCTTGCGCTACGTAAATCAAACACTTTCTAGTAAATTTTAAGACCCAGTTTAAGTTGCATGATAAAAAAAAGACAGTAACAGATTTCGGTTGATGGCTTTTGTTGTCGGCTGTCTGTGGCATTTACTCACATCCTCTACCCACAATCCACATAAGACACTCCAAACAAGTTTAATGAGTCTGTTTTAATTTTGGCAGTTAATGACTTCATCATGGAGGGTACCACTACTTTTCATCACTGATATCCACGCTGGCTGTGTGTGTGCAAGTGCTTTTGTTTAAAAAAAACAAAACAAAAAACTGGTGTACATACAACTGTTTATGTACATGTGATATGAGCACCTCCTGCTTTACGTTCCTCTCTCCACTCACCTGCAGGCATTTGATGCGGTGGGTTAGCGCGGTGGTGTTGGTGCAGCCCTTGCTGCGTGTGGCGTTGATGTAGCACTTGATGGCGTCATGCGGCTGGTTGCAGGACTCGTACAGCGTGCCCAGGTCCATCCAGGCTGCGGCGTGGCTGTGGTCCAGCTGCACTGCACAGATGTAGGCCTGCAGGGCGTCCATGGGCTGGTTCTGCTGCTGGTACAACACCCTGAGGAGGAAGAGAAGAAGATGAAGCGTGGGATGTGAACACAGAGAAAGGGGACAGAGAAAATGAGGAGGTGGATAGTACAGAGAAATTAAATGTTTTTCCTGCAGAGATCAATGGGAATATAAGAAATAAAAGTAATTGAAGCAAAGAAAAAAAATAAGATTGAATGTAGCATAAGACTGAAGATTTGGGAGAAAAAAAAAAAGACATAGGTCACTGGAAATATATGTTAAGAAACTTTAAATAGAGTCTTACCCTATAGAGCACCAGGTATCTGCACTGGCCTCTGATTTGTCTATGGATTGCCGATAGGAGATGAAGGCGTCCTGGACCTTCCCAATACTAGAGTAGCACCTGCAGGAGACACAGGTGGTCAGTGATGGGATCACACAGAGGTTCTTTTAATGCATTTTTCACACTGAAGATTGAATATCATTTTGCCAGACTCAGTTATTCTGGCAGCAATATGAATGTTTTTTCAAGAGGGTCCTGGCTGAATCCACCGATACATTGCCTACGCCTTGCGATAGAGGATACAAGATACTTCAGAAGGCACAAGAACAGCTGACCGATCCACATCACACTTTACTGTGTTTTCGTGAACACAGCCTTGTTATTTTGGATAATCTCATACTGGTATTGTCAAATTTCATTTGAAATTCATTCAAAATTTCATCTAAAATTTCATTTCAGATACATTATGATAGAGATACACTGTGTTTGAGAAGATTTTATGACGCCAACTAAAGCATGTTGTAACGCTGTGCATGTGTGAGTGACGTACCTGCCGAGGAAGTACCAGGACTGTCCAGAGTTGGGATCGGCCTCCAGAGACTTCTGCAGACACTGGATGGCATAGCTGTCCCTGCTGGCTCTGTCCCCGAGCTGTTCCACCGTGTGATGCATCCAGCCTGGAAAAGATCAAATTAACAAATCCCTCAGACAAAGAACATTTTCAACTCTGCCTCATTTAGGGTGTTTTAAGACAACACATTGAGTGCATGACTGCACTTAAAAGCCATAAATAAGACTTCTCATTTTCACAGGAAAAGGAAGTTTGTGGAAAATATTAAAATGAAAGCTGCTTTCTCTCTCTGCACAAACTGCACAGCACTCACTCTTGCTTTATTTGTATCACTTGTTGATTAGTTTTGATTAAATCCTCCCACATTCTTTTCTTACTTTACTATAATTCTGACAAATGATAAATGACTAAACAATCTTACCAAGCTGCTGCAGGGTAGTGGCCTTCACCTGTGCAGGAAGATCCTCAGTCTGCAGAAGGCTCTCATAGGCCTCCTTGGCAGCCCGGTATCTCTTCTAGACGGGATGAATGGAGGGGGATAGAGAGAGCAATGAGAGAGGCAGTGTATCAAGAAGTGAACAGATTACAGAGGCATTTATACTATCATGGACTCAATTCAGTGTCCCAAAATCAATCAATCCTGACGTCCATCCACACTATATACAGTCACACTTTTGCATCCAAATATGTGCTGCTCAATAACTGCACATATTATAAGCCTGAGACTTCTACTGCACTGCTGTGTTCTGACAACGCATTAGTCGTGAAGCGCTGCTTCTCCCAGAGCTGGCGAGAGCTACTGTACCGCTCTACTGAAACAGACATAAAGAGAGAGAGAGCAAAAGAGAGAGACCACCAGCATACAAAAGAGGGGGAGACCGATTTTCTTGTTTCCGTGGCAACCCCATCGATCGGCTGAGAGTAATCGCCTATCCCCTCCCGCCCGCCACCTACTCGCACACCCTGCTCCCTCCTCGATTTGTCAGCACCTGGTTCTAAATACAAAAAACAGGGCTTTCCCAAGCACTCAACAGCAACATGCAGCACTTCTTCTCACAATTACAAATGATGAAAAGACAACAAATGTCAAACACAACTGCCACACAGATTAACTAAACAAGTGAGCACTTACCTGAATCTCATACAAATGAGCAATGTGGAACTGAACTGTAAAAGGAAAGAAGATGAAAATGTGTTAGGCAGCTGTTTTTTAGTATTTAAGATTTCCTACCCCTTCACAGAGTTAGTCCTCCACATTGTCTTTTCAAGTGTCTGTAAGTAGTGCTGCATTGTCAATAAACTGGAGTCAGAAACCCAAGGCTGCCTGTCTACATTAAGTGTACCAGACCAGATAGGTAGCTGTGCTCCTGGCGGCACCTTCCTTTGTCTGGAGCGCTGCAGTGTCTGATCTAAGCTGCCTGAGTGACTCTCAGCAGATGGAGAGAGAGAGAGGGAGGGAGAGAGAGAGAGCCCGAGAGAGAGGAGGGAGAGGGAAACAGAGAGAGAGAGGGAAAGAAAGACGGGGGCTGCCCTTGTTACATGTGTGTGAGAACTGGAATGAGGGGGACACAATGAGGCACAGGCAAACAGTGAGAGGGCAAAAAATGGATATTGCTGTCGCCAAGGTAACAGGTAGCAGGCTGGAGAGATGAGATGGCAGCAGCATATCAAATAATGCCAGTCCTCTACCCAGACTGAACCCATGTAGACGATCATAATCTCATACACTCTGTACAGAGGAGCTGCTGATGTTATTTATATGCACAGAGGAGGCAGAGGAGATGCTGGGGCTTTTCATTCCAAGATCAGGCACAGAAAGGCTCTTGAATGGACATTTACATCACAATAAATAAACTCATGTGTAATGAATACAAAACAGGAAAACGTTAAGTAATGTTATAGTTAGCATGTAGTTTATATAATTGCTTAATATACTCAATAAACAAACATAATAAACCAAGGATATTGCTTACTTTCAGCTTTGGACAAAGTGCAGGGGTTGGAGTCAATCAAAGCCAGCTGAAAATGCTGCAAGAACATTTTTAAAAATCAGTTAAAGCACATGTAGAACCAATAATGTTCTTACAGTCATCTGAACCTCAGCACTAAAGTCACCCCCTTTGTCAAATCCTGCTTTATTTATCAGTAGCTGTCAGCAGCCCTGTCGTTTACCGCTCACTCACTCATGGCAGCAAACTCACCTTGATGCATAAAACTGCTGCTGATAACACTTAAGCTTGTGCTTTCACAGTAAATGCATTATACAGTGAAAGCACTTAACAGTTCTCAACCTGAGTATTAAGGTAAAATTAGAATAAGCCTCTAAACCTGAGCGTGTATTGAAGGCTGGGGTTGGACCCACCTTTAGGCTTGACTCGTAGTCTGTGTTGACCTTGAACATGAGACCCAGACGTAGGTGGATCTCCTTTGCCCGGGAGAACCCCGGGTCAATGTACAGCACCTCCTGGAATGCTTTGATCGCCCTGCAGGAGAAATGAAGAGAATGATGAAGATGAAGAACTGAAGGACTTGATTATCGCCAGATGAATACTTAAAGATCCACGGAAACTGGCAATGAATCCTATTTGTTCCTGTGATTTTCTTGTCTCACGATCAGATAAAATCAACCAATACTGTAACAGGAAGTTCATTCATTATTTGTTTTTACTTTATTCTGGGGGCTGAAATACTGACAGAAAATGTATGTAACAGGAGAGTCCTTGACATTTTCAAAACATTTGTGTGTACGTGCCTCTTGAAAATAACTGAGAACAGAGGCTGCATTTGCTGATGCTTGCATTTTAACATTTTTTATCCGTTAAGACTTTTAGGCTGGCAATCAGTAATTTAGCCACAACCGAGTCCTCTCTGCTTGTGGTGTTACCATGGAAACAACATAGGACAGTTTCATTCAAAGGCAGGTTTTCAGCAACACACACGAACATATACAGACTGCTTTTTGTCGTCTCCTTTGTGAAAATTCGAATCCTCCTATACGAAACACTGAAGTGTAAAAAAAGACAAGTCGTTACTTTACGCTTATGTGCTTGACTATTTCTTGGCTGGGAGCATTTAACGAGAAAACAACAGAGACTCCAGGAAGTGATCACCCCCGTCTGAGACATAGTCTGCTTCATAACACCCACCGTAAGTCATTTTTCACTTTGGTGTTTGTATAGATCAAACCAATGAGTCATAACCTGTTAATTAGTGAACTTTAGATGTCCTCGTGGGTGGATTTTGTTCTTTTTGGGCAAACTCAGGCTTAGCAGCAACTTTAGAGCTGCAGTATGTACCTTTTTTTATTTTAATTAAAAAATATATTTTTTAGCATTTTTGCCTTTATTCGATAGTAGTACGGAGGCTGATAGGAAACATGGGAGAAGAGAACTTTTTGTGAAGGTTGTTTTTAGTTGAAGTGTGCTCTAAAGCTTATCTTAATGTGAAGAGATGCTGTGACACAGATTCACTAAAGCAGTGCAGAGATATCCGCTTCTAAAAGTTTGCCTTTTTAACCTATTAGAAAAGGTCAATTATTTCTGCTTTACTGGCAAGTTCTGCAGCTTATTTACTGTAATTAGATAAGACTGAATGGCTGAGCTATGAGTGGTTGAGCAGGGACAAGGAGAGCTGGGCAGAAAACAGTCAACTGATTGTAGTAGTAGTAGTATCATGCTGCATTAGTTTAATTTCCAAAACTTGCATATTGTCTCTTTGAGCTAAAATAAACTAAGTGAAGCTAACCAGCTGCTGACTCCAGCAACGTATGCTACATACAGCCTTGATAAATGTACTGATCTTCATTTAACTTTCAGCATGAAAGCATATGAGCAAGTTACTAAAATGTTAAAATATTATTAATACACAGCCACTGCTTTGTTCAGTATTGTGCATTTTGTCACTTAAAGATTAAGGCGGGGTTGTTGACTGGCCGGTCACTGGCCTGTTCGGCCTGTTTGGGTAAGCGAGTGTTTCCTCCATTCACACTCATGAGTAAAATCAGTCTTTTGTTGTTTGAACGAATCAATATAACATGTATATGGTTAATAAATAAATTTATGGAAAAGACTTTACCCCTCCTGGTGCCCACTAAAATTTTGCTCTACTGGCCCAGCGAGCCAGTGGGGGAAATGTTATGATGGACACTGATGAAAGATATCACAGTATAAATAGGAAACTCTAAAATATCCTTATGTTTTTTGCAAATAATATAAAGTTAGTACTCACCACTGAAAGGCATTATAGTGGAAGTAGACCATTCCCAGGCCATACAGAAAGGCAGCATTCTGAGTGAAATGGAGAAAGGTGCAAGATGATGACAAAGGGTTACTGGACAAAGTAATCAAAACTGTGACTGGGCAAGCATAAACTGCCAGTTGCCTGGTGTGGTAAGTGGTCAGTCACACCAGGGCCGCTGATACAACCCTCATTTCATTACGATGAAACTGAATATGTTAAAAGCCACATACATATTTACATAGTCTTACAGTTCAGTAAGCAGCAAAACCCAGAACTAGCAATCCATCTCACCGCAAAGTGTCACCGTAACAAGAAAGCAGGTCAAAATGACTCCAATGTGAAACCTGAAACCGCATCTTACACCAACATCTAACCTTACTGTGACCATATTCACTTCCTGTGTATGAGTGAATGTGTGGGAAAGTGAGCAATATTGTGTGTTTAATTCATACACGTGAGAGTATCACTGAGTGAATGAGAAAGTGAGTATTAGTGCTGCACGACTAGTGAAAAAGTCATATTGCTACTACTGTGGACAATACTACAACTTCTGATTGTGACATAATAAACAGTATAATGAGTCTACTTGCTTGGTTATCAAAGAAAATACACATGATGTGATGATATCATTTAATATGAACTATCATGAATATAGTGACTTAAATATTGGAATTAACTAAGCTACTAAACTCTGTACGTTTAAAAAAAAAAATTCAACCTTAATGGTCAAGTTAAAGTTACGTTTAATAACAAACAATAGGGATAAATGATTGGTTGTCTTTCACGCTCCATTCTGACTGAAAAAAATGGGCAACTCTGCAAACTGGAAGGCCATGTGACCATGCATATGATCTGTTCAGGCTGTGCCTTACACTGACCGGTCATCATTAGGTTTGTAGATAATGAGCAAAACAGAGACTATGTTGTCACGTTCACATACACAAACATATTTATTCAATTAAATCGCAGCCTTTTGAGCTTATATAATTGCACAGGGTGACACTGCCATTGCATTTAGATTAATCATGTCGCACTAGTAAATATGTAACCATGTGTGTTTGTGTCTTACCTTCCAGTAGTCTGACTGTAAACTGTAGTACCTCTGGTATGCTGATAATGCTGTTATTTAAAGGAGAGGGAAGCTGAGAATTAAACCATGTCACCACACAACACCACTGAGGAAAAGAACAACTGTGAGCAGTTGGCAGCATTTATGTTTCTGCTGTGTATGGACAAATGGCCACACAACTCTTGTATATTTTAACAAGAGAAGGACCTTTTGTAAATTGGAAAATCTTAGGTCATTTCAGTGCTCGAAAAATTCACGGTGTGACAACTGAAGTGTTTTTAAAACCAAAGACTACATAGAATGACTGACTGTCTGCACAAACCACTCACCTTTAGGGTATTCCTCCAATAGGAGGTTGAAGTGGCCGAGCTGGCAGAATAACTCAGGCTCCACTTTGCCTTCAGCCTTAAGGATGAGCGAATCGTAGCAGCGAACAGCCTGGCAAGATGAAGAAAACTGTTTGTTACATATGCATAGATTGATGGCAAAGATGAAATAAGCATGCAAGCATCCATGTGTGTACTATGGAGGGTGAGTGAGAAGATCCTGGAGAGTAATGTCACACAGAACTTTTGAAAGTCACAGAATGGCTGATGTCAGCTCCCTATTTCTGTCCAAGCGGACTCAAATTCTTTTCAGCAGATAAATATCGGCCCTGGACCACCTTAGTGGAATGAAGTTTGCTGTAGATAAAGACTTGTGCTCAAGGCCTTGAAAAAAAAAAAAAAATCTACCATTACAGAACGCCCTGCCCTGATGGAGAGATACAAACATACTGTCTGACTGTGAGCTGGATTCACACTGCAATTTCACAAAAAAAAGACAGTGCTTGAAGCAGTGGGGAGTATTGCAACATTACGGACACAGGTAAAGACAAGTTACAGAGATACAGATACATGTTTTAAAACAGGAAAGGCACAGGGATGTGAGATATATAGATATATATATATATAGATAGATAGAGATATATATCTATATATATCTCTATCTATCTATATATATATATATAGATAGATAGAGATATATATCTATATATCTCATTATTACACATACTAATAACGCCAGAAACACTGAACTTTAAATGGTCATTACCACTTTTATGCAGTATTTTGTGGTATTCTTTACACGTTTACTAGTTGAAAACTAGCAATTCAAATAACTTGCACAAATTTGTCAGAATGACAGCTTGGAGTCTACAAAATCAGTCCAACATGTAGAAAGACGTCAGGCACATACTGTCCATGTCCCTTTGCACATCAACGCCAACCAACCCAAAAGTGACTTCACTCTGGTGAGATCACAACAAAGATCGCTCAGCTGGACCCCAGTGCTGAGCCCTGTTTGTCCATTCAATACCAGCGAGAGGCAGCTGCATGATTAAATGTAACTGAAGAATGACAGAGGTTTATAAAGAAGTGGATTATATTTCACCTCTCATCTCAGTTTTACTGACAATAAACTGTAAGCGCTGGTTTGATGGAGAGGCAACATTCAGATCAGTGGATGTGAGTGTAAGGCTGTAGATGTTAAGTACACAGTCCACCAGATGAACTGTATATGATTAAGTAATGCTTTTATTATCGACACATGCACCATCTTATTACTGAATAGGCTACTACTACTAAGCGCAAATACTGTGTTTATTTTCCTTCATTCACTGCGCCAGATACTATGACTGTGGTTAGCAGAGGGTCTGTCTGCTTCATTAATACAAAGAAGCAGATTACGGAGCCTTTCTTCTACTGGCATCAGAAACTTTTAAGACAAAACACAAGCTGGCAAAGTTGACCAGTCAGAGTTCTTGCTGTTTACACATCATCACAGTAACCACCGTAGCCTTTACACATGGCTGTATTTATGAGGAACTATGGCCCTGCCTACAGCATGGGTACAAGGTTGGAGAGTATAAAGCCAGCTTTACTCTCTGAATGAAATTAGATAACAGATGGTGGTAAAAACCTGGACTATTTGGAAATGAACATTTAATTTAGAGATTACAGTTAAATTAAGGTTATTATTGGTTTCTTCAGGTATTTTCACCATGTGATGCTGAATTTCATCTGATTTTAAACGTTGGCCAGAAGTATACAGATGTTCATATTTGAATCTTAAATCAGTAACTGTATTGTGCCCAAGTCACGACCCCACAAGTAAGATTCAATTCAATTGCCTATGATGAAACAGACCAAATCTCCAAGAAAAAAAACAACAGGAAAAACAGTCAGTTTGTTAAGGAGTTACAGGCCTGTTGAGAAGCACCAAAAAACATATAGTCAATCAAGAAGGGAAAAACTACAGTAAATGAGTGAGTTATTTTGGTTTGAATGAGTGACTGGTAGAAGAGGACGCTGCTGACATTGCACTTCAGTCCTTCAGCCAGGACTGTCTGTGCATTCATTTTGTGTCAAACTCTGCAGTGTTTCCTAGAAATAACTGCCAAGCATTTGAGTCACAGGAGGATCTCAAACACCTCTGAGGAGCGATCAGAAGTACATTTTATAGTCATGTAATGATTGGTAGCAAAGGCAAACATGCAATATACTTTTTTAAGGGAAAACAATATGTGACACATACTATCACCTGTTATTTGTGTATCATATTATCCAAGTTAAATGTTGTCCTTGTCATCCTGGTTGTAAATGCTGTCAAACAGTGACACAATTTCCTTAACTTTCTTCAAGCAGAACACCTTTCTTGTTTTAGCTCACCGTCTCAGTGTGATATAGCATACTTTAACCAACCATGAATTGACAGAGTGAAGTTTAAAACTCATACAACTGTGTTAAGTTTCTGTTTTCACTATCTGTCAGATAGTTAGTACTAATAACAATGTTTACACTTCATAAGATGAGTTAGAACTGGGTCAAACACACAGTGTTGGGTTAGATATGTAGCACTAAATAATAATATAGCATAATATAATTCAACCTGTGAAATGTTCTCATCATTCTCATGCAACAGACAATACATTGAAGTGATGCTATGTTGCTGTAGGTCAAGTTTGTTTTCTTTAGGTCATTTCTATTCTGTCATTGTTATGCTGTCTACAGCTCGTATTCTTACATTGTCTGTATCTTGTTTAATGTTAAAAATATTCTGTACTGTCCTTAAGAGCTACCAAGAATCAATAGAAGCTAATTCTAATTTCAAGTAACAAGTGACTTGTTAGGATTAAGTGAAACAAAATGTTATCAGGTCCAGTACAGGTGAATAGACTACACTGACCAACTTACAAACATAGTAGCAAACTCATAATATGTTAATGGTAGATAACTTCACTGTCCTGCATGCATAATGAGTATTATTTAAGTTATACTTCATTAATCCCTGCAGGAAAATTTGCCCTCTGCAAATTACTGCTCAACTACTGCAGAGCAGAGGTCAGCCGCAGCGTAGTGCCTGACTGGTGCCAACGTAGGAGCAGACCTAATACCTAACATGCAGCCTTTTACTGTGACCTCTCTGACCTGGTACTAACACACGCAAACAAGGAGAGAACCAGCAAGCTTCTCCCAGAATGCACCAGTAAGCACAATGCGAGTATTAAAACCAAAGACCCTTCTTCCTGTGTAATGTGGTATTACGTAACGCTAAAAAGGTTGATCAACACAGATACTGTCACACCTAGAGCATAAAAATAAGCCCAAATTGAAAACTCATTTCCCATCTAGTTATACCATGTTTACATCCTTGCCATCTAGTTACTGGTAGTGATACAGTGACCTAGTTCTGTCAACAATGTTGAACCTACAGTTATCCTCATGTAGACAGAGCAACAGTGCAGTGATAAGACCAGTGCAATGCCAGACAGGGAAGTCACAAGCAGAGCAATATCCTAAAAAGTCATAAAACACCTAGAACTGTTACATTTTAAATGAAGAGTGTGACAAAATGAGACTTGTGAGATTTTAATACATCTAAGCAGACTCAAATACAGCATATATGACACTGGAGTCAGAGTTGATATTCATAGCTTGAGAGGCCACATTAAGATTAATTTGCAATTTTGCAATCACAAGCTAGCTCTCTACTAAGAACACAAGAAAGCCATTAAGATTCAATGCGTTACAATTGCATTTTGTCTACTGCAAGCCTTTACAGAGGCAGACGCTTAATGAAGCCAAGAAAATACCTATAACGTGCTTTCTGTGTCTGAGATGTCAACGACTGACAATTTCCTTGCCTCTGGGGATAAAAAAAAAGCTGAAATTACACAATAATGGAGTTAACCTATGATATAGGCTTTGTCATCAGCAATGTCCACAGTCTCCTACTGTGACTTCTATAATATTCTACTGTGTACCACCGTAATAGCGATGCTAGTTTCTCTCATTTCTGCTGCTCACTAATAATCCATCACATTTTTCTCTGACACTGGGAATGTTCAAATGTTCACTGACACATAAGTTGTTTGATGAGTTAAGTTCCTGCCCTGACTGATCACTATAAAATTTCACTTAATAAATTTGTGGGTACTGTATTACTGCATGTGGTGTACAAATAGATGGCCTAGGTGTCCACAGAATAATGTAATACTAAAGGTTTTGGCATGCTTTTGATTGACATAACTGTCCATGTCACCTACCTGACATACCCAACCAGAATCAAAGAATCAAATAAACTGCAATCAAATTTGATTTGTGCCACTTATACAAAAATGCACTACTGCAGGAGCAAGATCTAACTTATGACATTGTCAAACATTACTGCCACCACACTGTCATCAGCAACACACTCATCACATAAGGAACAGAATTAGTAGTTTAGCACAGTATGATTCCAGCTTAAAGCATTGATTGCATTTCACGCTGCCCTACACGTATGGTACAACAGTGGTTTCTGCTGCTTTACGGACCTAACGCCACATTACACTTCCTAGGTGTCCCACACCACCTAGCGAGCATATTTGTGGATGTCCCATCAAACCACGAACTGTTAGCAACACCATCTTTTCCATCACACACAGCTCAAGATAGATTCACATGAAAGGGGCTTCGCTTTCTGTTCACATCAGCGGTGGTTTGCGAACAGGTGGACTGTGCCTGTTTAACACGTAGCTTCCTAGTCCGAGAACGCACGTACTGACAAACAGGGGCAATGAAAACTGTAAACAAAGGACCTTGACACTACGTTGATCTACAACAGGAACACAACTTCACAAAGAGCAAATACCCAAGGGGAAACCTAAGACTAATTTTAGCAAAACACAAACGATTCGGAGCAGTATATTCATAGCAGATTGGTTATATAGCTATCGGTGTCACTCCGCCATGTCCCGCCATCTTGGACAGGCAGCCAGCCATTAACGTTACTTGTAACGTTTGTCAACTGGTTCACACTGACTGCAACCGAAAAAAAAACGACCAGAACACGTCCTGAAGTACGTTCAGTGGAGCTATGCAATGTCACCAAAACAGCCTAACAACATAATAATCGAGACACCACATCGATAGCAATGACACGGACACTAGCTAACCTTACAAATACCGTAACGTTGAACGGGTAAACTGTGTTTGGTGCACACTGGAGAAGGCTACAACGTTGACGTTACTATCCCCAACGCTATTACAGTTACAGCAATATAATGTCTGCTAATGTGTTTAAGGTTAGACGTGAGAGTGGGACGCTTGCAATAACACAATCTCACGACGACATAAAACTTTCCTCACTGGAGTGCAACGTTTTCATTAATCAATGTGCTAACGTTACACAAAACCGTGACGACGTTGTGCTGCTGGTGGTTCAATTATAACTACACAAGCACACACTGTGTGTGGAATTGCCACCTTGCTAACAGGGAAGGGTGGTTGCCTTACAAACATTAACATATGTTAACGTTAACAAGCCAGTTATATGAAGGCAGTCATAGCTAGGTTCTCCTGTCGTAGCCGCAGGTGCAGGGTCGCTGTTCATCGGATGAGAATAGCTAACTAGCAAGCTAGCCGACTGGCTAAAGAGGGGCTGCGGCTAGCTGGCCTTGGTCTCCTTAGCAAGTGGGCCACTTGCATTCAGGGTTTCTACTTTGAGAGAAAATTAAATCCCGTGCATGATTGTTATGGGCTTGGAGTAAGTCCTGTGGATCAGGGTACTGCTTGGTTGTAAAATACATCCTGTTAGATTTGCTACCTTCATCAACAGGGCCTTCGTTCTGGCGCCATCTTCATGAAGCTTCTGAAATCCAAACAGTGAGCTGCAAGCAAGAAGACAACATAGGCGGCTCAGTATCACTTGCAGAGCTGCTCAGAGACATTCTCGACATGCAAGAGAAGAAAATAATTAATTTTCGAACTGTGCGTTCATGTATGTGCACGGGGTTACTATTCCGACCTGTCGATCCCGACCAAACTGTCCCTCTCCTGGGCTGTCAGTGTCGGAAAGTCCTCCTCTGTTTCACTCGCTTTTCCCGCCGCCATTTTCTTTCCCTCATTACCACTAGAAGAAGCCGAGCCGAGACTCCGAGCAGCAGCGCAGGCAGCAACGGCGAGAGACACACCGCACGATTGCATGGAAAATCGCGACGCGGGGACAAACGGTTTGCTCCGCCGAATCAAAGAAGAAAAATTGAAGAAAACAAAATGATCAAAAACTTTTTCCCAGGTTGAAATGATGTGATTCGATATAGTAAATCCTTTCGGGGGGATAGAAGCGCTCTCCGGGTAGCTCCTCAAACGTCACATTTTTCATCACAAAGTGATACTGTGCTGATATTTAAATGCGAATAACTGAGTACAATATCCAAGATGTGAGTATTTCACAATAAAATGCGTTTCGGCCGCGAAGATAAAGTTGTTATAATTGTGTCACCCAAGCGAACCCACGCGCCGCTCTAGCCACGCCCTCTCCTCCCTCTACAGCCAATAGGATCACCCGAATCTTACCATATGACTTTCCTGCTATATCATTCTTTTATCTTAAACATTCATTTTCTCTCTGCAAACCACTCATATTTTCTACCACGATTATTCTGGAAGCGTATTCAGAATATTTATGATCTGAAACTGACTGGTGCCCATGTGCAGAGAAGTGAAAGAGCTTTCTTCCCCTGTCAAATGCAATAAGTTCCACACGGTAAAATATTTCGTATTCAGTAATATGTAATATTAATATGACACTTGGGGTGTCAACAGTCCTTTTTCTTGCAGGCTGGGTAAACTGTGACTGCACTGCGCTCCGAGGCGTGTACACCCTGCAACCTCCGTTTGCAATTTCCAAAGTCCCATCATAATTCTATGACTTCTCCCCCACGCAAATAAAAACTTGCTGCATTTTAGTAATAAACTTGCTAAATTGCTGAGCCCAATCAAGCAAGATGAAACCATTTAACTGACGTGGCATGGCATCATGATGTGGGCGTGGTTTAGTATTGTCAACATTCTGGTGACATAACTCCTTTCTCCAAAATGGCGACGGCGGATCGCGGGGAAGGTTAGTGATTTTGTTTATTAGATATGCCGTCGTTTTATCTTAATGAATATTTAATTTTTGAACATTTCCCACAAGCGATTATGATAATAGTATATGGTCTGAAATTCAAAGCTCATACCAGTCCTAAAAAGAAATGTTAGTGTGTCCGATATTGGATTGATTCTCGCTAGCCGCTAATATTAGCTTCCTAAGTCATTTACATAGAATAAACAAGCAGCCCTTAAAAACCCGTGGTGGCTGGACTGCCCTTACAGTTAGCATAATAGATTGTAAAATTTTACGTTTTGTGTTTTAATTGCCAAATATACTATCAATAACTGAATAATTTTAAAGTTATATCAGTAGCAGTGAGGTAAGATGTGTGTACAGAGTATACTTCTTATTGTCCCTTGTTTTGAAAGGCTGATGGTACTATAGTTAACGTACTATGTTGGTATCTTTTTATGATTTTCTTATGGCAGGTCAGGATGATCCAGAGAGTGAAGACGAGGTTTACGAGGTGGTGGACCTGACAGAATATGCCCGCAGGCACCAGTGGTGGAGTAGGGTGTTTGGAAACAACTCGGGCCCAATTGCTGAGAAGTACTCTGTGGCCACTCAGCTTATGATGGGAGGGGTGACTGGATGGTAAGCCTTGGGGATCTATCTGCTAATGGATTCACATTTGAGACTGTAACATTGTCATTTGATAAACATTTTGCCAATTTAACACAATTAATTCAGAAGAACTATAGTATAGAAACTTTCATTGGTAAAAAGAAAAAAAAACAACAAAAAATGAATGTATATGTGTAATTGAATAATATTATTTAGGTTTTGTGATGTAACATTTGTCATTGTCTTCTCAACAAATACAGGTGTGCTGGTTACCTTTTCCAGAGAGTTGGAAAGATTGCTGCTACTGCTGTTGGTGGTGGTTTCCTTCTTCTACAGGTAAAAGTACTACAACACTGTGTTCATGCATCCTCAATAATTACATATGGGGCGACAGTGGCTCTGCTGGTAGTAGTAGTCATTTATGAACCCCTGGGTCCTGACCACATGTGGAGGTGTCGTTGGTTAAGACACCAAAACCCATTAGTAGAACCATCATCTACGTGCAGCTTTCCAACAACAATTTCCCTACAGGGATCATTAAAGTATATTGTCATTGTTATTATTATATTATTGTTATTAAGATTGTTGTGCTAAAAGTGCTTCATTTGCAAGATTTTGCACATTTTGCCAACTCCACTAACAAATGAAGATGCCAGCTGCACAGCATGATGCTTCACTGGCCACTTCTCTACAGCAGAAAGACTAGTATTGTGTGTCAGCTAGCTTTAGATGACAGGCCATCTGGATGCTCATTGGTTGTTGCAGTGCTTTAAGTTGATTATTTTTCCTCTTAAATGATCGTGTAACGATTTTACACCAAAGAATGTAACCTGACTTTATCCGTGGGGTGGTTACAACACAAAATAGTTGTGTTTTGCTATTTATGTAAAAATTTACCTTGAATACGTAGCCTCCATTTTTGTGCATTTGTATTATTTTACCAAGGTTTCAGGTGTTGAACAAAGACAAAAATCTCCACTCAGAAAGAAAAACATTTTCCAATTATTATTTTTTTTCTATCCTCAGAGTTCATTTATTGTCAAGCAAAGATGAGAATTTATATTGGTTCATTCTCCATATGAGTTGTTTTCATCAAGGTCAGACAAGTCATCTTCCTGTACCAAATACTTCAGATATAATTCATATACATGTTTGAAAAGGGCTTCTGCGTCATTTAAATTCTAAAAACTGATTTGACCTACAGCTAATGACTTATTACTCAAAGTTGTCCATAACCTTTAAAAGTTATATTATAGTCGCATAGTAACATTTTAATTACATTTGAATGCTTTGAAAATGGAATTTGTTTTGTGGACATGTCTAGAAGGTTTCAATAAATCACAGATTATGTCTCTGATGAACATGAACACATCATAAACCTCCATGCAGTACAAAATAAAGCATTAAGTATATCCGGTTCATCTATGCAGAATTGATTCTGAATATGAGTCTTTGTACAGATCGCCAACCACAGTGGCTACGTGAAGGTGGACTGGAAGAAGGTGGAGAAGGACGTCAACAAAGCGAAGAAGCATCTGAAGAAGAAGGCAAACAAAGCAGCGCCTGAAATAAACACATTCATTGAGGAGGTAAAGGTACCTGTAACAAATCTCGCTCTTTCTATCATGCTTTTGCTTATTTTTACTTGATTACTGCTAAAATCAAACCTTGTTTTGTTTTAACTAAAAATATTTATATAATTTATAAATTAATGTATGTCATGTGTATCCACAAACCAACAGTGACCTCTAGTGTACCGTTAGCTGTACTACACTCACTCAAGAGATTTCCACACACACAAGCATGGGTGTTTGTGGTGTATCCATTTTAATTATAAAATCTTCAATTAATTAACTTAATCTTTAAACTGCATTTGTTTAGGGTCAGGTGATGGTTTTTAAGAGTTGTTTTAAATGTTTTAAACCTAACCGAACTCACTCAGTTAACACCTATTCGATTTTATTCTGTTTTCTTCTCCACTCCTACGCAGGCCACAGACTTTATAAAGAGGAACATCGTCCTGTCCAGTGGATTCGTTGGTGGCTTCTTTCTGGGTTTGGCTTCCTAAAGCTACTGCACACTCCGTAGTCTCCACACACTGTGAATCACATCACCACATAGGTCACTTTTCTCTCCGTGGTTTACCTCTTGTTCCCATGCGTGCTGGACGTGGGGCTTCATGTTATAATTAAAGCATGATCTGTTGTAACAGTAGTATTAACAGTAGACTCACACTATTTTAAATCACTTCTAGCTAATTTTATGTTGTGGGGAGGAGTGTGTGTGTGTGTGTGTGTGTGTGGGGGGGGGGGTGCTTTGATTGTACTGTAAACTCTTCGGAGGGCCCATCATGGATTTTTTGCCAGTGTGCTGGATATGTCAAGCTGCCACAAACTTGCACAGATTTGTTTTTCAGTATTTGCCTGGTGGTTGTTGATTTCAGGTTGTTAAAAGTTGGCATGTGTGGGTGCCATTGTAAATATGAAAGCCAACTTCTTTCCAGAGCTGTAAATACCTACACCAGAGTAAATATTATATAAACAACATGGAGGGCAGCAGAGTGGGAAGTTAACACCCTCCCCCAGTCTGGTGCTTATTAGAGGTATTTTTCATGTAGCTGTGAAGTTTGGTGAGTTTATGTGCCATTTAAGCATGTAAGCAAACCCACATTGGATTTTAAAGCTCGTCTCACTGGCTGGGGGTTTAACAGAGTTATATGTCCACTCTGAGCAGGAGTTCTTGCTGATATACAACACATATCATGAGCATAATCACAGCTTACAGTTAAACATGTGAATACTGTATGTACTACTTTAAATTGACTATGAAGAGTATTAAATACAGATTCCCACAATCCGCAGCTCCACAATGCAGTTTAATGGCAGGATGAGCATCTGCTGTACCCTAATTACAACCATCACAAGCTAGACACCAAAATGAGCACCAGTCCTGGCATTAAAGAGCATAATGGAGCAGCGGTTGTGACTGGTACGCCCTCGCTATTGTCATTGTGCATTTAGAAGTGTAAGTGTAGCAACAACACAACAGCAATGCTGCTGATCTGTGCGTCATCACATTAATTATCCACACAGTTCAGTTAAGTTGATCACGAGTTGCTTATTTATTGTCGATTGCCTTTTTCTACCAGTGCAATATACAGTAATGTTTATCTCCAACTGGCTTTCTGTATCCTATTCCATCATTGTTTGTATTTATTATTTTGATAACTTTGAACTGTATGAATTTTGTTAGTATCGTTTGAAATAAAGTTGCCTGATTTTGTCTTGTAACAATAACATGTGTAAATGTGTTTTTCTAGAACTGTCAGGATGAAAGAATGATGTGACAATTATGTTTTCAATGGGGTCCTATCACCTTAAGTTGATTATGTGCTTAGTTTTTTATCTATATATGAAATTTAGAGTTGCACCATCTTCCTGGGAACCTATCCCGAGTTGTTCATCACCACACTGAATCATTTTTTACTTTTATTTACAACCATAAAAGACAAATATGTAAACGGCCAGACATACACATAGACAGCATGCTATTTACAACAGAAAACAAAATGGACAGTATGGTAAACATGCAAGATTTCTTCCATCATCAAATAACAGTGTGGCTATATTTAATTAATAAAAGTGGCAAGAAAAAATAATGAGAAATAATAAATGTATGGCTTTTATAAGTGATGTGAAAAAGGATTACTTGTATTTCAAATGTCTGGATTGCTTAAAAAAGCAGTCTAATATAAAGCTAGTCCAGTTTTTCAGACAACTGTTCTTCAAATACATGCTACTATTTACAACACTGCATTTCCTGTCCGTCTTCTGTCAGATGGGCATTTTGAGGAGGGCACCTTCTGTCAATAGTGTCAGAGTGGTGATCATATATTTGCTGTTGGAGATCTGAAACAAAAGGAAACAAACATTAGTCTGAAATGAAAAGTAATGAAACTTTGAGTAAAGCAGTTTCTTTGAGACGCTACCTTGATCCTGCCATTGTACTGGGCTGAACCCAGTGCTGTAGAAACCTGTTTCAGGCTTCCCGCTGACAGATCGAGCCTGAAGTGTCTGTAAAAGTGGCTCTTTAGCCCCTGCATGAACCTCATCACCTCCTCAATGTCAATACTCCTCTCCTCCTCATCTTCCCTCTCTTTCTCTCCCTGTGGAGCTTTTCTCACACTGTTCCACAGATCCCAGGCGTCTTGGGGGTCAATTGTGTAGGTGATCTGTAGCAGTGGCACAACTGGAATACTCCAAATCATTTTAAGGTGCTGGATATTTGACTCAGTGTGGCAGTTAGTCCATAATGCCACCAGCCACTGTAGGCTGGTGTGGCTGATTTCCAAAGGGCCAAAGCAGCAGTCGAAGTTCTGCTGGAACCAGGATTTGACCGACAAAGTGAAAACCTCTGACCCACTGCTGCCAAATAGCGGCAGACAGACAAAGTCTTTTGGAAGTGAGCGCAGGTAATCAGGGTTGCCGTTGATGCAGGCCAGCCAGCCACTCCACACCAACTTCTGGGGCTCGTCCGGCCTTGCAAACATGGGCTTTGAATGGATCTGAAGAGGTAAAGGACACATTTTGAAAAAGCAAACTAGAACCATAGGAACTTTAACTTTCAGACCTTTCCGATCCAAGTGGAATATATTGTCACTTTGATTATTTCAAGACCATGGGTGCCTGCATGCTCACTTTTCTTGTATAACTGAAGGAAAATAAGTGGCACTGTAAGCATCTTTCCTCTGTCTCAATACATTCCTGTGCTTACCTGTATGAGGACAGTCTCAGCATCATCATCTCTCCCTGCCATCCCCTGCACTGCAGAGAATGACACTCTGAGGTTGTCCTGCGAGCCATCCACTTCCACCGCGCAGCCTTGCTGCTTCTCAGCGGCAATAAATGCTGAGAGCTGCCTGGAGTAGCTCTTCAGCTGCGTGTGCCTGAACTGATACAGAGGAGTAACGTAGGACAGCTTCCACTCTGTTTTCACCAGTAAGGCCAGCTGCTCTGCATTCACCTTCTCCTTTGACAAGGAAAGATAGAGATGGTGACTGTTCTGTGTGTATTTTATGTATGTCAATGAATAGCCAAGTTACAAAAAATTGCTTGGGTCAACTCACAGTGATGTTGTGCGACTTTGGAGCTCTTCTGCTGGTGTCGAGCCTCCGCGCTGTGAACGCTGGAGTTGAACCGAGCCGTGAAACAGCACCTAAGCAGCTGCGGTATGACTGCCGGTAGCTCTTACTTTTGCTTCTCCTCTGAACAACAACACTGTTGAGGGGAGTCCTCACCACACTGAAAACCACACAGACCATAGCTTCAGCTTTTGTAGTAATAAAGTAATAGAGACAACACCTATCATGAGAGTTGAAAATGACATCAACACGTCAAGCTGTTAAATTTTACTATACTGTACTGAGTATTACTTGAAGATGGTTGGTCCTAGTGGTAAAAGTACACAAACTCAGTGTTTTTGTAATATGTCAATTACTTGCCCAAAAAAAGTATTCCAGGACAAGTAAAAGTACCACTTTAAATTTTTGACTCAAGTTGAAGTGCTAAGTACTGCATATGTTCTAAAATGTATTCACACTACAAATGCACAATCTCCACTAAAATAATGGATTTTAAACAGTACTGAATCTGATCATGTTGATAAACTTTAGAAGGTGAAAAATATAGTAAAGAAGAGCTGTAGTAGTTAATAAAAGAATATTAATAAGGGCAAATATCTCTGTTACTATAGAGACTCAGATTAGACTTAGATCACCTACAGTGGATCTAAAAAGTGTACACACCCCTGTTAAAATGCCAGGTTTCTGTGCTATAAAAAAAATGAGACCACAAGATATTGTTTCAAAACTTTTACCACCTTTAATGTGGCCTATAACCTGTACAATTCAATTAAAAAAAATCTGTTAGGGAAAAAATCTAAAAAAAATAAAAACATACAATAAGCTGGTTGCATAAGTGTGCACACTCTTAAACTAATTCTCTGTTGAAGCACCTTTTGATTGAATTACAGCATTCAGTGTTTTTGCACACACACCTGACATCAATTAAAGTGACTATGATTAACCCCCAAAAAAGTTCAGCTGTCCAAGTAGGACTTTGATCCTGTTTAAGCTTTCTATGAACCATGGGTTTTGTTGTAGCAGGCAACTGACTTTTACACCCACAGTAGGAAGGAATGCTACCGCAGGTCATTCTTACTGGCATCTGTCAGACTTTACAAAGCAGTTTAACAAGGTTAATTTATTTATCACCTTTTTGATTGACATATCATCTGTTTTAATTGCTGTTATGTATATCTCATCTGGATCATTCAGACCTTCTCACACTTGTGTACATATCTCTATACATCCTGTAAATTTTTGCTTATGTATATAGGGTTACTTTGTGTATACAGATAACTAACTCACTTGTTCTTCTCCTATATTCCTTTTGTTATAAGAGCTCTTTAACATTTCAATTTCTCATTCGTGGGATAATAAGGGTTTATTCTATAAATTCATGTATTCATAAAACACGTTAGGTACATATTACCTTCCGTTTTTTGCAGGATACGAGGAAAAAGCATAAAAAATATACAATTATGTGCTGACATAGGTGTAGGATGTTTGCTGAATTAAAAATGGAAGCCACGCAGTTGTAGGTTACCAGGTAACTTAGATTTCAGGAAAAGCAAAGTAACGTTATAAACGACTTCATTTAGTATGACACTCTCCTCATATAGCAACAACGGTAAATATCGGAGTTAAAGAAAGACTATTGACCATACTGCATTGTTGTGAAGCAGATATTATATAAAAAACCAGCATGTTTATCATGAGATATGTTTTTTACCTGTTATGGTGTCGCTCCATTTGTATCGTTGTATTGTGCCTAATAAAACCGGAAACAATTTTGAACATCGCGCTTTCCCATGAGTCTGCGCGGTTAGAATCAGCCAATCACACCACTCCAAACAGGAAGTAGTTTTTCAATTTAAGAGTCAAAAGCGTGGATGTATTTCGAGAGTTCTTTTTTTTATTCATTCCTGATTGCAAGCATGTATTGAGTATTATACAGAATTAAATAAAAGGAAGATCAAATCAGGAACAGAAGAAGAGGACACAAATGATAAAAACTATCTACTGAATTAGTAACCATGGCAAGAGAAATTGTAAGTGTCATTAAGTAAACAAGTTAAGTAAACCAACAATGCGTCGCAATTTTAAACGTGGTTTAATAAACCAAATAATTGTTTTGGTGCATAATATTGTATACCTCATAAACCTTGCAGAAAGTGAATTAAGTTTAATATTGTTCTAAAAGTTATCATTTCGTGGCATGCCTTATTTGAAAATAATAATAAAACAAAGCTATTTTTGCTTTTTGGATCCTAGTAGCTCATTTTAATCACTTAAATTAATATAATTAATTGCGCACCTACTGAGCAGATTAAATGTCTCACATCACTGGACTTCTGTCTTCTTGCCAGTTTCTTATATTGCTAGTTGTGCTCTAATTCAGGTTATAGCTCATTTTTAGATAACAAAAAGTGCATTTATAATACTTATATGGCTGGTATGGGTTTCTCAGGAATATAAAATATGAAATTACAGCACATATGCTATGGCAAGACAACAAATGAAAAACCAGACTAAACCGGTAGGACTGGTGCCAACCAAAGAGGAAATAAATGAAGGGAGAAAAAGACGGAGGACATAGGCTATAAAGTTACATTCATAAAATGTGTCTGTATGTGTATACTTAATCACACTATTGGGACTCGCCTTCCATTTTGGGGACATATGACAAGATAAACATTTAATAAGACTAAAGTAAGTATTACTTTAAATTAAGACCAGGGATTATGTGGATACTATGTCTCCATACTAAGTCTATTCAACATCTTTTCAAGTGACAAAAGTATGTATGTATGTGTATTTGTGTGTGTATGTTTCAGTACCTGCCAGTTTCACATGCAACCACCAAAACCGTTCCCCTCCTGGTTACCATGGAAACTGTGCTCTTTTCTTTTTTTTCACCATGTACGGTGTCTCCCTACTTTTTTTTTACTATTCCTCTTTTCATTCTCTTCTTTTTACCATACGTTCCTCTGTATTTATTGTTTCTAGTCTTCCCTTCCTCATATTAGTGCGAGCTTATGTGCATGTGTTTGTGCATTTGTATGTGTTGCAAGTACCTGTCTGCTGAATGGAGGCCTGTTCAATAGCAGATACACTGCCAGACAAACAGTATGATGACCACATCAACAGCCAATCACATTATCAGTGGCTGATGGTGGGCTTTAACCAATAGGGAAAGCTCGCAGATGATGTGTGAGCAGAAGGATGCAGTGCCATGGAAACTGCAGAAGGTGTAATAAGAGAACAGCACACTCTAGTGGCACAAGATGTCTTTGTTTATCACAATCTGCATGGCCAAGTTCACCTTTTTGCTTGAAAACATCCATTGCTCTTTTTTGTACTCCCATCTCTAACTTTACTTTTTGATTCTGGGTACTGGAGAAAGTCATGGCTGATTTGTATTATTGTATGAAATTGGTATGGAGTTATTGAACAGGCACAGCTCTATTTAAAGCACACATTCAACTGATAGGTCAAAAACATTGTCATATAGTCATATTTATAAAATTATTGCCACATATACATGAAATTATAACTGAATGATGATTGTAACAAGGAGGGTAAAGTTGGATCAAGTTATACCGTTGTTCTGTTATAAAGTGATGCTATTCCTCATGTCATTTTCTGCTTTGTTTATAAAACCTCAGTCACAGTTCAATTTTTCTTATGTTGTGATGAAGATATTAGAAGATATTCAAATACTGAACAGTGAGGGGTATTAGTCTTCCTTTAATTAGCTCTAGGGGGCATCACAACATATCTCAGGGCTTATCTTCTCACACCTGAGGAAATTCCAACTGCATCCCTGCAACTGAGGAGCTCCTGTTCGCAGAGAGCTCATGAACACGGATTTCATCTTTACATTATAGCGCATTAATAGACTCTAACACGGTTCTCCAGAGTATTTTTTCAAAACGTTACATCGTAAGACAAAAGGCTTTATATGTGCTAGGTAGTCTCATAAATCGCAGTGAGTAGAGTGGGGCATCATAATACACAAATCTATGTCACTATCCCATTGTAAAATTAACGACATAATATAGACACCAAGCTGTCCCTCATTCTGCTGAGGAACCTCCCTAAGGGGAATTTGGGAGTCACTTGAAATTGTAATCTTTACTATTTGTATTCGGCAGGAGAAAATAGATTTATTTGTATAGGTGCTGTGAAATACCTTATTAATGTCGGAGGAAACTATTTAAATAGGAATAAACTGCATGTTAAAGGATGGAGATAAAAAGAGAAAAGGCTGACGTAAGGTGATGGGGTTTGGGTGGTCGACGCTTGCGCGGGATAGACTGGATGGAACCGTTGGAGGAGATTAGGAAACTGCGCCTAAATCGGACTCCCACAGACCGCCATATTGGAGCGAGCAACGGTAAAACACGAATCTGGGCCTGCTCTACCGGGCCATTTCGGATCTGACCGGACTAGTTTCCTGGACGATAGAGGGAGGAGCCTGGCATTTCTGGAAGTCGGAGGAGCAGCCAGTCAAAGCCAGCCAGCATCTGAGCCAGGGTTGGAACTGGAGCAACGGTGGACGGCTCTGTTGGAATAAGATATAATTTCAATATTTACAGCAACAGACGGTATATGCAACAGAACAGTTGTCGACATGAAGATCTTCCATTTGGGCACGGGAAGCTGAAGCATATTGCGGGCCGGCCACATTACGTTTGCGGTGGAATAAGCCGTCTGTGATATACTGGGTGTGCACAGCGCAGTAACGGTGTGAGCTAACCGGTTATTCTACCGACTGCTAGCTCGCACTAACCCAGCTAGCCAACCATTTTCAAGACCCGTTAGCTTGCAGCGAGGAGAGCATCTTGGTCGGTGTGGGAAGTGCCAGTGGATGCTGCTGAGGAAGTGCTGGTACCTGGCAGTATCCAACAGTAAACGATACAAACCCGAGGCACGCAAAGAGCGGTGTTTGGGTTTTTTTTTTTTGCAAGTGAGCGAGGGAATATCCACGCCCTGGGGTCTGGTCTGTGGTTACTATTTAGCTAGCTCGCTGGCTAGCAAGCCTACCGGGAGAGTAGCTCGGGGGAAGGTGGGGCCGCGCAGTGACAGCCTTGGACGCCAGCTAATGTGGTTAGCCGGCTAACGTTAACCTGGACTCTGTTAGGGGCCACTGGTTTTCCTGAGTCTGACACTGCGGGTGCATTGTCTGGCACAGTAGTGAGCCCATTCAGCAAGAGAATACGTTATCATTGATTCCTGCAAAACCCGTGTGGGTGGGTTATCTTGTGGAGAGCATCCTAGTCTACCTGAATGACCATGGCGGACGACGACGTGCTGTTTGAGGATGTGTACGAGCTCTGCGAGGTGATTGGGAAGTAAGTACTGCAATTACTACATATCTTGTTTATTATTAACAGTTTTTGGGTTAAATTCGATAGCATATCCTTACGCATGTTCTCACAGCTGCAAGGGCCATTGTTAATTTGTCTGGGTGCTGTGGAGTTCAGGCCCGCAGGTTTTTCCAGGGTAAAGTTCACTGGGTTGGTGAGCCGATTGTTTCAAGCGCAGATATCGGTTTATCTGTATTTATAATAAGCAAAGATATTCTTGATGTCAGTGAAGTTTCTCAACTGAGGTGGCGTGTATCAGACATTTACTTACTTGACTGCAAATTTAAAATATGCATTACTTACACCTTTTTTTTCTTTTTTTTTTTAATATGTCGTTGTAAAACTAGTGCAAATTCTTGAAATTGGTAAAGAAAACTGACAGACTGCACACAGGGATCTTCTATAACCTAATCTTTCTGTTTGTCAGTAGCCACACCTGCCTCCAGTTACAGACTGATTGGTCAACAATTCAGTAAAGGTGTTAGAACAGGTCCCCCTACACACTTATCTGAGGTGGTATCTTCCAGCTTCTGATTAACTGAACACACCTGATCCAGGTAATCAGCTGTGGGGTGGGCAGGGCAGGGAGAGCTGGAAAACCAACAGGACGGTGTTAGAGGAAACTGTTTTGTGTGTGAAGTAGTTTTGTTGTCATGTAAACCAGGAGAGAGGATGAGGAATGTGTAAATCATGACATGCAAAGGTTCAAAGTGCCATGAAAACAAAAAATTGCCACCAAATGCATGTTGCTTCTGTGTGGTCAGACATGACTCCTCCACGCCTGGAAGTAAGGTGGGAAGTCTAACAGGCCCATCACAGTCCTGCAGACTGCCAGTCAGTCCCCTCCCCCTGCCATCTTCACCCATTGAGGGTCCATTAAGTTGGGTAGGGGAAAGAGGCACACTCTCTTCAGACCTCCAGGCCCTGTTCTTTATTCTGAGACTTGCTGTTGCCTTGGTTACTAATTGATGGTTTGGTCCAGGACCACTACATTAAATTTCTTGTATCAGATACAAGAAGCCACTGGCTAGAAGTGTTGCAGTTATATGACAATACAAATCAACTATGGTGGTAATTGCATCAAAGGGGATTTTCTTTGACTCCCTCAACCATTGTGAATGTTAGATGAAGAGGTGTGTTTACCCATTTTTATTTACTTTTCTCAATCTCAGGCCTGGGTCAAACAATGTTACACTTTTTCTGTTTTTCCTACCTTAGCTGTCAGGTGACAGTTTTGCCATCTAAGCTGTCTTTCCTGCAGTTGTTTGTCTAACAAAACCTGTATACCCTGCATGGATGTGCCACATGTGTAGCGACACATACACAGACAGACACAGTACAGAAATACATTGTTCACAAATACATCTTGTGGGTGTTGAACAGTTTTGCAAGTATGGTCTTACAGTCCAGACAGGTAAGAAAAGTAATGCATGAGGGAACAATAGTCTGGAACATTTCTTAAGCTTTACTAAAGAAGTGAGATGCCACGTTCATGTGTCAGAAAATCCCTCTTACCCTGCCAGTTCCTTTGTGAAACTGCAGTTGATGGATCAACTCTGTTGAATCCTAGTGTCTTGGGATGTCTTGGAGGAAGAAGGAGGTGAGGGAGGATAATTTTTCCTAAGCCCCAAGGTGAGAGTGGAAGGGAGGCTGAGGCAGATCAATGGAGACGAGTGGAGTTGAGAATGGGATGGCCCTGAGGCTACAGATATAAATAATGCCAGCAGACAGTCTGCATCCACCCAGTGTGTTTTTAAGCTCATGTTTTAATGTCAGCACTACTGTAGGTAGTGGACAACATGGCAGACAGCTGAAACCTGAGTATGTCAGTTAATTAAAATTTTAAATGGAAAGGCCTTACCTAGCGCTAATCATAATTTAAAACCCTATTCCATGTTGCCTTTTCTGGGATTCCTCACTCTACATTTTGGCCTATGTATGTTTTGTAATGGAGACTATGTAATTTTGTCACATAAGAGGATAGTCAGATTTTATGTTTGGATATAATAGTTTGTCCATTGACTGACCATTCTTTACTCCTCCAGGCTCCCATTTGCTTTTCATTTATTCATGTTCCACAAAAAATGAAATGTGAGGCTTGCTGTCAGTTCAGAATTGTCCAACTACCATGAAAACATGAAATATTTGTAGAGGAATATAAAACCCTGGCATTGAGATGAATGCTCTATCAACTGTGCCTGTTCATGACATTTAAAAATACATTAGTTAAGTGGGGGTACATTAACTAATAAGTTTGTAATAACTAATCTTTTAGTTCCTGACATATTGTTAAAGAAAAGTCACAGTGATTTGTCTCGTGTTATTGTAGGGCCCTATGAAATCCGTTTTTTCCATTTTTATTTTTTATGAATTCCGTGTTTCATGTTATAATCATATTTATTCACCTAACAGTGTCTAATTATGGAGTGGATGGGAAAAAAAGAACAATGCAATGGGGAAAAAAAGAACAATGCAATAGGAAAAAATCTGTTATTCAACTTCAACATAGAACATTTACTGCTTTGGTAATGCATTTCAACATTTACCTGTAAACAACAAAAAAAAAAATCATTTTTGTGCAAAACAAAGAACCTCATGTACATTAGAATAAAGAAACAGTCTTCCTTTTGTAAAGTAAAAGTGCTTCACATTTGAAATCAGCATAAAAAATGTATCAAATAAATAAGCATCGGGAACACCTGGAATACAAATCTGATTTGTTTGTATGACCAAGACTTTGCTGGAGTGAGCAGCTCGTGATAGTTTGCTTCTTGTCTGTGTTTTTAATGTGAGTCTTTGACTGTTAGTGGTCGACCTGCGGTGTTTCAGTGAGCCCATCCGTTCTTCAGATTTCTCTTGTTGGTCAGAGAAGTCATCGTCCCTGATTGGCTTGTGTCAGAGACAACGTTACTCGGTGGGATTGAGAGAATAGGTTTGTGGTCACTGTTCAATAATCATCTCCTTTTAACTTGGACTGTAAAGAGAGCCATCTTCTGTGTGATTTCTACGGAAAGATGAGCAGGTACCTATGCAGAAAGTCTGTTTTTATGTGAAGTTATGGACTTTACATAGATGTTTTCCCTTTGATATTTTATACTTCTTTTTCATAACTGGTTTCTTGAATAGCATAATCTTTGAATATAGATTGTGTTTAAGGGACCTTGTGCATGCACACAAAATTACATAGGCACCTTGTCCACCAGGACCCTCTTTCAGCGCTGACTTCATTATTTTCAACAGAAAGATGTGCTTTTGCATTGCTGGCAGCGCTGAGAGCTGTGCAAGGTTTCAGAACTGAGAGCCAAAACACAATAAATCAAAAATATTTGAACTTATATGAAGTTATGTCGCTTATTCATCAGGGCCTGTAGTTGCATTGCAACTGTAAGACTTACATATGTCTGTGTAGCATTGCTATAAAGAAACACATGTAAATGTACATTCAGCTTTCCTGTGGTGGTTCTAGACTTGTTTCAAGGAAGATCAAATGGGTTAGATGACAATTTAACATGAACACCTTACTATGTGCTCATGGTTTGTAGTAAAGATGCCATGATGTGATATAAACATTACCACAGATTCTGAGATTGAGCTCTAGTTGTAGTGTTGGCAAAGTGCAGAAGCAATTTAATCCATTTCTGTCTGTAATGATTGTGTTTGAATAGGACTTCAGTTGTTGGAGTCACAGTGCTCTTTATTTCAGCCCTGGGGTACTCATTAGAGCCAAGAATACTGGGATGTGCGTCTCACTCTTTAAACCAATGATGTGATCAGTCCTCTGGGTTATTCCAAGTTGGATAATTAAATTGCATGGACGACATGTAAATCTTAAATTTTCATTGATTGTTTAGTTTAGTAGGTCTAATGATGTTTCTACCCAAACAGATGCAACTTTGAACATACAAAATCTACAGTAGCATTTGCTTCAGTTTATCTTGAGGTTAAGATTTGTTCAGGTTCATTTGCTAAATGGATAATGCACAGATAATGCACAGTCCAGAAATATTTAATATTTCTCCTCCAGCTTCAAATTGGCCTGTGCGATGTCATGGTGAGGGGTACTATACTATGAATGAGTCCTTCAGTAAATGTCAGGAAATGGTGTAAAATGCATGTGATCATTTCAGTGCCCCTTTATAAATGACATCATTATTGAGAAACTGCATTTTGTATTTACTCGGGTTATCTTTGTGTAACATTAAGATTTGCGTGTGACAAATACTGAAAAAAAAATCAGGAAGAGTGCAAATACTTTTCCACAGTACTGTATATAGTACATGGGGTTGAGTGAATATTTTAGAAAACTAAAGGTTCGAGCCCCAAGCTTGGCCATCATCATGCTTGAGCTGAAGTGTCCTGAAGCATGAAACAAACCCCCTGCTGGGATCAATAAAGTATCACATTAATGAATGTGTCATCTTCCCATCTGTTGTGTAGAAGAGAGCAATTTTAGCATCAATAAGGGGCAATGCTGCAAAGTCTTTTCAGGTTTTGTTTGGTTTGTACTGAAATATAGTGTGACTCGTGTGCTATGTTGTGGCACTGTTTGACATATAGGGTAGATTTTCTTTCTTTCATTTGAGTCTTCCTCTGTACAACATACTTTGTTTAGCTGCCCACACACAATACATATGTAGTTGTGAACTGATATGTAAAGCTTAAACTATCTTTCAGACTACAAGGCCAGATCAGTTGGTTTACATGGATCCTCTTCTGGCTTACGTACAGGAAAGGACCAGAGCTTTAGAACCCCCCGTTCTAAATTTCATTTTGCAACCTGAATGCTAATTTCCCCACTGATATTCAGAGGATTTGTTTCCCCTAATTTGCATCAGGAAGCACTCTGGATTGTTGTTGCTTAGGCATTCATACTGTGGGTGAACAGGACTGAACTTTGTTGAGCTTGTAAAATTAACAGCTTTGCACTCAAGCCCAGTTTGGGCTGTAGGCAACAGCAAAAAGCATTTACTCTGGAATTAGTTTGCTGGAATCACTTTCATAGACTTAATTTTATGCCTTGCATAGCAAAAATCTGTGTAGAATTGTATTATGAGGCAATCATAAGCTCTGTGTAGGGATCATTACTATCATAGTTATTTTTAAAGCACTGACATACATGGAAATAAATATCCTTACACAAAATCTCAACAGAACTCATCATTCTAACCTTTTTGGGCTGCTTGTACATTATAAAGTTTGGTACATGTTAGTAGAGAGATTTGCCATTGGTTTTTCAGAAAACGGCTAAATGATGGTGTCATTGATCACCGTTTGCCACTGATGATGATATGCCCAGTGACATGACCAGATAAGATTTACCTGGCTCTGTGTTAGATTCCAGCTACTCTAATTCTTTCTGAATTATGCTAGATAGCTACACAGCTAGATAGCAAAATGCTGCTTTAAGCAAAGATGGTTACTCTCAGGAGAGCATGGTGATGTTGAGTCTGCAGCTACAGATGTGTCCTGTCCCTGTTCGAAGGAAAAAAATACCACTGAGAGGATATTTGGCTCATGACCTGCATGGATGTTAAAAATGTACATCTAGTTTTTGGCCAGTCTTTGATTTACATGCAGCTGAGAGTTGAAATGAACCAAGGAGCAGGCTGTAAAGACTGCCACTTTGGACTAATGTTTGATGACTGCCGCTGTCGGATGTGAGCCATGTGTGGGTGTTTCGTATGAGCCCACTCAGCACAGCTGCGGTGATGTCAGTATGGCATACGGCCTCTATGTTTCCTCGCGCTCAGACACAAACACACTTTCTGCCCCCCTCTCTCTCCCTACACTTGCTTACTCTCTTTTAATGTTTTTATAATAGCTACTGTACATGGCTGAATGGTCATTTAACTTATTATTCCAGATGATGAGATGAATTGCATTCTAATTTATTGAGTTAAATAGTGGTCCCAACCCTCTTGCACTTGCAGCACACAACTCTTGTATTAACATTTGTGAGTTAATTCTCTTTGCAGCCTCCTTGAATTGACTGCCAAGATTAAAAATGGAGTTGTTGTATAAAATCTGGCAGGTTCACTCAACCCCACATTATTGCTTAATGGTGATAATGAGTTTTATTGACACATTCGATCAGTGCCAAGATGGCCTTACCCTCTGTGCATCATTTTTATCCATGTTCTTGCAGGCTCCGTGCCTCTAAAATCTTTCAAACCTTAAGCAGTGAGGCAAATCTGAACCAATTATTAGGTTGGTTTCAAAGCTCCAACATACTCAAGTAGCACCCCACACCTCCCAAGGCTTTTTAATGGGAAACACAGCTGCTACAGCACATCAACCCAGCAGGCCAAAGGTCACTATGTTTGTCAGATCAAAAGCAGGAATCCTGTGCACTCCAAAGTGAAGAGTGTTTTATTTTACACTTCTCTCTGACCAGAGTACAGACCAGCTGCCTGCATATGTTTGTGTGGGTTAAATATTAATCGCATCAACACAAATGTGAGAGCTGCAGCTCCTATGCTTGCAACATTTTCACACACTTATACTGCTGGTTTATCAGCCATGTTCATTTGCTAATTTGGCTGCTGTTTTTATGTATATGTATCCAGTAGCACTATTTCTGCCTGTTAGGATTGTAGACTCCAGAGCTGTGTGTACGTCTGTGTGTGTGTGTGCTTCAAAACCTCAGTGGGCCAAGAGACAAAATGTGCAAATGTCTCAGCTTTCAGTGTCAGTTTCCACCACTTTGTTACTGAGTTAATCTCATGCTTGTTGCTTTGACATAATGAGAGAGAATTATCATACAGTGTTGATTTTGGTATCTGATTTAGACTTTTGATGTTTTAGCAGTGTTTCCCCTACCATTATACAGAGTGTGACAGTAAATTATTTTGTGAAGTTTTCCACATGCTGTTCTCAGGTGCTGCATCAGGAATGTCTGCATATTTAAAAAACACAATGACCACATCATAACCTACAAAAACTGAATCATAACCGAGAGAAGTAGTGAAAGTATGGCGGCCGACGTGTTTGAATCCAGAAAGTAAATGAAGGTTTGATGCTGGGGAAACAGAACAGGGGCTAATCCCGCGAATGGTTTGTCCCGCGTCAACACCCCCATGCCCCACCCCCCGGAAGCTAGATTCATTCACATTTTGACTAAGGTATTGTTGCTTTTGTTGATGTTGTTTCTATTGTTGATATTTCATTAGTTATATATTTTATCTTATAAAGGGTTGCAATGGGGGACCATTACCTAACACTGGGTGTGAGATGAGTTATAACCTGGACAGGTTTCTATTCAGTCAGAGCAGACACCACAACAGTTTTTAGATGAGTTCTGCTGTGTAACTTTACATCCACATCCACAGCATTAAATGTTACATTACCTCTTCTTCATAAATATCTTTTGTGTTGCCCTGATGACATAAGATGACAGAGACGGTGTGTTGAACAGAACAGGGTGTAAGATGCTTCTTGTAGGTAATCAACTTTCGAATCAGAGTAACAGTATTTTGGGTGGTGGAGGAAACTGCTGATCAGTACGGGTGTAACTGATCGCAAAAGTCATGGTTTGGATCATATCACAAATTTTAAATCACCCACAGGCTCTTTTTTTGGCTCAGTCCCCACCCAATGAAATGTTAAAATTTTCCACAATGCTCTGTGACGTCATTTATATTTAAAAAATATTATTTTAAAACAAGAATATCTCATAAAACTACTATACTGTTTTTTTTATTGTAAATCGCAATTACACTCGGTTGACTTTTTTTTTCCTTTTACATATAGTTAAAAATAATCTAGTCTGATAGCTACTAGCGGACAAGTTTGTTGTGGTTAACATGTCAGTGGATGGGAATAGCTTTTTATTGCATGTACAATAACAGGTCAGGTATATCAAACTAAAGTCTCAGCTCACCTGGTTTCCCTCTGTTCATTTCCTCTGTCTGCTTTGTGTAGAGGAGCTGAGCTCTGCCCTCAGACACAGACACCCTAACTGCAGCTCTGTATGAAGGCATTAGTTTTGTAATAACGTTAAAACTCTATACATATAATATTGCAGTGTTAATTTCTGCCACAAACTTAAGAAATTAGACTAGAACAACATCTCTACACTTCTCTGTTCACATTTAGTCCTAAATCTTGAGACGGATGAGGAAACACAACCTTACAATAAATCTTGTGGGGTAGGTCTCCCTTGCTCAGGTCTCTATAATAAAGCTTTTATTTTAGTTTTTACAGCTGTGCCGCACAACACTGCTCTATAATTCCCACTGGCACAAGCATGGAGGCTACGATGCATAGCTAACCACCCACTAAAAATCCACAGTATTCTCAGAAACAGTGCTGTGTATGCCCACTAGGTTGGCATTTGTGTGAGAGTGTGATTATCTGTGCCTGAGTCTGGTAAGTGCTAACTGAACTATTTCTGTGTTTGAATCTGAGAAATCTTCCACAGACAGGAGTTTGCGGTTTTGCAGAGTTCTGTGACTAACTCAGTGTATTTGTGTGTTGCAGGGGTCCTTTCAGTGTGGTGAGGCGCTGCATCAACAGGGACACGGGCCAGCAGTTCGCAGTAAAGATTGTCGATGTAGCCAGCTTCACCTCCAGCCCTGGCCTCAGCACAGAAGGTGAGAAACACAGCAGACCTGGTCTCAACTTTGCCTGCAGCTGAATGTTAGTGTCTGTTGTTGTACACTTGGCACACCAGATGGGTGGGGTTTACAGAATCAGGATAAGACAGGATAGTTGTCAAGGATGCTGTCAGTCACAGAGAATCTGACTGACTTTAAAACAAATGTTGGCAGTTATCTGCAAATGCTGTTTGACTCAGATATGAAAGACAAAGACACACACACCCAGTGTGTGATGTCATTCTCACACACAAATAAACAGATAAATAATGTCCCACATGCTGCACCCACATGAACTGAATGTGTTTGCCTATTTGTGGATCTTGTTTATGTTTATTGGTTGGGTTGAGATGGTGAATATTGATGCATGATATGTCAACATGTGGTCTTATGCTTTGTCATGCTGAGGTCCATGTGTCAATATGAGAGAGAGAGAGATGGAGACAAAGAGCATAGGTGAGTATGTGTTGGTGGTAAAGTTGGCGTTCACTGTGTGCCATCTGTGATGTCCCAGTCAGAGATTAGTCTGGCAGCCAGTAACAGCAAGACAAGGAAATGACCCAAGGAAGGAGGAACAGTAAAAGTGGAGATTTACACCAGTTTTTCCCAACTACAATCTCTGCCCTAAATAATTTTGAATGTTAGTATGTTATCATAATTCTGAGTCTAAAATAAGACGCCCACCAAATGATGTTACAGGCCTTAGGGATTTTTTTTGGTGGGGGATAGTGAGTTTTTATCTTGTGGGTAGTAGTGATGCTCCGATCGATCGGCCACCGATCAGTATCAGCCGATTTCCGTGAAAAAGTATGTGATCGGCGATTAATGCCTTTCATTGCCGATCACAAAACCCCATCACCTGTAGCTCATATTTTCCAGCCTGCAGAGGTCCTGTGTGCATTGCAGTGTCCTGCTCCCCCTCTCTTTCACACTGCCCAGGCGCGCAGCGGCAAATGATAAACAAACATGTCTGCGATGTGGAACTTTTACACTGTCTGTGAGAGTGATGTAAAGTTTGCATCCTGCAACACATAAAATACCTTGCGGGGGAAACTTGTTAAAATGCTTCAACTCAACGAATAAACTACAGGTAAATTAGTAGTAGTTTCTTTTTCTTAAGCACTATAGATCCAGAGAACATCCCATGCAT
>JAUBNQ010000012.1:8144086-8158140 GCA_032353495.1 Ctenopoma kingsleyae | reverse complement strand
TCTGGAGCATTATAATTTAATACCACACATAACACACCAATCTTCTACCTATAATAAATTGAAAAATTTACAGCCAAACCATGTGATCGGTATCTGTGATCGGCACTCACTGGTGATTGGTATTGGAATCGGCAGCAAAAAACCTGATCGGAGCATCCCTAGTGGTCATGTGCTACTTGGCTCGCCCACATTATATATGATAGGATTGTTGAGATGGATTGATCTTCAAATGGATAATGTGGCTGTCCTAAACTGTTTTATATCAGTGTCTAAAAACAGTGGTATATCTGTGATGAGCATTTGATATTAACGATATTATAGGTTTTTATTAATAAATAGGTTTATTGGTATCAATATGTAAAAATAGCTTAGCTTCCAGCTATGTAAAACCACTCTATTTCTTACATTTTCACTTGATTGTAAGTTGTCATCACTGTTAGGGTGGATAGAATAGAATAGACTTTCTCATTGTACAAAAAATACAACGAAATTGTGGGTGCTCCACCCAGGCACGGTGCATAAGAAATACAAATATGCAGTAAAAAAAAAGATGAATACAATTTTTACACAAATAAATGTATAAATTCTCCAGCAATTCCTGTATGAAGTGAAAATAATATCCAGGTTACCATGTTAAGAGGAATCTGTTTCACTGATCACATTATGTATTCTTTTTGAAGTATTAAGTTTCCTATAGTGAGTTGTCAGGATATTGGAAAACAGAATTGGTATCAACATGTGTCGTCTCATAAGCTTTTGATTGTCAGCTAAATATTCATGTGCATGTAAATGAGACCTTCAACTGTGAATCACAGTGAAAATTTCACACAAGCAAGAAAAAAAGTACCTTCGACACCCACATGTCTGACATATTAAAAAGAGAAGAAATGAGCAAGTCACCTCAACATGACAAGGTGGAGGACTTGAGTGGAGCCAGGTTTAGGAGATTTGTTTCCTGAGACCAGAATAATATGAGTCAGACACAAGAGGAGACAGACATGCAGGCGGGCCTGAGCTACAAGATGAATAACAAACGTGTGTAGTTACACATGAGTGTATTTGTGTGTCAACATGTGAAGGTTTTGGAAAAAACAAGATTAATAGTGCAATTAAGAGTTTGGGAGTAGGAGAGTTTGAATGTGCTTTCTAGCTTCATGGTATTGTAATTTAGTTTTTAAAAAAATGCAGCAATGCAATTTGTGGTATTATGAGTTAGATGTGTATTGTAAGTTTAAGTAATGAACATACTGAAAATGTATTTCATCAGTACCCCAGACAAATTACCTCAACTGCACGACCAGGCATCAGTGTGATTTCTACAAGCTGGTTTTATTATATCGTTTCAGTATCATAAAATTAAATGGCAAGATCATTTCCCCCAAAATGTTCTTTAACAAATTTCAGAGTGAAATAATTGAACATTGCATCCCACGGGCTAATCAAGCCTAAATGCTCCGCATGAGAGTCGATGTGGACTTGGCCTTGTGAATGGCCTTGGTTTCATTCAGACTGTTCAGACCTCTCTGACTCTCTCCCTCTGTCTGAGTGGATTCCTCGTTGCTGTGCAGACACTGGGCAGCATTGTTAAGCTCAAGAATAGATAGTCGACGAGACAGGCTGGGGATGAGTGTAAAAGAGGAGAAGAGAGAAATAATGAAAGCAAGGCAACATTAGACATCAGAATGGGGGCTCTGTAGTGGGGACACAGTGTCATTTCTCTGTGTTGCATAATGACACTGGTCTATCATGACACAATGGACACACAAAGATCAGTAGACTTGCAGATGGGGGAGTGGAGTGTGTACAATAAATGAGGTTTTTATGGAGTGAGGAGCTTAACAACAGCATATTATGTCTGTCAGTCTCCATCTTTGTCTTTCCTTGGTTATTGTTGTTCACTCTATTCAAATTTGTGGATTTTCCTTTCTTTAAAAACAGTCCACACTTCTCAGCAGTGTTTTCCCTTTAATAGTATTTTCTTTAATGAGGCAGTTAAAAGAGAAGGAATACCACAGAGTAATGTTGCAATTGTGTTTGCAGTGTGATCTGGTGTGGGCCAGATGTTCATTTAAATGTGCAGTTAAAATGGTATTCTGCTGTTGCTACATCTGGCGTTACCGGCTTTCTGCTAGAGACCAGCTTGTTAGCTTGCTTATCTGTGTGCCCAACATGTGAAGATGTGTCTTGCTCTCTCAGTAGCTATGAAGAAGGGGCAGGGTCCCTCTGACTAAAATCAAACTGCTGTATAGCTCCCCCTGGTGGTGTAGTTGGTGTAAGTGAGAGACAGAGGGTGGCATACTGTTCTCCCTAATTTGTAACCCAGGGACATGAAAGAATAAACAACATGAACCAGTCATAAATGGGCATATCAGCAGAGTAAATTTCTTTATTTCTTATTTGGTCCATGCTCGTCATGCTAAAAAATATGAAAAGGCTGACTGTAAATTTTGATTGAACCATTTTAAATAAAGCAGGTGTTAAAGCCTTTAAATGGAGTTCTGCTCAGACCATATTTGTTGGACATAAATTTAAGAACTTTGCAGTTTATGTTATTCTAGCTTTAAAAGTCTTCTCAGCATTAACCATATAACGCTGGCAATTAACCTTTATTATTATTAAAATGTCAAATTCAGATTAAATTAAGTTTCCCCTCAATATCTGTAATAAAACTGGTATTACACTAGAGTGAAATATTTGTTTGATGTGAACCGTGTTCACCACCATCTGTTTAATTTCTGTCTGCCAGATCTGAAGCGAGAGGCCAGTATCTGCCACATGCTGAAACACCCTCACATCGTGGAACTGCTGGAGACCTACAGCTCTGATGGCATGCTCTACATGGTCTTTGAATTGTAAGTGTGTGCTGCACGCTGTCGGCCGTAATGCTTTATGTAATCGGATATCAAATGTGCATGTATAACGTTTTAGGCTGTGTTTTTTCATTTTGTATTTATGGTTCCAACTGGGGCAGGAAACACCTTTTGAAATTTAACAGCCAGCACAACTGCTGATCAGTCAGTCAGAGACGATGTTTAGGTGTGTGGTTATTTTAACATGATTTAATGACATCCACCAACTAAATTTACCAACCTTAGGCAAATGACTGCTGCTGGTAATTTCAGAAACTAATTTTTGTGGTTACAGACTTACTGGGGTAAAATTTGACAAACAGGGTGTGAAAGCTTATACACTGGCATTTCTTTACATTATGTATTAGATATATTTGAAGCTATATAAAATAACTATATAAAAGTATTATATATTATATTTGCATATGTTTCGTTGGAGAATGCTATAGATGGTAATTAGAGCCTACAGAAATATATTATTAAATTGCACCCATTCCTAATTGCACAGTAATAGAAAGAGCAAATTGTAATCTAAAGCGTCAGAGTTCAGCATAAATCCACAGAACACTTTAGAGACTCAAAACAGCTCTGCACTTCTCCCCTGGCCTTTGTTTTAAATAGATTTTTTTTTAATCAACTTGTTAGGTTGATTTGTTTCCTCTGTGTGGATTTATGTTGTAAATCTGTATCACATATCCTCTGGAACACTTCCCTGGGGCGTGTACTACATGAAAAGTGGTATAATGAAAATATAGTGCCTCTGTGTTTATGCTAGGGACAGCAGGTCAGGAAATTGCTCCCTGATGTATGTAATTGTATGCACTCTGATTTAAATGTTCCATTGAGAATTGCTAGTTCATCTGTTCTAAAGGGTAGAAACCTAATTTTGACTTGTTCCTGCTCTCACCACTTCTTCTTCTTCTTCTTCTTCTTATTTCACCCTCTTTTAGTATGGATGGAGCAGACCTTTGTTTTGAAATTGTTAAGAGAGCTGATGCTGGCTTTGTGTACAGTGAAGCAGTGGCAAGGTAAGACACACACAGTCTAGGAACTGTGGGAAGAATATTTTAAATATTAATAAAGCCTGATGTAAAATGAAATTAACTGTGTGCCCTAATGATCTCCCCCCTTTGTTTTTGCTTTCTGTTCATGCAGCCACTATATGAGACAGATCTTGGAAGCACTTCGGTACTGTCATGACAACAATGTGATTCATCGTGACGTAAAGGTGAGACCTACTCATCCCAGACTACTGAAACCACCAAATGTGTCACTTAACTAAGACCAGAGGGCAGGGGAAGTTTAACCTTTGGGCAACAAATTTGCTTTACACCATGGGGCACTCATGCTGAAATCAGCTTATTAGAGGACGTTTTAAGTAGCTTTTGGAAAAAAAAGATGTGTTCAGGCTTAACCATATGGAAGCTCTTCTAATGTGCACACTAGTGCCTTAGCAAACCCCAAGTCATGATAGGTAACATTGCTTGTCAAACACTGATCTGGATTTATTAGGAGTTCTTATAGTCAGATTAGCATCAACCACTGATTCCAACAAGATTAACACAAGCAACATACAGTACAAGACCAGATGGAACAGTCTTGTACCAGGCCCTAGATCCACACACCAGACATTTGACTATATAGTCAATAAAGGAATGAACACAGCCTTGGTTTCAAGGGAAACTCCCGACACTGGCCAGTAAGAAAACTTTATACTTAAAGTTAAAATGACAACTGTGACTGACTAACCTGCTGATCTGTATGTAGGTCTGTATTCCAAAATACACAAGATATAGTTATTATTATTAACAGTAATAATAGACATGAATTTTGACATGAAGCAGTAGTCTTCAGGTGCATCTCCTCAGTGTTGTCAGTCTTTCAGTCAAACGCTGAACTAGAATTTAAATTTAATCCAGTTATTATTCGATGTTAGAAGTGTCATATTATATTTGTTTTCCCAGTGTTTCTTGCATCATTTGCCATCACTGTTGGCCAGTGGGTGCAAGTGTGGTCAGTCCTGTGCAGCGAAGGGTCGAGTTGATGACACAGATACTGCTTCTTGGGGTGCTTAGTCCTGGGTTAGCCAAATTCAAAGGCACAGATGGACGTCTGTACTCAGTTGTCGAGCTGTTAGATGTTGCATCATTTAGGGAGAGAAGCCGGTTGGCGAGTCGGTGTCCAAGTGCTTGGATCGCAGCTTTGCGCACCGAGCCAGATAGCAGAAAGTACATGACAGGATCCAAACAGCTATTAAAAGCAGAGAATAACAGCATTACCTCATTGGTGTGGTCCACCATTTGCAAGTAGTCACAAGATGCAGTTCCACTGAGCTGGGAGAGGATGTAGACGGGCCGGAAAGCGTGGTAGGGCCCAAAACACACGGTGAACAGAACAAGGACAAAGAAGGACTTCTTGGCAGTTCGTTTGTATCTCTGTGCGTTGGGAAGGTCTGGCTTGTCCCGAGACACCCTCAGCAACTGGGAGGCAATCTTTCCATAGGAGACCACAAGTATGATGAAGACGAGCCAAAATAACGCCACCAGCATTGCATTAAAGTAGGCTTTCCCTTTGACTGTGCGTCGCTGCTTGTACTGGAAGCAGTGGTCATTGTCCTCTCTATCCTCTGCTGTGGCAATCATAGGCACCAACGCCAGCAGTGACAGGCCCCACAGAGCCCCGCATGCCACCCAGCTCCACGATCGACTCTGTCCCCACAGCGTCATCCTCATGGTTTTCCGTGCTCTGCCTTTTCCCTGCAACCTCAAGTATCGGTCTAAGCTGATAAGGCCCAGTAATGTAATACTGATGTACATGTTCATATAAAATAGATTCCCAACCAGCTTGCAGCATACAGATCCGAGTACCCACTTGTTTCCATTAACATGATAGAAGACTCTGAAGGGGAGACATGCCAGGAGGACCAGATCAGCCACGGCACAGTTGATGAGGAACACTCTCACAGAGTTGCGACTTGAATGTAGGAAAAGGAAGACCCACAGGGCAAAGAGGTTACCCACAAGCCCAAAAAAGAAGAACATGGAGTAGAAGACTGCCAGAGGCAGACGAAGGGCTGTGCCATCAAAATTACACGCAGTCTGGTTTGGGGTGGTGAAAAGAGAAGAGGAAGGGCTAAGAGTGGTTGCTGATAAGGAGGTCATTGTAACAGGGAGGGATGAAGACGAGCTGGCAAGAGAAGAGTTAAACCATGCAGAGGCGGTAAGACTGAAGGGGACAGGAGAGGCAGAAGAAAACATGGTCACTGTGTGTCAGCAGTGACGACGTTGGGGTTCTGAGTCAGCCTCTGAGAAAAGAAGAAAAAGAAAAAGCAGCTGTCAGTTCACTGTCACTGTACAAATACAATGAAGGTATAAGTCTTGAACATTTGTCATTAAAGTTAAGAAAGAAATGGAGTGCCCTCACTGTGGAACCTACGTATTTTATGAGTAATGCAGGTGAGCAATATGTGGGTTTCAAAGGTCATGAACGTAATAGTTAGTGTGAAATGGAAATTATAGTAATTGATACAGTACCATGAAACGGGTACTGCGCCGTATAAAGAGGACTTCCAGAAACAGGCTGTTGAATTTCTGGAACATGTACGCATTGCCCTCAAGCTATTTTCTGTAGTTGATGGCTTTATTTTTAATGCATGGAAACTCGAGTCATGACTAATTAAAAAATTCATGGCTATTCAACACATAAATTTCAATTTTGTAATATTGTAAATATTATAGTCTAGATGCACAAGCATGTACACTTGTGGTCAGTCTGTGATTGCTGGACTCAGATGTTTGGTTTAGAGTACTCACCATAAATATTCCTTCCACAAGAGATTCAGCACAGCTGCAGTTTAAATGTGTGGGAACCTGCAGAGAGGTGTGAGAGCGCAGTAGTCCAGTGTGTATTTTCCTCTGTCACACTTCAATAGCAGGAATCAGTTTGTTGAAATGTGACTTATTCAATAAAATCTGAGATACACACATGATAAAATAAGGTAGAAACTGCAGTCCTTGTTTCCTTTTCTTTTGCTGCTTTCAGCGTTCTCTTAAGTCTCTGAATGAGTCAAATCCTGCAGACTTGTCTTTTTTCACATTGTTTAGACGGTATCTGCTCCTCCTCGTCCCCTCCTCAGCACTTTGTTCTCAGCTTGCCTTCAGTCCTTTTCTGCATTGGTTCTTGTGCTCTCTTTCCTCATTGAAAAGCTTTTTCTTATCCTCTCCACTCCCTCTCACACATAAGACTGTTGAGTCTGCCGGTCCTCTTCTCTCTGGCTCTTTTTTTTTTTTCCCTCTCACTGCGTTTCTCTGATCTTGCACCGCCTCAAATTTCAACGTTCTCCACGCCCTTCAAATCTCCCACTTACAAACATAAAAATGTGAAGACAGGAAATTAACCCACCACCACCACCACTGAGACTCGTACATTCATCCTGTTTCTAACATTACACAGAACTAATTTCTATAAAGGAGTTGGTGTTTTACTTTTGCATGCACAGATCAGTGACATTGATCTAGTTTTAAATGCCTGCAGTGTATGGTCATGTATGTATGCCCCCCCTTACCCAAGTACTGATTTCATCCCCTAAAGCTTGTGTTTTTGCACATTTAGTAAGTCTTGTGCAGAGAGGTAGTTTCTGATTTAAATTATCATCTATGAGATTTTGAATGCAAAAAGCTGCACTTCCATTTAACACACAGATGGACTTCTCTTTAAGTGTGATTAAAGACTTTAATTTGTTACATGCTCATAGAATATGTGGAGTGAAACGCAGGCTACGATCCTCTTGTGGCTGTGTGTAACAGTTTAAAAAATAATTCGAATTTGATTGGCTGATATATTATCATCTAAGTGCAAATACATACTCAGTGTTTAACAGACGGGTTGACATATACAGTGGACTGTTAACAATGTACAGCGTGTTGTAAATTATGTGTTATAAATAAACAAAATTCTCTCCTGTGTAGGAAAGTGCAAATTAGTCCTTTAAAAAAAGAAATCATGAGTTTTATTTAGTGGTAACTATTATGCACGGACTCCGGTATTTCCTGGCAGTCTGAGCAACTTAATAGAATTGTGGTCGTACATTGCACAACATGTCTTGTCATTGTGATACTGACATTCACTAACCAGCAAATGAACATGACATCCTGCACTTTTGCACATAAAGAGCAAAGCAATGCTCTGCACATTTACTGTAGATGGCAAATTTTCTTTTTTTGTCCCAGTAGAGAGAATAAATCAGTCTCATCTCATTTGTTGGTTAGTAGAGTTTCTGCATTGCTTCTTACAGCTTAACAAATGAATGTGAATTAATCCTCCTGAGATGTCCCCTCATTTAACCTGTAGAAATATAAGGACAGTAAATCTGTTTTACTCTGTAATGTGGTGTTTAACCAGTGTCTTTTATCCCTCTGTAGCCTCACTGTGTGCTGTTGGCCTCAAAGGAGAACTCTGCTCCTGTCAAACTCGGGGGCTTTGGAGTGGCAATACAGCTGGGAGAGTCTGGTTTAGTAGCCGGAGGTACCTCAAAAACACCATCATGTACTCATGCATGCTTTACAGCAACATGTGCATACATACTGAAATAACTAGATCTTTAGTCAAAGGATGGAAAATTATATTTATTCATTTAAGTGATCGCTATATAAACTTTAAATGAGCTTATTAGTTAGACAAGGAAGTTTAGACAGTAAATGATTAATCAGTTGATCTGTGAATTAAGAGAATTTCAAATCAAAATGACATTTGCAGTTTGTGGGAACAATTAGTCAATTACGGGAAAATGAATCACAGATATTTTTAACTAGTTTTCATTCATAAAATAAAAAAATGATTAATTATACATTGGCCTCAGAGCTGTTAGTTATTTTAAGTAATTTGTCTTTATTTTTTGATGTTTTACAACATTATACACTAAATAAAAAAATGACATTATCTGATCATTGAAATCACTGTTATTGCAGTGCACATCATGTACATCATATCTGAAGTCCTTCACCAATGCCTCAAGTTCTTTCATCAGCTCTCATATTTGCTCTTAAATTTCTCTCTCTGTCTGTTCTCTTCAGGTCGGGTCGGTACACCGCACTTCATGGCCCCAGAGGTGGTAAAGAGGGAGCCATACGGCAAACCTGTGGACGTGTGGGGATGTGGAGTCATCCTCTTCATCCTCCTGTCCGGATGCTTGCCATTCTACGGTACCAAGGAGCGCTTGTTTGAGGCCATCATTAAGGGGAAATACAAAGTAAGGAAATGATTGTTAAAGCACACTTGTTGTCAATGTAGATACTGATTGTGTTCATCAGAGACTGACTGATACTGGTCACATCACAGCATCGGTAATCGATCTTCGAGGCCAAATGTATTGTACAAAAATGTTGTTTTTGCTTTCCTGTTGCCTTTGTTGCACTTGCCAACCAGACAAGCCCAAGCCAGTATCAGCAGAATATACTGACCTAAAGGCCTCTGAAAAGTTCTGGATTCAGCTCAGACAATTTTCTGCTTTGTGCACGAATGTGTGGCAGATGTGATCACTACAGGCAGCTTGATGGACAAAGCTGTGGTATCCTCCGTAAAGCTGCTGTTAAACTTCTGCTTCTCAATTCACCAGTTTTATTTTTATTGCTGACCCCGTGACCATGGCAACTAGAGCTACACTAATATTGGCTGCCAATACTAAAGTCTACATGATTCTGAAAGTCTGTTCTTGCGTGTGTTTGTCCAGATGAATCCGCGCCAGTGGGCCCACATCTCTGAGAGTGCCAAGGACCTGGTGAGACGCATGCTGATGCTGGATCCTGCAGAGAGAATCACTGTCTATGAGGCCCTCAATCACCCCTGGCTGAAGGCAAGTCACACTCTAGCTAAAAGCTTTGAGTTTACATGTTGCAAACTTTAGTAGGTTATTGAACTTCCTCTTCTGTGATGTGTGACATTAAAAAAGGAAACAGACATGCAGTGTAATATGCATGTGTTCATTGTTTAGAGAAATAATCTTTAGCAATGTCACTTTTAAACCACTGGCCGCCTTGATGAAGACATTTGATGAACACTTCCTTCTGCTTGAACCACAGTTTTGTTTTCACATCCGTTCTGTGACTGTGTGTGTGTGTGTGTGTGTGCGTGTGCACGCGCACATATGCGCATAAGGGAGATTGTGCTTATGTTCCCACATTTGTGTTTATAGGTTCTATTTGTGCTAATGTGGGTATTTTTTCCATTTTTTGGTGTGTGTTTAGGAGAGGGACAGGTATGCCTACAAGATCCACCTACCAGAAACGGTAGAACAACTGAGGAAGTTCAACGCCAGGAGGAAGCTAAAGGTTAGCACAGAATTGATGCTGAATTTCCAGATTCAGCATGATTAAATGTGAGATAAGGGGAAGTGTCACCTCCTCCACACTGCAGCTGTTTCTGATTACTGACCTACATTAATTTCTTGTCAAATGTTTGGTCTCATGTCGAGGTACAAGTAATGGGACTGTTTGCAATTTCCTGGTTTTCTACATAAATTGGTCATGAAATGTGATCTGATTTTCAACATAGTGTCAAATAATAACAAACACATTATGGCGGCTGCTTTGTTGCCTCTGGACCTGAACAGCTTGTCAGTGTGTGGGAAAATTTATTCTCAAGTTTATCAAGGTATTGTGCAGGATATTGTGAGGGTAGCTGCCCACTAGCTGAAGCTCGGTAGATATTTCCTGAGAATGACTCTAAACATCAAAGTAAATCTACGGCAGGATGACTTGGAAGACATCAAATTTCCCTTTTGGAGTGGCCCAGACTTCAGCTCAATATAGATGCTGTGGAATGACCTCAACAGATGTGTTTATACCAGACGTCCTAATAATGTGTCTGAGCTGAAGCAGTTCTATGAGGAAGGAATCGTCCAGAATTCCTCCTAGACTTTATGCAGGTCTAATCCACAGCTATATGAAGTGCTTGCTTAAGGTCATTGCTGTCAAAGATGGTTCAACCAGCTATTAAAATATTGTTTATTTGTGAATTTGGTGAAAATCAGATCATATGACTAATTTATGCAGAATACCAGGAAACTACAAACATTGCCATTCATTTTTCTGGTGACACAAAAAGCATGTGTTTACAACTCAGAAAACATGGAGGACATGTAATAAATGTGTTATCCCTGCCTTGTATCCCAGGGTGCAGTGCTGGCTGCTGTTTCCAGCCACAAGTTCAATTCCTACTATGGTGACCCACCAGAGGAGCTACATGACTTTTCAGATGACCCCACCTCCTCAGGTGAATCACACACAGATCACTATCTGGGTTCGGGTAGGACGAGGACAATATCCTCCATATGTGAAATATCCACTGTTGTCATTGAAGGTCAGAGATTAAACCTACCGACACGTGTCTGCACCAGAGAACACACTGGTTTCTATTCCAGTGTCTTAATGTGATCTCCAGCTGTCTATATAGAACTACTTATGTCAAAACAAAGACAGATGTTGCCCAACAGCCTCACTTCTCTGTCTCAACCACGGGCTTTCACTTCTGCTGGCTGAACGTCCCAATAGTTATCAGCCCATAAAAACCATGTGTTGTAAACAATAGAACATGTCCAGTGGGTTACATCATCATATAATGAATCAGTACTATGAATAAAGCTCTTACCAATTTCAGCTTGGATTCTTTTATGCGGCCAGACATAGCACCATGTATGTCTTCTATGCTGAGGCAGGCAGTCTGTTGCAATCATGCTTCCTGATGACTGGTTTATTTTTGCTGTTGGGCACCAGACATGTTTCTGGTCATTGCCTTGTGTAGTAGAGATGCTTGCATCAGCTTGGCAGACTATTCATAGATCTGGCTGCTTTTGCTGAGTTTTCTCTCTGTGTTGCTCTCCCTACCTGCATTCATGTCTCCTCACACTCTTTGTTCTCTTCCTTCTTGCTTTATTTTCTCCTCTGAAATGTTAAACTCTACATCTGTAGTTGCTGTAAACATCTAACCTCAGCCTCTCTTTCTTTGGTGTTGTCTTTCTTCTGTTATGCTGTCTCTAGGACTGCTAGCTGCTGAAAGTACGTATTCCCCATCCCACCCATAGATTCTTAATGTGTGACACTGCCATGACATTATCACTCGCTTTTTAATTTGTCTTTTTTTCCTTGGTGTTGGATGATGTGGTTTCCAATCCTTCAAAATGGCTTCCTCTGTGTCTCCCTCTGTCTTCTCTTCTGTCTCCAAAATGCTTCTTTTTGGCCTGTAAAGATGATATTCTGTTCATACACATTGCCATTATTCCGGTCACACAACGTTTTGTCAAAATATACTAAATATTCTTATTACTGCAGTAAACAAAGCTAAAGGATCAGGTGTACACCATTCATTGTCCTGAATAGTGATGTAATTGTCAGTCTGGTTCCTACTAATTCTTAAATAGGGATGGTAATGATTAATTGGTGATTAAGGTGATCTGTTCAGCACATTGTACTACGACTCTCACTCATTCTTTTTTATTAGAGCTGGGCTTTAACTCCCTAATCACACAGAATGTATGTCCTCTACAAAAACCCATAACTGTGCAGAATTATTGTTGAATATAGGCCAGGCACTGAATAATTAACAATGAAGAAAACTGAGGAATTTGAGGCACAAATTTTGTATTTCATAAACTTTTAGTAATTAACTATTGACATATATGAGACATATTTTTCTATATATGTACAGTTGTGTGATGCATGTAAACAGACCTATAACAAGATTTTCCCAAAGTTAATAGCTTATGTTTTCTTCTTTGCTTTTTCTTCTCCATACCTCATGGATCACTCAAAGTATTATTTTTGAAAACCCATTATTATCTTAGTATTATGTATGTTTGTAACAGGAATAATTTTTTCAGCATTAAGTAAGCTCAGTCTCTTGCAAGACATGCTTGTTAACCTATTGAACAACATCTTAAAAATATGAATGAGTGCAGAATTAAACAATGTAAAGGATGTAATGATCGCTGGACTCCATATTTAACATGAAATATTAATTAAGTCGGTTATTGGCTTGGCCTTGAGAAAATGTTTGTGTAAATCATGATCATGTAAAGTAATGTCACCTATCACTGATATATACTGTTGTAATTTAAGGATCAGCTTGTAGGTTCAGATGTGTCCCTGAGCCAAAATAGTTTTTCTAAATGAAGCTTAAACATAAACCACGTGTAGAGCTCATGGAGAGGAAAATGTATTGTGACCACACAGCACTGTTCTCACATTCGCAGTATGAAGGCTATTTGAACATTTGAATCTATACCTGATGTATAAATAACTTCATGTAGATCTGAATTGTTTTTTTTTTACCTTCACCACTGCACATTCTTGTATATTAGTATTTTTCATCTTTTGGGTGAACTTCTGCTTACCCATCATCCTCACTGTGACTTTCTGAAGTGACTTTCTTCTGATGTATTGATGCCATGTACCGCTGTTTCTCTGGTTTTGCTGCATGTGTGGGCGATGCAGCAGGTACTTGGGGTTAAATAGTTCTGAGTGTTTGTGTGTGTTTTATGTTATGATTTCTATTGTCTGTGATTTAGTTTTTTAGTGTTTTTTGTATTCCTTATTTTACCTAATTTTTTGCTTGTTTGTGGATGTATAACAGGTGGTGCGTCTGTGGATGTGTGTGTATGTCATGTTCCATGTTTGCATTTATGTTGTGTTATGAGTGTTTGCAGGGACTGCTTGGTGTACGTGTAATATTTTTGTCTGTGTGTGCCCCAGTCTATATTTGAGTGTATAATGTATGTGTGTGTGTGTGTGTACACACAGGGGCAGTATCACAGGTTTTGGACAGTCTAGAGGAAATTCATGCATTGACAGACTGCAGTGAGAAAGACATGGACTTCTTGCACAGTGTCTTCCAAGATCAGCACCTTCACACCCTCCTAGATGTGAGTGAACCACAACATATAGTATTCTTCATCTGTAATACCAGAAGTGCCCAGTAGCTGACAAGTCAAGAACTGCATACAGTATTTGACCCAATAGATAAAGTCAGGGAAAAAAACTATTTGAACCCCTGCTGATTTTGTAACTTTGCCCACTAACAAAGAAATGATCAGTCTATAATTTCGATGGTAGGTTCATTTGAACAGTGAAAGACAGAACAATAATAAAAAAATCCAAAAAAATGCATTTCAAAAAGTTATAAATTAATTTTCATGCATTTTCATGAATGAAATAA
>JAUBNQ010000012.1:8127289-8143982 GCA_032353495.1 Ctenopoma kingsleyae | reverse complement strand
CTTTCCTAAGCAATGAGTGATGCTTACAATTATAAACTGTGTGACACTCATATTTATTAATGTTCTTAATTATCAGTACATAGTATTGATAGTATCTTTCTCATTTTCATCACCAGGTACTAGAAACCATCTCCTGTTACCCAGAGAACATGGAGGCCAAGGAGCTCAGGAGGATCCTCACACAGCCACACTTCATGGTGAGTCCATTATTAATCTAACACACACACAGCATCAACATACACTCTTAGTTTATACATTCTTAGTTTTATCACAGGCTTAGATTATTTTGTCTGTGTGTGTGTTAGGCGTGCTTGCTGGTGTGTTAGATTACAATTGTATCTGAAGTAGGGCTCACATAAGTTCCTCCGCCACAAAGCTGCTTAGCACCTGTGCTGGGCAAGCCCTCAGGCAGGGACAGAAGCATTAGAGCACCAGGAAGAACATGCTGGGGGGCTGATGTGGTTATATAGTACTTTTGCTGTGACTGTTATTACTGCAGTTTTTATCAGAGTAGTCTAATACCCTAAACAAACCTGAACCAAGAAGGATTATTTGCGAGGATACTCTTGACAGACTGGAGACTTGGAAACTGAGGCAGACACATTCAGCGGAGTTGGATTACATTTTTGGGGTCTGTAGACTGCCTTATCCAAAGAAGTGTAGCTTGTTGTGTTGCTGCAGTTTTCATCTCAGTAGTCATTACTGTATACTGCTGTATAATAGTATTTATCTCATCAAGTCTTGTTTTTACTGGACGGCTGTTGCTTTTTATTTGTTCTGTTTATTGTCACTAACAAAACAACACAACAGCTAAATGATAGATGATGCAGATATTTATTTAGCTCAGTTAGACATACCAAGAGCTGGGGTGATTCCCTCTGCTAATTGTGTGGCACGTACTAGAGCTGTCACGCCTTAGGTTTGGTTCAATCCAATTAGGCTGTCTTGCTGTCTGACCTGACCAGTTGGTTTTTTCATCCTGTGTAGACATTGACCAGTTCAGTTAGCAGAATGTGTGTGAAGGGATTTAACATGGTAGCAGTGGTACACAGTGCAAACGTTCAGCATGGGCTAAAAGCCCTTTAGATGTAAGTTGTTCCAAAATCATCAGGCTAAACGTTACTCTAATGAGCAGATGTGATTGTTTGGCAAATGTAGCGAGTAGATAGTAGATTTGTAAAAATACAGTGTGTCAGTGACATGATTAGTGCCCAAAGAAGATTAGTGTAAGGCACACTGTTTCTAATGATGGAGCTATCCACTGATACACATACAGTGATGCTGTGTGTGTGCAGCTGCACATGTATCTACTCTTTACTGGGATTTGGTACCATGTATTCAGCTTGGGATTCCAGTCACAAGTCTGATTCTTTTCCCTCAACATTACTGCCATCCACAAAAATTGTTGCCACTACTTATGATTAACAAAAGCGCTGTTATGTGTGCAGTATGGCTTTAATACTTGCAGCATTACACGGTTTTCACTGGCTTCACCTACAAAACAGGCTTTGGATACTTTGCAGTGGTGTCCTGTAGACTTAACATTTATGTCCATCTGTTTAACCTCAAGGCCCTGCTGCAGACCCATGATGTGGTGGCCCATGAAGTCTACAGCGATGAGGCACTCAGGGTGACCCCCCCACCCACTTCACCTTACCTGAACGGAGACTCCCCAGACAGCACCAACGGAGACATGGACCTGGAGAACGTCACCAGAGTTCGCCTTGTCCAGTTCCAGAAGAATACTGATGAGCCCATGGTGTGTAGACAGAAAAAACACATTCTCGCATGATGATTTTATTTTCTCTTAAACAGTTAATTACATGTTCAGTTCCCTTAAACACTAAACAAGACTTGTAACCCAGTAGAACAATGTTTTGCGTAACAAAGGAGTACAACTCTGAAAATCTGAAAATGGCTATATTAAACTTACACAAAAGAGGTAAATATAGCAAGCTTCTCAAAAACACTCACCCTGTGGCCTTTCAGTTTCAATCACCTGCAAGGCTATAGGGTGAACCAAGAGATTTTATCATAGCAGATTGAGTCAAGGCATATTATAATGCATTAAAGTTAAATTGCTTATGATTACGGCTTGGCATGTTAAAGTGTGCTGTAAAATATTGTCTCCACTGTTGTATGAAAGTTTACCCTCTGTCTGCCTCTCCTAGGGCATTACTCTTAAAATGAATGACCTCAACCACTGTATAGTGGCCCGCATCATGCATGGTGGAATGATTCATCGACAAGGTAAACATATAAAAATGCTACGTTCAAGCTTAAACCACTCATGCACATAATGGTTCTGGTAATAATAAGAATCACACATTGATACTCTAACTTTGAAATTTTCTCTCAAAATAAGATTAATCAGAGCGTTTACAGAGTACATGGGGAGATAACAGTCTGAGCTACTGTAATTCTTCCACCCTCTTATTGAATTAACTAGTGGTATCTCATAACAATGAAATGTAACTGTTCCTCATATCAGCTGGGCTCCTCTGGAGCTTTGTCAGTAACCACTGGGTTTTTTCTGGTGTGTGCTTTGTGAAGCACTCATGTTTCAACGCCCGAGAGCCTAATTTGTAGCCTTTATTAATTCATTATTTCTCGGCTTCAGGGACTCTGCATGTAGGAGACGAGATTCGGGAGATTAATGGCATCAGCGTTGCCAATCAGACAGTAGAACAGTTGCAGAAGATGCTGGTAAGTCATTAAGGACCTTCTCTCCTCTACAGAGAATGCCATGTTGTGAGGATGGCACTGACTGTCTAATGCAGTTTGCCAGCTTGTGAATTAATAGCACCCCGCCACTGGATAATCATGAGCTTAGGGACATATAACTTTAAAACAAACATGAAGTGTATGTGCACAGTCCAAAGTCGAGATGATTTAAAATGTTTGGGTAGTGGAGGTAATACATTCGAGTCTGTAATTCAGTCTTGGGTTGCCAACTTATATTGATCCATCTTAATAGTTTGTCCAAATACTGTTATTGTGATTTAATTGCTCCCAGTAGGGTCCATCTTATTTTTCTTTCACCATCCTCATCACACAACTCTCCATTCCATATGAACGATTTAAGCAACAAAACATAAAGTATGCAGGTAATCCATGGTAACCACTGTAGCAGCCACAGGTAAACAGATTGTGTATCTCACAAAATGGCGCTGCAGTCCTCCAGAATGCAACACTGTGTGATGCAACTGCCCTTTCTCTATAGTTGAACCATTCATGCAGCTTCTGTGTTTCTTTGTGTGTCTTTTTTTGATTTGTTTTGTTTGATCAGCATGCATTGTTCAAGTCTAAATTGCATTGGCACCAAAATATGTACAGTAGTTATGTGGATTAATGTAGTAATAGTTTAACAATAGTATTTTATAATGTGAGAAATCTTATGTCTGAATGTTAAATGTAGCAGCTGTCTTACTATTGGAATACACAGCTTTATCCAGATCACTTTCTTGACATTATTATCATGAATTGAGGTTTTATATTGAGGTTTGTAATGTGCATTTTTCCCTTCTCAACAGAGAGAGATGAGGGGTAGCATCACCTTTAAGATCGTGCCCAGTTACCGCTCCCAGTCTATGTCTTGTGAGGTGGGGGAACAGGAATGCACATTTGTTTCTAATGCTTTGCAGATTCCACAGAAGAAGGAAGAACCCAGTTGTGTTTTTTTTTTTTTTGTTGCAGAAAGAGTCACCAGATTTATCCCAGCAGTCTCCTGCAAACGGGCATGCCAGTGTGACCAGCTCCATCTTGGTAAATTTCCACTTCTTTTCACTCACTCGCTGTCAACAAGCTAGTGAAAGGAAAACAGTCTGAACATGATGATATTTTTATATTGTTATTATAAACAATTTACACATGGTTCAGCACATAGAAAAGTTAATTCATGGGGCCAGCTAGTGTGTCACGGTTCATACCATTCAAATGTCCCTTCAACTGGTAACTCTGACAAAGCAGCATACATTGTTATACAGCCCTGAGAAACAAATACTAATAAAATGTTATGATTCCACCTAGGACCTGCCATCCACAGTTCAGCCCAAAGGCCGTCAGGTGAGGTTTCTTCCTCCTTCACACTGTAACTGCATTACTCCAATTCAGCTTTGAGCTCCTTCCTTTGCCTCACAATCTGCTACTGATATGACAAACTAACACTCATCCCGACAAGTCCAAATTTGCATGTATGTACTTAAAAGCAGTCTCACGTTTTTCCATTTCATCTATTTTCTTCACATCAAATATGTACTCCAGTGTGCTTTGGCTACACTTGAATGCCTGGAAAAAAAATCAGCTGTTAAAGAAAAGACATTCATAATTTGCTGTTCTGTAAAATCGTTATTGAAAATGTTAGGAACCATGATTTGTCTTGGTCACAACATTGTCTTAAATTCATTTTTCATTTGTTGATTTTGGCCATTTTTGTGGCATGATAATTACCATGCTCAAATATCACACACACACGCATATATACTGTATAAAATGCAGTACAAGCATTGTAATAATAGCTCTGTCATCCAATGGTGGGTTCCTCATCACACCTTCTTTGTTTATACCCCCAACGTTTTCTACTGCATGATATATGTGTAAGTGTGTGTGTGATGCTCTCAACCCCATAGATCTCCAGATCTGCTATCAAGGACAAATTGTCCGTCAAGGTAAGATGTATGGACCCTTTGTAGAAGTAGATCCCAATTCCTTCCATCCCCATCGCAGAGCTTGGTTCCTTCTCATAGTCGTGTCTAAATGCCATGCTACCTATCAAGGCTAAGTCTTCATATCTGGTTTGTCAGTGGACATAAAAGGTGACAAAAAAATGGACACCCCTGTGGGTAGAAAAATGCTTTATTCAGTCATTTTCGTCTTGTTGTAACTTATCTAAATGTCTGTGCCCTTTCTTGCTTTGGCTTATATGCTCTGGAATTCCTCTCTGCTGTCTGTATCTTTTAATGGCTCGTGTTAGCACTGCATCTCTAATTACCTAACAATTTAGCAGCCAGTCTCTTCATACGGCCAGCTTAGCCAATCATTTTCTTCTGCATATATTTTTCTACGATCACACCACTATTCTTTGCCACTGTGTCAGTACCTGACAAAACTTTTTGTCGCCTCGTCTCATCCTTACAGATTTATGTACGTGCTCAGTTTGAGTATGACCCAGCAAAAGACGACCTCATTCCATGTAAGGAGGCGGGCATTCGATTCCGTGTTGGTGACATCATTCAGATCATCTCTAAGGATGACCATAACTGGTGGCAGGGAAAACTGGAAAACACCAAGAATGGCACAGCAGGCCTCATTCCCTCACCTGAGCTACAGGAGTGGTGAGTAGAACTCCATAACCTTTCATGTGCATATTCATGCTCGAGTTACAGTTTATTAAGTACTTGTTTCCATCAACCGTCCATTACCTACATACCAGCTTGTCCATGTGGTTGATTTATTCATTTATTTTAATTACATTATAATGAGATAAATGACATACGCTAAATACTAAACCATCTCTGTTTAATTCAATTCAACACCACAATCTAGTCTTCAAATAACCATAGTGGTTAATCACCTCTTTACAGTCTCAACTAAAAGTGAACAATATGAACTACATGCATGCTGCTTTTTTTGAAATTTTTTTTGCTGTGCTCCTGTAGCTGCAGAGTGAGGACAGGAAACAGCTGCAAACTGTTGGTATAAAAGAAATCTGCAGTGGAAAGTTTAGTTTATTTAGATTTCTATAAGGCACTTTTGTGTGCCTCATAGAAATTACATCACTAGATCATCGATATTGTGAAATGACTTTTTCTATCGTGGAAAGTATGCTACAGTTCACCTCTAATCATGCCTTTACAACACATTTACTCTAAAATAGTTCAGAACTGTCTGTCAACTTTTGTGTCAGGTGATGGATGTGGATGACCCGAGGGTTTAAGTTTAACCTTTTATTCAAATTGTTATTTTTGTTGGTAACCATGGTAACTGTTGATAAATTGAAGATGCAGGAGTGAACATAGACTACATCATTCTATATACATTTCTAGTTAGAAGAAAAAGTCTGTGTGTGGTCCTCCTGTCAATTTAGAAGCTTTAGCTACAACTTGCTATTCTTTTTAGCGCTAGGTAACAATGGCCAAGAAAGCACTGTAAAGCCATGCACTCCCACCAGGATTTGAACCTGGTTCATCTGTCGCATGTGACAGAAGGGGTACCAATATCCACAGGAGTTCACAAATGGCTTTGCTACAGTGCTCTGACCAGTCTCCTGGGTAGGTCCTGATGTAGCCGGAGGTACCAATATTATCCTAATGTGGATCAGTATCCTTCATATCATTGCTGTGTACAATAACGTAAAGCTACATCAGTCTAGAATTCCAGATAAGGCCATTTAATTTAACAGTATGCATGTTCTTTGCAGGCGTGTGGCATGTATAGCAATGGAGAAGACCAAACAGGAGCAGCAGGCCAGTTGTACCTGGTTTGGCAAGAAGAAAAAACAGTACAAAGACAAGTACCTGGCCAAGCACAATGCAGGTAAGTCAAAAAACATTCTAGCACTTAAATGGTGCAACAGTGCTAAGCTAAGTCCACTGTAAACCTTAGATACGACAGCATAACACAGAGTACTCTCTCTGGCCACGCAGTTGGCCCCAACTACATATGTAAGAAATACACCTTTCAGTTGCACTATTAACAGATGTAGTATTACAAAATCTTTGTAGAATTATCAGAAATTACAGAAGTGTTTTTGAGTTGTTTTTCATTTTTTTTTAAAGGACAGATTTTAATTCAAGGACATGTGTGATAATCACACTGTTGCACCTTTAGTATTTGTAACTGCTGCACGTCTGTTGCTTTTTCCCTCTGACAGACCTCTTCTAATGTCTCAATTTTGCCTTGTTTTTCAGTGACTGTGTTGTAATTAACAGCTTTTGATGTTTAAAATGTTGTTTTTTGTTCAAGTTTTCTTTTGTGTCTTTTTTATTAACCCTTCCGCTCCCACCCTCTGTCCATATTTCATGCTGTCTCTTACCCAATGACATGGCTGCATGTAAGTAACTCCAGACAGCTGTTGTCCAGCTTCTGTGTTTTTCTTCCTCCTCTTTCTGCTTTTTATACCTTGTCCTCTTCCTGATGTTTCCCTGATTTTGAATGACTATTTTATTAGATGTGTTGTGAGCAATGCAGTTATAATTGAGATGCAGACCAGCTTAGAGTTATTTGGCTTTTATCTTTTACCAGTGCTTCATCAGGTTCACTTGGTGCTTATTATGGCATCATTTGAATAATTAAATTGTAAATGTTCAAAACATGCAAATACCCCATATTCCATATTATTAGTATTAGCCGTTCTTAAGTAATTATTTAAAACACATGAGCAAGATACATCTCTACACTGGGTGGCACAATTTTTTTCCCCAAAATGGCTCAAGGCCCAAAGCCTCTGAACAGCCATAACATTTTATAGTGTCTGAAGTAAACACGAGTCAACTGTGCATGTGCCAGATCGCACTGCTTTGTTCAGCTAATGGACTGTAAACAGAGCAGAGATCTGGCACATTTGTAATTGGCTCTTGTTTACTACAAAATATGTAAAAAGTTATGGCCTTTCATCTCACAGTGTATCTCGCTCATGTTTAGAATCTCTTTAAACAACAAGAGATGTGTGTTGCACAGGTGAATAAGCTAACTTGATTAATATTGTTAAAAAGAAAAAAAAAATTAACTAGCATTATCCTTTAAGCCACAAGGGCAAAACACTGGAGTTGATCTAATTGGTATGTTTGCATTCACACTCATGGAGCACAAACAGTACACTTATCCAAAAATAATGCAGTCCTGCAGTAAATGGTACCTTTCTAAAAATGAATGGTTTTTTCAGGTTTTGATTCCCCAAAAACTGAACTACCAGGCTGTCGCATTAGAATGTTAGTTAAAAGCTAGTTAAACTAAATTAAAAAAGGCTGAGTGTATTAACCTGCTTTAACAGTTGTAGTCATGTTATTTACACATTTACTTAACTTTTTTTTAGTGGTCCATGCTATGCTAACCTACGGTATTTTCCTCTCTACTGCAGTGTTTGACCAACTAGACCTGGTGACATATGAGGAAGTGGTGAAGCTGCCATCGTTCAAGCGGAAAACACTGGTTTTGCTTGGTAATTAAACAGTGTAAATTTGAGGGCAGTAAAACACATTTACTGGAAACGGCATTGTTGACTATATAAGGTTTTGGTTGTACAGTCATGACATAGCACACAGATAGCATGAGGAGGGAGAAATCATGATCACAACGATTTCATGCTTGTAGGTTTGTACAGCTCAGTGCTTCACTTTCTCACAGAGTGTACAACACCGAAGTTACAAGCATGGAATTCTGACCCTATCTTAACACTTCAATCTGATTGGTCAGTCATACCCAATCACAGGGCAGGTTGTCCCTGTCGCTTCCACTCTCCACAGCAGGTCCTGAAAGGTACAAAGGCATTTTAGTGCAACAGTATTTAAAGCAAATGAATAAAGCCAGAATATTGCTAATAAGTTGGAGTCTCTGCCATGTAGCTTTGAAAATAATTGCTGAGGTGAACTTTTATATGCGTTGTCTGGTAATTACAGTTAGCCTCGGAGAACTAATGCTAGCAGTAGCTGGGAATGAGAGTTATCGAGCTCGGTGACCAGGTAGCTGGTCCTGAAGACCGATAAGGCAGAGGTCTCGACATAGCCACAGGCTCCTTTCAGTTCTCAGTAATCTAGTTTATGGCACATCCACATCCCTTGTGTCTTAGATCGGTCTCCTCTTCAAAGCTACATGGTCTTCCCCAGAGAAATCCAACTTATTAGCAATATTCTGGCTTTATTTGCTTTAAATACTGTTGCAATAAAATGCCCTGCCGTGGAGAGTGGAAGCCACAGGGACAACCTGCCCTGTGATTGGGTATGACTGACCAATCAGATTCAAGTGTCAAGATAGGGTCAGAATTCCGTGCTTGTAACTTTGGTGTTGTGCACTCTGTGGGGAAGTGAAGCACAAATCTGTTTTACGAGTAGAAATCTATAGGTACAAACCTATGCTACGACCACAAAAATCATTGTAACCATGACTTGTTCCCATAGGTACCGCACAGTTGGGTGATCTCTTGAAAATTGGTCGTGTGCATCTCACTGAGCTACCAATTATGGAGTCTGAATAGGGCTAGCTTACTTCTGCTTCGACAACTGAACAAACCGTTTGCTTGAAAAGTAGTTTAAACTTCAATGTACGTAGACATTATTGGACATCAGAACAAAGACTGTAATCATTTCTAACTAAGTCATAGTTGAAAAATGTCACTGTTTCTACAGTCACTGAATTGTCCAATCTGTCTCCTTTCATTTTAGGCGCACATGGAGTTGGGAGGAGGCACATCAAGAACACGCTCATTACCAAACACCCTGACCGCTTCGCCTACCCCATCCCTCGTAAGGAGACACACAAAAGAATATTAGATCATACAGAATGAAACGACTGATATGTCAGTTAATGAAGTGGTTTAAAGTTCCTGTGATTGTCAAAATTCCATTGTATAGACACCAAAGAGATCTACAGAAACGGTCACATGTGCTGCAGAGCACAGCACTATAAATCCACAAAGACACACACTTTGTACTAACGTTTCATGGATAATATGTTGCACCACAGTGGTATCTATTCTTTCAGCTCTCCTGTCCATCTGTCTCTCTACTCAGACACAACTCGGCCTCCAAAGAAGGATGAGGAGAATGGAAAGAACTACTACTTTGTGTCTCATGAACAGATGATGCAGGACATCAGCAACAATGACTATCTGGAGTATGGCAGTCATGAGGATGCTATGTATGGAACCAGACTGGAGACTATCAGGCAGATCCATACCCAGGGCATGATTTCCATCCTGGATGTTGAACCACAGGTAAACGATTTATTTCCCTCAGTGTTTGCCAGTTTGTTAGGTCCCAAGATTTTACTACTCATCTGAAGAAAGTTGGTAGGAGAGCTTAAATTGATCCTGCAGGGTGGTTTCACTTCACACATGAGCTGAATAGACTTGTTAACTGTGGATTTCCTAGAGATGGATGAAATAGCAGTATGATAAATTGGACACCGATTGTGTTTAATGCTTCCAGCTATGTTGAGGGAGGGCTTTACCACATGCACATATAGTTTCTCTCAAGAATTTTCCCCTCTTCATGCTTGATGTAAGATTTCAGCTGTTTGGGTCCTTGTTTGTTGCACTTCTCACCTGATTGTGTGCCTGATGTTTTCAGTGGGCGACAACAATTTAGCAACCAGACTCTTTTTCTACGGAGCCATGCTTTTACTATGAGAAGAATGTGTTTTGCATTTCTCTGCTGATAAAAAGCAAGGTCTTGTCTAATAAAACCAACCAGATTTTGAGAAGTGGCTGTTATTAAATGATTACATGTCAGTTTCACCATTTGATGTGTTATTTGTACTGTTGTCATAGAAATATAGGATCACTGCATTTTATATTTATTACATAGCAGAAAGAAGTCCAGTTGCCACGTCGAGACATTTCGCTACTCATGGCCTTCATGGTGGATGTGTAAATTGGTCTCAATTTTCCTGGGGATGGACGAACAGGCAATAGATAAATTAGAGTCAGGTTGTGTCTAAGACCTCCAGCTATGTTGAGGAAGGGGTTTTATTAGACAAGACCTTGATTTTTATCAGCAGACAACACATTCTTCTCATAGTAAAAGAGTCTGGTTGCTAAACTGTTCTGCCTACAATGCAGAGGTGTCGCCCACTGAAAACATCAGGCACACAATCAGGTGAAAAGTGCAACAAACAAGGACCCAAACAGCTGAAATCTTACATCAAGCACGAAGAGGGGAAAAATCTTGAGAGAAACTATACATGTGCATGTGGTAAAGCCCTCCCTCAACATAGCTGGAAGCCTTAAACACAATCTGTGTCCAATTTATCATACTGCTATTTCATCCATCTCTAGGAAATCCACAGTTAACAAGTCTATTCAGCTCATGTGTGAAGTGAAACCACCCTGCAGGATCAATTTAAGCTCTCCTACCAACTTTCTTCAGATGAACAGTGAAACATCTCTATAAAAAAAGAAATTAAAGTTATTTCTTAAACATGAGTCCAGTATTAAATTGACTTAATCTAAGGCCTTTCAGTCCTCTTAGTGAACCTAGTTACTAAAATTATGAATTATTAAGACTCAAAATCTGTTGGTTAAGAACAGGGTTTTGACTGGCAGCGTAGTCAGTAGATTAGATATAATTAAACTATGTCCTCAAATAAATATAAGCCCTAATGTGTACATGCACAAGCAACAATAGCCAATCAAATGTATGCATTAGAACACCCCATTTTCAAATATCTACTTCCTTCAAATACAAAATGGAAAGTACGAAGTACCTGACACAAATACTCTGCTGATAAGAGTGAAGTTGTATGGCTAGCTTTACAAGCTACAACAGTGTGTGAAAGATGGAACACAGTAAATGGTCAAAAGTGCAGTCAATCAAATCTGACCAAACTTTAAAGGCAACACAGACTCCACACCCGACTGTCATCAACCAGCACTAGCACCTGACAGACATTCCACTGGAGCCAGGGACAGTTAAGCTGTGACACAGTTTTCAAATCTATGTCACTAAGATAACATTAGGAAAGGTGGAAAATAACTTGTTATAATAATTTGTACAACCCATGATGATGGGTCTATAATAAAAGATCTCTTTTTGTAACACTACTTGTCTACCGTGGTTCATTAATGCTGCATTGAATATTCAGTTAACAGCTTGGCCATTATTAAGTGATGTTAAATGCAGAGGGGTGCTTCTTGCAGCACAACAAGATTCATTTTGTCTCCATTAATTTACATCACAGAATAAACGTTGGCTAGCGACAGTCGATGAAAAACACTGCTACCTAAATGATCCTCAGCTACACTGAACTGTGCTAGCAGCAGTGCTGAACACACACAGTGTTGCACTGAAAGAATTCATCCAAGTTTGATTCACAGGCTCCAATAGTTCAAAAGAGACAGACTTCAGAAAGCTGATGTAATGTTTGCATTAGTGTGGCTCTTCACACAGGGTAAACATCGCCACTGAAGAGATGCATGTATGCCCACTCACAGATGATTTGGATAAGAAGTAGAAAGCATCATTGGCATCATGAGGCGCAGTAATTATTTTTCTCTAGTATGTTGTTTTCGTAATCATTGGAAGCCAAATATGTAATGCTAGAGAGAGAATGTTTATGATTACACTATAACTACCATAAAGGCATATGCAATGTAAACACACTTGACAATCAAATTAGGAATTTCCCTTAACATTATACTCAGCATTCTCCAAACACAAGACAAGACATCATGTAACGCCCACCCTGAGTAGGGAGTTGTACTGTATTGATGATGAAGAAAAAGTGCAGTGCAGCCATACAGAAAGAAAGGTCTACTGTAGGGTCAGCACATATAGCTTTTCACATTAAAGTCACCAGTACATTTTTACATATAGGTATCTGAACAAGTTCCTTCAAGCTTTGTTTTGAACAAGGAAATTACTTTCAGGCAAGAAAAAAGCTGGACTCAGTCGAGTCCTATTATAGTGTTTTAAGTCCAAGACAACAAATAAAAAAACTGACTTGAGTGGAGTACTACAGCCCTGCTAACAACCACGCTGTATGTGAAGAGAATAAAAGCTGTGGGACGCAGCTGTCCACAACAGGCCTAAACCAGCTAAGCAGCACAAAAACCCAGTCAGAAAACTGAATCCTATGAGTCATTCTGTAAAAATGCCTTATGACAAGAACGGCAGCACAAACAACCATGAACAATTACATCGCAAAAGACCCGATGCCACTTCAGGCAGCTGAGAGATGGTTTCAAACAACTGTTGAATACTTTAGATCCAAAATACACACTACACACAATATTATAGTCCAACAACTCTGCCTACATTGTGTGTTTCATGGAGCATAAACTGCAGGTGGTTTCACATTTTGCCAGTGTCTGCTCATCATTAAACAATATACCAGAAAATATCCAGATATGCTTTGTCATTATATTTCTATAGATTGAACCATCAAGGTCACATTTTATTCCTTAAATTGTCTATATATTTTTTTCCTTTTCTATCTATAGTCAAATGTGCTGTATTGTTAATACTGTTGATGACATTGAGTTTTCTTTTTGATGTAGTTTTACCAACATCTAAAACATTTGCTAACAGTTTCTTGGGTGGTTTTGGTGGAAGAACTACAGCATTAAACTCTAAATCTCTCTCTTGTTCATTAGGCACTAAAGATCCTCAGGACAGCAGAGTTTGCACCATATGTTGTCTTCATTGCCGCTCCAACCATAACCCCTGGCATGACTGAGGTATAGTCACAAATTCCTTCCTGCCTCCTCTCCTATGCCTGCTAGTGGTTCAAGTTTACTTTATTTTCAGCTAATCACTAACTCTCATTCAGTCCAAACTTAAGGCGTAGTCACACTGGGATTTTTAGTGTGAATTTGTTCAATTCAGTATTTGACAATAAAAACAGGAACAATGCCTGAGCAACGTATAGGTACACAATAAAATTCAAGTCCATTCAGTTGTCTCATGACGATGTGGCGCTGCATTCTATCATTTTGGTAACAAAGGGAACAGTTGTCAACTAGTCAGAAAGCGGACCATCTGGCTTGGGCACAGCTCAATTCAAACAAACCCAGTGTGAAAACAGCCTTATTTCTATATTTATATCATCCTTTTTGCTTCACGCATGTTTATCTTTTCTTTGGCATGCCTATTTTGCACTCAAGGTTCCAAAATGGTGCAGAAAACTGCCTGTAAGTACTGATTAAGTGGTGTAAGTCTGGCTTGTGCTCAGAGATTGTAGAAAGGCACATCTGGCCTCTGTGTTTGTAGCTCCAGTAGTTATCTAGCTTTGTCCACTCATTTCTTCTGATTTTCTCTAATCCCTCTAATCTTTCTACAAATCCTCTTAATTGTGTGCTCTGTAAGTAGTGCATCTTCATTTGTGATGCATTGTCTCCTCTGGCCTACACTGCCTCTCTGTGATGTTTCCTATTCTCCCTGTATCATGGACTATTTAATGGAAATGTCTAATTACAAATATTCTGATCAGTATGGCAACTGCAGTTATTGCCCAATAACTAGAAGAGAAGAGAAATTTGTATATAGCTTGATTTAAAAATTTAGTTTTCATACTGTGGTGGACAAGGGTCAGCATGGGCACTTGGTGGTCTAGTGGTACGCCGCAAGTTGCAATGCACTGTGTTCTGACAGGTGTTGACCATGTTAACACCATTAGATCATGTTGTCGTTGATGAGGGTATGGGCTAATGTATTTTAGTTACATCAGTAGAAGAATAATAGATGATATCACTTAACTGTCTAAATTCTGCAGCAGGTGCTACTCTACATAAAAACTAAAATGACTTAAATGTCATAGAGTTGCACTACAGCCACATTAACTCCAGACAGAACAAGTTTGGAGGTTTTGCTCAAGTTTATAAGTTAAAATGTTCAAAGTATCAGCCAGCAGTTGGTCATCAAGGTAGCTGCTCACCCATTATTAATATTTGGAGCTAAAAGCTGATAGTTAAGTTACTTATAAAATGTATTTCAGTCAGCAAACACTAAATCTGCAGAATATATCTTGCCATTTAACATTTATTCAATTGTGACTTGAAAGAAAAAAAAAAAAATCACTCAGCCCTAATTTTAAATATGAGTTTTAAGTATGAACATACACAACTGAATTACAAACCAACACAGCACATGTAAGAAAACATACACAAAGACCAGTCAATGAATACTCTCTCTCTTCTTCCTCAATCACAACACTCAGGATGACTCTCTTCAACGACTCCAGAAAGAATCAGAGATGCTGCAGCAGACCTACGCTCACTACTTTGACCAGACCATCATCAACAACGAGATTGATGACACCATACGCCTGCTGGAGGAGGCTGTAGACCTCGTGTCCACCACTGCTCAATGGGTCCCTGTCTCCTGGGTCTACTGACATACAGTCAACAGTAGTTAAGCTCATTACTCTGAACAGTCCAGTCCAGCACGGATGCTAAACTTTGGTCAAATCTCCTTGAATCGCGTCTCATCAGAATCACACATTTCTGTAGATAAACTGTTGAAAAAGAGGGAAAATAAGAAACTAATGACTCTGACACCTCACTACAGAGACTTCATCTCGCCTGTTCCCCTTTTTTCTCAACAGCCTCAAAAGGCATATTGTGTACATATATACATATATATAAATGATAAAACAAAGTGAATATGGTTCTGTCCACATATAGTTAAAGAGACGGGAGTGGAGAGGCAGTGTGGTAGATATTTTGTACTTTTTTTTTGTAATTAATGGATGGGTGGTAATATTGGAAAGGCAATAGTGAGCATGACCATAAAGCAATCTTAAGTGGGTGCCTGTGTGTGTGTGTGTGTGTGCGTGTGCGTGTTGACCTTTTTAAAAAGGCTTTCTTGTGGTACTCATGTCCTCTCCAACATCTCCTAGTCTCCTCGGCCCCTGTGACAAACAAGCCGAACTTTGAAGCACATTAGAAGCTGCTATAGTGGCAAATTTGAGTGAAGCAAAAAGCACAGGAAACTGTCCCCGTTTATTTATTTCACTGGCCTTCTGTGCCTGTCAGTTTGTTGAAGGAGCACACTGCATTTCCCTGTGTTACTGTAGCCTGTTGTGACCCGCTTCCCTCCCCAACTTCTGATGGTCTTTGTTTACATCTGTTTGCACAAAATGGACAATGAAGAAGACATGTACTACATTCTGTCACCACAGTTTTCATCTAACCCCAACCCCTAACCCTGTCCCACCATACATGAAATGCTAATCCAGTGGTCAGTGGACCTGGAATATCCTTCCTGGACACAATGAGTTGTGAGAAAGCACTGACATCCACCATGGCTCCTGAAGTAGAAGAAAAAAAATGTAATGGTGAAAAATAAACTGCCTTATCAGAGCCTCGGGGAAGTAGTCGGCAACACCTATGCACACCCCTGGTTTCTGCCAAGCAGACTGCCACGACAACCAATTTCTTGTTTCCTCACACTAGGTGAGCCTTGCTTGATAAAACGAAGTGTTCATAGGAATATGGAAGAGGACGGCCTAATGTAGATGGATAAATCCAATCCTAGAGCCACCATTTTTGAACTCTTAACTGTTGTCTTTAAAAAATATAAGAAGTATTCTTGTTTTGAGGGAGAGAAAATAACTAAATTGTGTGTAAATGTTTCAATGGTGCGTACGTCATACGAGTGAATTACCAAGAGCCAGTGTATATTAATCCTTAAAAGAAGCTCAGTATGTGACATGACCTCTTCATGCTTTACCAGAAGTGGCACAACATTCCCACATCAACAGAAAATAAGTAAGGCACATCATGAGCTCGAGAGAGAGGAGAGGAAAAAAAATCTACCTGTTTGGTGCGGTTGCTGCTGTGCTACTTTGGGTAAAATGTTTCATTTGAAGTCCTGTGTAAATTACCTCTGCAAATGACAAAAAGCAGCTCGTCTGTATGAAATGTTCTTTTGTTATTTCATTTTTAAAAAAATATATTTCCTTTTACGTGTTTAAAGTAATCTGCCTGGTCTTCCTTTTGATTTGAGATGTGAGGGAGAAGTGTGCAAGTTAATTTGTGGTT
>JAUBNQ010000012.1:8098060-8109170 GCA_032353495.1 Ctenopoma kingsleyae | reverse complement strand
TACTTAATCAAAATCTGTCATGTTGCATATGTTCATTTGAAGTGGATGTTATTTATTTTTTTAAACATATTTAATTAATAGATGATAATCCCGTACACAGCTGCATGCTCATCCATCTATCATGGTGCTGATTTGTTACTGGACCACTACTCAGTACATTTTTACATACAGATGTTTCAAACACTTCACACTCCACTTCATTTTTGACCATTAATCTACTGCTTTTTTGCTGTTTGCCAATACTTTTATCTTAAGTTAACTAGTTCAATATGCCACTTGCTGCCTTGCTACTCAACAATCTTTCTGCATCACCTGCCAAATACAGAAGAATCAACAAAGTAATTAAAGGACCCTAACACTATCGTCTTATCCGGCTTTACCTGAAGACTAGCTGCGGTCAAAACGTTGTCACACTCGTGCAGAATTTAAGAACACCTGGGAGTAAGACAACAGTGAGCGAGTACTTTGCTTTCTTTTTACAGCGTATTGTTACCAAGCAAATGCAAACGTATGCATAAATGTATAGATATCCAGGTACCTCTTAATGGTGGACATATTCCCCTGCACTTGTTCTGAAACTAATTTGATGTCTGTTGTTATGTGCCATAAATGTAACCCTGCCCATTTATAAGTTAAAATGTAAAGTGTGTATCTTTTATTAAAGATGTTGTATTCAGTTAATTGGTGAAATTAAATACTGCAAAATGATGACATTCTAGTTTTGTGTCTATTCTTTTCCTATTTTTTCCACAACAATTTTAACTGAAGAACCCCTAAATGTCCCCTTTCAGCATAATGATCCACTTCAGCCCAGCCAGTGGTTAGAAAAAGCTCAGTCAGCGACGGTCTTACAGGTCTGGTTACGACACAACACAAGGCAGATCACCACTGACAACAGCAACATGAGCAACACCAAGCGACAAAACATTCGACACAACTTGACATCGCCATGAGAGAGAGAGAGCTTACTTCCTGTGGGGATCAAGTCCCTGTCTGGAATGAAGAGTTTATACCCATAATGCTTCTCCAATACGTCAGGGAGGATCTCCAGGGCAAAGCGCTCTTCCTCTCGGGTCTCCTGGCTCCACTGGTCCGGGTCCACTTTGGTGTAAGACAAGTAAGCGTCGTAGTCCTTGTTATCTGTATGTAGAGAGGGCGACAGACAGTGAGATAGGTGGTGCCTTTGTAATTCACCAGACAAACCAGTGAGTCTTTTATTGTGCTCAGCAGACCCTTTAATTTAGTTTTCTAATCCTTGCTATCAAACACATGCAGAGAGTTAATAAAGTCTTCATCTGGCCACACTGAATAAAAAGAAAACTGACTCCCTTGTACACTTGTATCACTTCATGTCTGGGTATTAAAATGCTCACAAAACTAAATTTGCTTCAATTAAAGTGCATATATGTTTTATGATCTGAACATAGTGTTTCTTGCTTTGGTCAACAAAGATGTGCACTGCTACACCCCAGATGCTCACAATCTATTTGCATACTGGTGTACAGAGAGCTATTCATTCACTGGGAGACATCACTGAGATGCTTCCATTACACTGACCTCTGGGCACCTCTGCGCATCTGAGTGCTTTTCATTACAGCTCCATCCCCACTGACGAATAATGTTACCTCGGCAGCTGCTTTGCCCACTGCAGGCAAAACAAATTAGACTCTAGCCCGAGCTAAATGCCCACTGCTGCCTGCTAGGCCGACGCATGGCGTGTCTCCATCACGCACATGAAAACTCTGATTGATGACACATTTGAAAGGAGTGAGTGCAGGGACGGAAAAAGAGCCGAAGCATTTCAGTATAATGAATCGGGAGGGTGGAAATGCAAGAAAGTGAAAGTGAGATATCCCAGAGCCTTGGACTACTACAGGAAGCACTTCACAACTTTTGGCTCCTACAGTAACAAAGTAAATCCAACGTTGTGCTTAAAGTGGACTGAACAACCAAACCTAGACTGATAAGGTTGAGTATTATTTTTGTGTTGTTGTTGCAGCCATGTTTTACTGCAGACCTGCTCTGTCATTTCATTCAATGTTAATTTTTTGTTACATTTACTTTCCCCTACTGGTTATAACCACGCAGATACACTTTGGTTTAAAGTATGTTGGCAGTATGCACATATATATATAGCATTACTTTTGACCTAGTTTAGTTAGATACTGGGAGAAAATCCCTGCAGCCAGGTTTCAAAATCTTGAGAAAAGTCTTGCCACAAGCTTCAAGGCAATAATAGCAACAGATTACTGCTCATGCTTTAGTTCAACAATCAACTACTGTATAGGTGTAACAGATAAACTTCAGTTAGATAATAATCTGTTAAGTTAGATAATAAGATAACATTAATTACAGCTTATTTAAGTTAGATAAACAAGTGAGTTAGATAACAAACTTAATAATAGTTACGTTTATCTAACTATTAAGTTAGATCAGAATCCTTATGGTGGTTTCTCAGCCACAGATCATATTCATGAGAAATCAGAATAATAGATTCTGTGTGGGTTTTTTTTTTATTCACTAAAAACATCACGTGTGTAACAACAACTCTGGGGACAAAACTGTGTGAATGCAGGCTTTGAGGTAAACTCATTAAAGACATGAGCAGAGTTTCAATCTGTGAGCTGCTGTACTGTCCTGTCATTACGACTCTGCTTTGCTGCTTTAAACTGACTACATGCAGCGCAGGAGCCATGAGGTGATGTTTAACCTGTCACAGCACTAGAAAAGAAATGAACTGAGAATGAAAGAGTCAAGTAGAGACAAGTAGGAGAGCAGATGGCTTTAAGAACAGAGAGTTATGGATAAATTCTCAGTGCAACGTCCCATTTTTGTAGCTTTTAATATCCTCTCCATTTTCCACTGTTGACTCTCTCTGGGCTATGAGACATGTCAACAAGATTCACTCACTTCCTAGTGGATAATCTTGATATTTGGCAAGTGTTTACCACTCTTACGTGACACCATATAATTAACCTAAGTTGCTTTTATAACTTGCAATTAATTTTACATCAGGAGCATGTACAAAGTAATTGAAATGAAACTCTAAGGCTCATATTCTACTTTACAGTGACATAAATCTCCCTCTGTGTTTTTCTCTGGTAGCTTTTAAATGAAAGCTGCGTAGGCAGATCAAGGGCTATTTTAGTGGAGCTGATTCACTTGTCTGTAGTGAGAGAAAAGAGAGGAGGGAGGGGCAGAGGGAGAGGCAGTGGGTGAATCTTGAAGGCGAAATGACCCTCGATCTGCATCTTCAGGAGACGCAAAAAGAGATTTTTTGGAGAGGTGTATCTGAGGGTGCAGCATACCTCTGAAACGGCACTCTTTCCCACACCCAGACCACAAAGGTGAGCAGCTTGCCTGACAATAGAGGGCTGGTGGGGGGGAGTAAAATATGCATATGTGCATAGAAAGCTCACAGTTGTAAAACTCTTGAACCCGCGGTGGAGAGTGCCAAGAGAGTTGGAGGCGTAATCTCTCGGATATGTCTGGGCTCCATTACATTTAATGGAGAGTAGATTGGTACATAACACACATACTTAACTCTGAAGCTACAAAAGCACATGGGGTGGACTGCTAATGAGGAACTGAGCACTTTTTTCTTAAACATACCGTTTTGTTTTTCTATAATTTAATTGAGCCAGACAAATATTGGTTTACATCAGACAGCAGACCGTCTTTGAGATACAGTAATTTAATTTTGTTTAAAAATGAAGTTTGGTGCTTTGTTTGCATACAATATGCTTTTCTGGGTTCTGTGTTCATCATATTTACACATTCTCATACATATACTCAGTTCTTAGTTTGTTGTTAGGTGCGCATATATTACACAATACTCACAACAAAATACAAATTCAAAACACAATACAGTCCAGCATGGCCACAAACAGTTGTCACTGACTGAACACCTCTCATAAAAGAAGGATTTTGTGTAAAGCCTGCTTAAACTGAGTGTACGTAGTTATTTTGATTAACAAATAAAATACATTAAATATGTGTTTAGACTAAGATGGTACGTTTGATCAAGAGTGAAACTAAGGTGACACATATCATTACAGTACATGTGATATTTCCCTGGTTATTATATAGAATTAGTTAAACATGAATAAATATTTACTTGGGTTTAAATGACGTTTTTTTTTTATGTGCATTACACTTCCCGCTTACAATTAGTACAAAATTACAAAGTTCCTTCAGAAAAATTAAGTGCAACCTCAACACAGAGTAGTAGATGAAGTGTGTACATATTTATCTCTGGTGATCAATGTTTCACCCACACAGACGTGATGCAGCGAAAACTCTCCACTTGTTTTTTTTTCTCTGATTACATCTGACAACCTCACATTGGAGAAACAAGATGCCACTTGAGCTTCGGATTACAAATTAGCTACTTTGTGATGGTTACCTCTGCATCTTAAATATGCAAATAAGTACAGGGTGCACTGCAGCTGCTGCGTCTGCAAGATGCGAAAACTATAAATGCTCACGCTATGGCCAAACTACACTGAATACAGTCAGAGTCTGATAATTCCACACTGAGCTGACAATGCTGCCATTCGTATTTATGGAACAGTGTTGATGAGTTCCCACCTTCTTGACAAGCTTGCTAGGCTGTTGTCATCATGAAGCCTATTATTGATTCCACTGACACCCACACAATGTGACAACTGAGCGGTCTTTAACTAAATTGCGCCGCTGACAAATAGCTGACAGTCTGTCCTATTGTTGTGTAAAGCTTACAATTTAACATCTGGCAGCAGAGGGAGGCAGGCGTTCAATTAGTTCTTCGAGTGGCCACAATGAAACCAGAGCACTTTCTTGGCAGTGTGTGAAGTTATGCAGAGCAAATATCTGTGAATATCAGACACTGGCTTAAGGGCTTTATTGACAAAAAGTTTGTGTGTGAACAACTATAACTTACACGCAGCCACTTCTCCCTGCCAGTGCAGTGGTTACCATAGTGATGGGCTCTCAGTTAACCACCTCCTGCCATTGCTTAGCGACTGTTTTGTCTCCACTCAACTGGCAACCATTTCCAGTTTTGCTCCTGTTTAGTTCCTCATCCATTGCGATTCACCTGCCGTACACTGTCATTAGAACTCATGACTTGTGAGTTGCAGATGCGACCATATACATGCTTGTGAACGTGTGCGTGCCAGCGGTGGTAGCGAAGTGATCTAATCAAGCGTGGCATTGAGGAAAGTATCAGGGGTGTCCTGGGAGCTCCGGAGGCAGCATGCTGTGTCTTATTGAACCTGATCCTCTTATACTGGAGAACAAATTGAAAATCTGTTTCTCTCTCCAAATACTCACTCGGGTGGCACAATTAAAGGAGACAATCGCTGTTTGGCATTAAGTTCAAGGCCCAACATTTTCTTCTTCCCTTTTTCATCACAGCTGCCTCTGGGCAATCCATTACAGCAAAGCTCCACTTTCGGGGGCCGGAAGCCCAACACAGCCAGAGGTAATGACTTTCATTGCAATGTCTGATGTAGCAGCTATCACAGTTAGACAGAGCTGGGAGAATATGAGCAGAAGAGCCCTGTACAGAATTTACTTTTTTCTTTTTAACGCTCATAGCTGTCTCTTCTTCTACTATGTGCAGTCTCTCAGCCTCTCCAAACTAATCTTATTTTCATGCAGGTGGTACTTGAGAGACTCATTACACGGAAATCAAATTAAAACTTGCTCCTTGTCTCAGTCTGATGCTTTTTCAAACCAAAACTCACCACTAGATCCAACTGAGTTTCTGCTGATGAGTTAATGTTTTTCTGGGATAAAAAGTGTTCAGCAAAACACAGGACACAGTACAAGAAAAGTGAAAATACTCCTGGTTTGTTTGCACTCATGCAGCCCCATATCAGCACACTCCCACCTCTATTTTTTACTGGTGGCATATTGCGGTGGTATTCCTGGCCAGGTCCCCGCCAAACATGCTGGACTCATCTAATCCAAACTAATTTATTTTGGTTTCATTGGCCAAAGAGTGCGATGCCAGTATTCATCAAACTCCTTTTCATGTTCTTTGGCAACTGCCACACATAATCTTTGTGCAAAGTCATAAGAATTTATCCGTCTGTTTTTCAACACGTTGTGTAAATAGTGAATTGTGCATGGCGTCAGTTTTCGAGGATGACCACTGCATCCTCTGTTATTGGCAGTGCAGCCACACTTTCCCATGCTGTAGTTTATTTTCAGTGCCTACTGTTGCTCTTGTACCCGTCTCCCATTTTTATGAAGTCACACAGTCTGTTTTTCGTTCAAGCAATAACTCACAATATGTAGTCATATGTTGTAATATGTATGGCCAAAACTGAGAAAACTCTGGTGGTCATGGATTATTTTATAACCACGTTCATGCATTAATTGGACATCACAGGTGTACTAACTTTTGTACCATTGAGGCTATACTTTGGGACCCGTATTTTCAATGTAGTCTATCTAACCGGTTTGTTGTATATTATACACAAAATTGAATAATACATTTATAGTAAGATGCTATAATTTAGTTATACACTGAACTAATATTTCACAGTGGAATACTGAAAATCCCGTCATATTCCTGTTATTTATCACAATTTAATTGTTTTCTGGTCTTATTGCATGACTGTTATTGATGATGTTGCATCAGGTCTTTTGTTATATATATGTTAATCAAAATGTAAAGTAAATGTAATCACATGCTGCGCTCCACACATCTAGTGTATTATTTTGAATGCCAACAGCATTTCTCATCTTACTGAAGACTACTAATCAAAAATTTGAGAGCAACATTAGACAACTAACAGCTATTGTATGTAGCTGTTAACAACATGACAGAGACATAATGGGCAGTAGAAGAATATCAGGGGCTGACAAATGTGGCTAATTAGAATGTGTTCACATTATTTTCTCTGCCTGTGTTTGGGCACTATCCAGTAGATTATTAATAAGAAAAAACATAACCAAATGTACCCTGACATACAAACAGATCACCAGCAGCTGTATTCAAGGTGTAACTGATCAAGGCTGCATTTTTATTTTACATCTAAACTCCTGCTCTGAAATGCAGCAAAAGGGAACTGTTTGAAAAACTGAACCTTATTAGCCCACAAGTCACGCTTTGACGTCAGGGAGCAGCACCCCGCATGAACAGTTTTACAAGGCTGGCTTGTGATTAGCTCTTACATGGATGCAAGTGTGACAAGAAAGGCAGTGACATCAAAGATTGGTGACTTGTTTGCTGTTGTTTAGGTTAGTTTACAGAATATTTTGTATAAAATCTTTGATTTAGCTCTTTCAGTGGGTTGACCAAATTCCCTGAAACTGTCAACAAAATGCATATGTTAGAAACTATAGAATGTTCTTTTATGTTTAAGCCACTCTTTGGACTGATAAAACAGGTGTGTATTTACATAAAAATGCTGCCACATGCAGCTTTAAGATATGAAAAATAACCCAGGTGTTCTCTGAATATAAATAAACATGTGCAGAGCAGTACTGATACCACACCGGTTTGGGATTTGGTCCCAACGGAGCAACAAAAGGAAGCTTTAGAAAATATCCACCACACAGCAAACACTGATTATGGATTATGAAGATTATTATATAACAGTGAAGTAATTCATCTCGGGCACCTTACCTCCATCTATATCCTCACTACCAAAGTGGTTCCTGTAGAAGAGCATGAGCTCCATCCTGTAGCATTTGTACAGTGTCACCAGACAGATCAGCAGCATGAGGATGGCCCCCAGACCTCCGGCCAGCTCCACCGTGTACATCAGCTCTGCTAATGTGTCAAACACAACGAGAGCAAGGGAGACAAGGAGAGAGATTTTAATAACTTTAAACAATCAATGCAATCTTAAGTTAACCTGGTGTCTGGCAACCTGCTAACCATATAAAAAGGGTGTATATGAAGTTTGAATGATCCATCTCTCTCAATATATTTTCTGTTTTGGCAATTTCAGAAAAAGTGTGTTTTTTAAAAAGAGCTAGCGGAAACAGTATGGTCTTACTGCACAAATCTGCTGGTAGGACTATATTTATTCTCTTCAGAGATTCTACAAAAACTGTTTGCTTGTATGCATATTAAAGTTGGCCTGTATCCACAGAACATCAGATTACACTTTAAAAAACACCAACCACAAAACATCAATACCCATCTAATAATGCAGGTTGCTGCAGCTTTTGTTACCGGATTTCATGTTGTGAAATGACTTTGCTGTACAGCACCTCCACATTTGTCAAACTCAAATGAAGGTAGTACCACTTTAAAACCTGTCAGTTAATGACTCCTGGCCTGATTGGATATTAAAAATCTCACAATGAGGCAACCTTTGCAACAATGCACGTAAAAGATTAGATCATCTAATTTATGAAGATTAGTTGTGTGTACTGTGCGAAATTAATCACTACTTGAGATATTGTATATATGTGTTATTCTGTATGTTGTGAACATCTGATTTTGTTGGAGGTAGAAGAGGATCAGGTTAGTGTGCCAGGTTAAGGCAATCCAGCAGCAGCAGCAGCAAAAAGACACTCAGGCACACACTCTCCCAGAGAACAACCAACATTGCTGTTGGAGTCTGTGTCTCTATGCCCGCTTGAAAAAAATCAGAGATGATTCATCACACAGAGTTTTTGATTCTTCAGAGGGCTAGGAAATCTCAAATATAATAGAAGAATTTCAACAGCAGTATGGCTGCAGGGAGGTGTGAGATGAGGGAAAACTCCCAGCTGTTAGCTGAACCACCTATTTGCTGAAAGATCGAAGTTGGACCACTCATCCTGCTGTCTGTCATCACTATAGCCTGACATGAACTGGTGAAGAGCAGCAGTGGAAGATCACACACTGGACCTCACTGCTGATATTTTAGGTTTACATATTATTTTATTTTAAACTTTTATTTTCCAGGCGGTCAGTAGAAGTAGAGACTAGCAGAGGAGAAGTTGTATTTTACACTACAGGAAATGGACTCAGCCATTAGGCTCCATGGTCTAGTAACTTGCCTTGAAAACCAAGTAGTTTGTGCCGTCTTTTCATGATCTTGTTATTTTGTCAAGGCTTTTTCGCCTGCTTTTTTTATTTGACAGTCTTTTCTGTTGGATGTCACTCCATCTTTTGCAGTTCAACATTTCCTCTTGGCTACGCCTCACAAAATCTGGGTGGTCAGCCTTCATTGGCTGACTAATGGGCAACAGTAAAGACTGGACTTACTGCAATGGTGCACACATATACATGGACAGAAAGGACTTGTGTGCATCACCATCCATCACGATGCACATTTAACCTCATCGGTGCACAATGGCAATCCCACTGCAGTGGCCATCAGGCTGACAGCTCTCATGATGAAAGATGATGCTCTATGGAGCTAACGAGCGTGGCCTGTGCCGCTCCATCACACCTGTCCAGGCGCCGACCTTCAACCAAACTCACGGATGGACTTATGCGCAAGTAGGCAAACAAAAGAGCAAACAAACTCAGGGTAGCCTGAGCGCAGGTTTACCCATCCACTCCCTGACTTCCTCTTGTCTCACTTTCTTTCTCCCCTCAGCCTGAGAATTGTCCCAAATTTGTTAAATTTTCTGAGAAAGGGGCTGTGGCTAACAAGAACTGCGAGGAGCCAGATCCAAGCATCCCTCACTTCTCCCTCACTCACACGATCCTCTCCACCTCAGCTCTGCCCTCCTGCCTCAGTGAACATGGCTTCGTTCCTCAGATATGTGGACAGTATAACGAGCCAGCTGCTGCTCAAGCAGCAGAGATTATGGTGGAGGAGGCCAAATCTTTTCTGCCTGGCATCCATATTGTAGCAGCGCTGCAGTGGGACAGATTAAGACAAATTAGCTCTTGATGAGAAGAAGGCCGGATTTGATAGAGCCATGTGGCACTGGACGATTCATCACCCCTTTCTCGCCCTCTATTTCTGCATCTCTCTCTTTTGAGGGAGGCAGATGAAAAGACGAAAGAAGAAAAGGCGTAGGAGTAGTGGCTTGATGGTAAAGGAGAGCAGTAGTACGAATTTGAACATTACAACTGCTGCTCCTCACTTTCAAAATCTACACATTACTTATGATTATACAGTAGAGGCAGCTGTTTAATAGTTAATTTTAGTGCTGCAACTGTGAAAATTATCACAATCAACTACTGTGCTCTGACGCTAACACTAGAATAAGTTTTAAAAAGCTGGAGAAAGGGATGCATTTCCATGCTAAAATACATTCAACTGAAGAAATATTCTGATCGATGCTCTATGATTCACACTGTCTGTAAATGTGTGTGCATGTGACAGAAAGAGAGTCGAGCGGAGAGAGAAAAGGATGAGAGAAAACTGACAGCTGAGACAACCAAATTCCTTTGGAGTGTCATGTGCTGTTTTCATGGCTTCAAGAGACACGCGGGGAAAACTTTGATGGATTCTGAAAGGCAGTGTAAACACTCACTGGCCTTGTACTGCACCCTACCACGGATGCAGCAAATAAAAACACGGAAAAGGGACGATTTCTTCTAGACCTGCAATCCTGTGAGGACTAGGCTAATCTTCTCCAGTTTATTCTGAGATTCGACTGTGCAGCATAAAACCCTTTAATATAGCAAATGGAGGGGAACTGGCTTGCCATCATAGCTGGATCCAAAGCTGTGAGCTTAAAAGAGAGGAAAACTATCTTACTATGTAAATGTATTCAACACTGACAACTTTAAGCCTGTAGAGGCCCCACTAGCCTAGCTAAAAAAAAATCTCCCTTACATAACCACAGTGAAAAGTGTGCATCTCTATTTAAAATCATCATGGAATCAACTTTCATCCTCTTTGAGGGTAAATCAGAGGAAAAACTCAAAAAAATGTTTGCTTGAATAAAAAGTCAAGGGGGAGGGGGAGAAGGCAGTATCCAGTGATGAAAGATGAGAAAATCTCTGAGTGAGAGCTTGGGGAGGAGAAGGATTTGTGTGTGTGTGTGTTTGTACACGTGTGTATGTAGTGTTGTGGGGAAGTTTTAGATTAATGAGGATGTTTTGGTTTTGTGAGGACATTTCAGCTATTTCAAAGAGCTGTGTGTGTGTGTGTTGGAGGAGGTCATTGTCAGGCAGTCAAACAGCTTGTCTGGCATCCTAACACCAACGGCTGCC
>JAUBNQ010000012.1:8072753-8091671 GCA_032353495.1 Ctenopoma kingsleyae | reverse complement strand
TGAGCAAAACTGGATTGCTGAACAAATATTTATCTTAGCCTCAACAGTGAAGTAATTATTTCTTAAAACTTTGATTAAACAATGCTTGGGTAGGTGGTATGTGTCAATGTAACATGGATCCACATGGATGCATAAAAAAACATCTATGTCTTGTTTATGGATACTATATATTTTCACTTAAAGGGGCAGTTTACCCAGATTACAAAATCACATGTTTTCTATCTAAGCCTAAGTTTTATTTGCCCACGTTAAAGAGCTCCATCTCCATCAGTTCTTTGATTCCAACCAAACGATGAATGGGAAATGATGAAAATGAAGAATTTCATGTATGACACCATTAAAAAATTCAACACAAACTGTAAAGGTACTTGTTGTTCATGTGGAAGCAACACCTTTCCCACTTGGATGTCCGTCAAGTAATATCTTTGCTCTCACTTCATTTCATAAGCTGATGATAAGCAAGCACAAACTCTAATAAATAATACATTTTGTTTGTTGCTTGTGATATTTGATCAGGTTACGTTGATCAAACAGTTGTCTACTACTAACAGGAGTATCTCCATACTCAAGATGAGCACTCTGCTCTGTCTTCCATTGATCTTCACTGTCTAATGATCAGCTCATCATTTTGGAAAAAAAAAGTACAAGAGAGGTGCACAGTGAACATATTCTGCTCATGTGAGACCATCAAACAGGAAAACAGTGATGTTTGACTTGGTTTACTGTTATGATGTGTGCAGTATGTGGGCATTTTTAAAACTGCTGACATTTTTGACACCAGTGTATCACTTAAATAACCTGACAATATAAACAGTTGTAATTGTAGCAAATAAATATAATGTTGTCTGTCAGCTATACTTGGCAAATCATTTTCTTCTGCACTTTCTTTATCCTTCACTTGAAATTAATCAATAAAAACTATACTGGATGAGCTCTGTCACTGTTTCCAAGCTTAAACAACATGTTTAAGATATGACCTACTTTAGTGCAAGCCAGAAAATGTCATCTTGCAAACCTGCATAACTGCAAACAAGAAAGTTTGAAACAGCAAATAACTGGAAGTTGTTTTCCATACTGTCGTGCAGTTTGTGAACCCCTCCAGCCCTTTTACAGTCGTTTTAGTATTTTTCTGTATGAGTACAGTGCAGCAAAAGTAGACTAATTAGATGGCACTGTTGGATGGTTACCTAGTTTCAGGCAGATTGTGGCCTAGCCGTCGGGTTTCCACCTGATTTTGGAATAAGCAGACCTCTGTTTCCTGTGATGAGTGTGTGAGCCAACAGATGGAGGTCACCCAAATGGAAAAGGAGGCTAACACGGACATTCATCTGAAGTTTCCGTCTGTAGGGCTGCTCTGCTATTACTGCGTCCACTATTACTGTATATTTCAGTGGAATGTAATTGCTACTCACTCATGGAGCAGTGCCTGAATTGTGCATTTATATTGTACATGATAAAGAACACTAACTATGCCTAACTGAATTATTAAAACAGTCGCATAAAGCATTCATGAATATCAGGGTAGTGAAAGGTTCCTTTTATTGTTCAGTGTATTAATGTGTGGTCGAGCAGTTGTTTAAATAGGTGTTTACCAGTTCAGCCCTAGGGTGCTGATACTGAAGAGAATTTGTTAAATGTTATTCAAGCTCTGCTGTAAATGTAACTGGACCCTGTCCAAGATATTAGGTGTTCCATAGCTTTACCTGATAAGTCCTTATGACCACTAACATTAAAACTCCTGGTCTGAAGTTGAATGTCTTACTTGATGTCACTCTCCTGAACCCGTTCCTCATCCAGATCCTCGATGAACTTCTCCCCCTTCATCCAATAGATAAGTGGACTGACATCTCCGCTGTAACCAAAGAACGCTCTGCACGTCAGGTTGACCGGACTTCCTGTGGGAGATAAGTGATATGAGATAACACTTGTATGAAGACGCATGTCTTTAAACATGACAAAAAAAATTTCATTATACAGTTCATATGAAGAGAGTCAAATCACCTGCTCCCATTGTTTCCTATGTGCACCCACACACTGGGCTCATCTAGACTCAACTGTGTAAACTTAAGCCATATTTGCTTCTTTGAAAATACAGATTCTTTTAGTATTAGTATTGCATTAAATGATGCAGTGCTCTGCTGGTGTCTGCTGCACATCAGTCTAAACACACTTTTTCTGCCATCAACTCTCATGTGTGAAACTGTGAAAAGAACCCAAAAAACAACCACTTGTTGTTATTGCAGTTCCAAATCTGCACTGCACACAAAAACATAAATATAACCAAAACAAGAAAGAAGATCACAATGCTCATACTTTTTCCCCGTGCCCCTCAGGTAGTGGATGTGTGTTGATACCTGATCTTGCAATGAACACCAGCCCTATACACCCAGACTTACATACACTTCTGTTACTAAACCCGTTCTCTTTTCAGACTCCAGTTTTTATCCTCCAGAAACTCCATAAGAGCCTCTTTAATTCCCCAAATTCTTAAACTGTCTCACGCTGTCCAGAGAAGCCATTTTGAACCATCCCAAACCCACAGATACATTTCCTGACGGTCTCTTAAATTTTAAAACACTCTCTTGAACCCTACTTCACTGCAACCTTGCCACACCACTGTGTTATAAAAGCTCTTATACTCTTCAGCTTCCCCTACTCTGTCAGAACCTACTTTTAAATTTCAATCACAGTATTTTGCAGGAGGTACTTCAAGAAATTTGAGTAAGGACAGTGATTTGTGCATAGGAAAAACTTACAGTGATTTCTTCCTTTTAAAATCACTAAACATGAATTAATTTACTCATTATTCACTTAATTATACTGATGATGACTAGATGTGGATTGCACTTATTAGACCACTGAACTAGACTGTGATCAATTTTCATTACAAAAACTATGCAGACGCTTTAGGTAACATATCCCGTAATAAGAAAATAAAGGGTGTTTACATACTTCCAGCAGAGGTCAAAGCTGCAGTGCAGCTGCTGGATTTATAATTTAACAAAATGAAAGTAAGGCAAAAGGACTGCACAGTAATAGTGGTTATTTAGCAACCATTTGAGGACAGGCAAGTTCTAAGACATGGCTATGTGAGAAGTGAAGTGGAAACACGCATACTACTATCATACTATGTCAGGACTGAAGGTCGTGGTTGATTCTTTCATATACCACAGGTATAAAAAAAATAAAAGATGAGTGAAAGACATGAAGAGAGACAATAGTAATAGCTGAGGTTGAGGCACATATACTGTAGCAACTTTAGTTATAACCCAAGTGCAGACAATAAAAGCTACTGAAGTCTTAGTTAGCAAATGCAAGACTTGAAGAAAACTGAAAAGAGGGCATTGTTTTCTGTATTAGCCATGATGAGTTATGAGAACAGAAGTGGAAGAAAGTTCACATAAAACACATATCAACAGACAAACCCCCTGCCTTCACACCAGGAGTTCTCGCTCTCTATCTGCTCAGCTCATTTTGAACGCACATCCTACGTGACTGGAGACAGATAAACCCCTTTTAAACCTTTTCTCTCTCTGTCTCGGATTAAAGACCTCTCATTCTTTTTTCACACATGCTACAGCTGGTGGCACATCCATGAGTGTGTGGCCTGTGCTTTGACAGGCTCAGCAAAGGGGAAGAAAAAAGAATGTCGTCATAACTGGAGAATGGCCCTGATCCATAAAAAAGCCAATGACGATTAAGGAGGCTCCACCAGTTGTGTGTCCAGGAAGGCAAAAAGGTGATTCAGCACCTCTTCATTAGCACCCTTTGCTCACCGGCCCTGTGGCGGGGACTTAGAAGTCTGTGAGATAGAAGATAACTGTGGCGTATAATTGGGTACTTGCTAGTTCAAAGATAATAGGGATTTTATTTTACCAAGGTCTGCTCTAATTCGGCCCTCTAGTGCAATGTAGCATGCTCAGATGATAGCTAAGGCATTAACAGAGCAAATCTGGTTTGGAGACTCAAAAAAAAGGCCCCAAGTTGGAGGACGGTTTTGCATTTTGTCTCATGGCTCAACAAAAACATTGTCCACAGCTGAGAGATAAGGTTTGGGAACGTGTGTGAGAGAAAGACACAGAGAGAATGTGTTTTGGAGATGCTGGTATCTCTCCCGGACCACACACACACACACACACACACACACACACACACACACACACACACACACACACACACACAGCTACACTTGCCGATTCCACCAGGGGTCTCTGTGGTGCTACAAAGCATGAGGGCTGGTGTGCAGGAGGAACACATAAAACAACAACAAAAAAACAAAACACACTATTTTGACAGGTGCAGACAACAGTAAAAGGAAACACGGATCCTTTTGTGTGCCACCTTTGATGTCAAGAGGCTTCACCTATGGATTTGAACAGCATGTTATACTGTAGCACTGACAGCTCCACTGCTGTGCTGACAACAGCCGGTGTCACACTCTAAGACTTATTCCAAGGGTCTCATCATGCATATTGCTGCATGTTTCTCCCTTAACGACAACATGTTAATTTGTACCGGCTTTACTGCGAGCAACTAAGACTGCATAGGCAGGGGCTGTGCGCTCAGTTTGGGAAATAAAACAGTCATGCAGGGATTTACACACACAGATTCTAACATTCAAAGCCCAACCTCTGATCTTGGTGAGGGAGGTAAAGTCAGTCCTAATGCGATTGTCTCCTCTCTCTTATCTCCATGCACCTCTAGGGCATCTCTCTCAGCTGCTTTGGCTGCAGGACGGAGACGTCAGCAAAGATTCCCGTGGCTAAACAAACAAAGTGGAAGCTATGCAGGATACATCTCTGTGCATTTGACAGAGGTGTAGCATGAGACAAAGAGGGCACACTAGCTAGAAATCACACAAATCAGTCTTCATGGAGAACTGAAAGACTTCCCAGCCAGAGTGATTGGAGTATTGCATCTCCCTTGTGCTCTGAAGATTACATAGATTACAGATCAGTACATCTGCATGCAGTGTGTGCACTGTCCATGTCAAGTTAATCTACCAGCATTTCCCATTCAGATCCAAACAATCCAGCTCTTGAGTGGGGAAGCCTCTTTTTTCTAGCTCTTAACTGCCTTGAATAAATTAAGCCCTCCAGCTAGCAGGAATAATACTTCAGAGAGGGATGAGATAAAGCTTTTGCAATCTTTACAACAAAGATACATATATGTAGCTTCATGTTTAATGATTTTGGTGATATTGGAAATTATTAAACTGGCAATTACAAACAAATCATGCTGCACAAGAACACCACTCTGTACAAATTATGGGTAATCTGTAAGCAAGTTAGAGTTGTCTGCAAAGTAGCTTCCACATATTATTGATATTAATGGAAGCCAATGGCTGCCTGAAACGATTGTTTAGAAATAACAGATTTAAACACACTATTAAGATTTAAGGTTAATTATTGATCTTGTAAACAAATCTCATTACAAGGGCCATTGAGTAGCTGTTGTAGAGATTTTCAATCAAAATTAATTCAAAACAAAAAGGGCTCGGATATATGCTACAAAACATCTGTTAAAGTTGAGAGGTGCTGCTGAAGCCTCCTGTGACCTGGACTCATTCTCCTGTAAAAATAGTTGAATTGAGACTCACCCTTCTAACCAATCAGAGAAATTCTCAGAGCATTCTCATTTGTTCTAATTTTATAAGAGTGACTATATGAAGCAATGAGCAGCAGAGAAGGAGAGGGATGCCCGGGCAGAGTAGGACAGATTGATTTTTGTTCTCGTGGTAGTGCGAGATTAAGCTGCGTGTTTTAGCTGTAATTGGGCATCATGTGTAGTTAAAAAAATTATGGCCCATAGCTGGCTATATTTTTAAAACTAGAAATGTGATTAGATAGATAATATGATTATCAGTGGCTGAAGGGGTTTCCCTGATTCAGCGGGGCATCTGGGCAGCATGAAGTAATTCCTGAAATTTTTTATTTTAGCCTCTGAAAAGGAGTGAGCGTTGTCTTCAACAGCCAGTGAAGGGTTACAGCAGTGATAGAGTCCTATAATTGCAGTGGCTGGGTACCCACTCACATCACGCTGCCAGATGTGCAGGTTTAATTGCCTCTCTGTTCAGCATTCACATTGTTTTGTTTATTACACCCCATGCCTCTCCAATCACGCATTTAAGGCAGCTACTGATTGTGTTGTGTTCACTATTCATTTAGCTACGTTCCACTCTCGTATGGTCAATCTCTTGTTATTCATACTTGGCTTTGCACCTCATTATCGCTAAGCAGGCAAACTGCTGCCGCCGCTCCCCTTGATTAATGCGGCTAAAACAGACAGAGACACAATGCAATGTTTAAACTTCTTTTCTGAATGTTATAAGCAACTTAACACATGGTAATCATAATAGGAAGTGTTCAATGATGTGTTGTGAAATTACAATTTTCTCTGCTCTGCGTTACTTTTGCCAGGGACAAGCTGTGTCTGAAATTAAATAAGGTTTTACTGTTGAATGTTGCAGGGCAGTGGGAAACAAACAGGCTAGGGGTTGAGTGAATAACAAGTCCAATTCGAGTCTTGTGAACAGAGCATGACATTTGCAAAGATCAACACCCACCCTTTGCATTGATGTTCTTATAATACGTTCTTCAGCACAAAAGCGGCGCCTATTATTGCTGCCCAATCCAGTGAAGAAGAATCATTACCAATGTTAAACGTTGTGTTGCTTATAATCTTGCGTGGAGAAGTCACAGTTGAATTCTCATAATGAAAGGCTCATTAGACATTAATGAAACACTTAAAGGCTACTTCACAAAACATTAGACAAATGCCACGTTAAAAGGAAGAAACAAGCTTATACCACACGTAGAAAAGCATGTGGCGATGACAGCAATTGCCATGAGATGACAACGCTTTTGCGGTTTATTTATTTTTATGTAGTAATGTAATTCTGTTATTTTTTTGATTCCCTTAACAAAAATATATGTAATCCATCTTGTTGCTCATTCAAATATTTGTTTGCAGAAATGTCTTTCCTTTTCATAGAGGTCGTTTACAGTACAATGATACAGTAGAAAGGGTTTAGTAAGCTGAGGAAGCAAAACTAAAAACAAAGCTTCCTTCACATACCTTCTTACACCAACAGGACCTAAATCCTCACTGGGCTTTGGTGCAGGACGCTGAGGGAAAGGTTAAAGCTCTGGTGAGAGCAGGCATCATCTACACAGCGTCCTGCTGCTTTCTCCCTGTCCATCATGTTCACAGAAAAACACAGTGTGAGATCTCTGTTTTTGTGTGTGTCTGTGTGAGTGTGCGGGGTTCTGGTGCATAGGCAGCATAACTGGAGTGACTTGTATTACCTAGGCTGCTGTCCCTCCAATTTGCATGAGCATATGGAAGTACATAAATTAATATTCACATGTATAACAGAGGCATGTTGGGCCATTTGTGGATATGTGATACTCTGAATTCAGAAACAATGTGAAATTGATCATGTGCATTTCATAAACATGCTGTGATGATGAAAACCCCCGTGTATCCATCTGGATAAATTAACATATGACTGGTACAGCTATCTGGGGACAACAAAATGTCAGAATTATAGGAAATATCTGCCACAAAAAAGGTAACAAGAATTCTCCTTGGGGGTGAATTGTAACTGACATTCTTGAAGTCTGTCTTCTTGCTCATCCACATTTGTATTCTGAAATGCTGATGCTGCTGTCAGCTGAGAAAGCAAAACTAAAAGAAAGCTTCCTTCACGGTGAGTAGGGCAGGGACCAGACACCAACAGGACCTCAACGCTCACTGGGCTTTGGTACAGGAGTATGTAGGTGGAAGGGGGACACCTATTGGGTTTAGTGTGGAACGAGGACGCTGTTCAGAGAGTTCTTTAAGCAGCACCATGTAGTTTAGCCACTAATGGAGGGCCAGAGAGCTGAGGAAAGTGGAAAATGTGGCAGGGAGGGAAGCAAATCAGACAGATAAACAATGAGAGAAAGAGACTGATGGCGCTAAATTGCAGGTTCCTTGAGACCTTGCTGGGTCACCTTTGAAGCGTGCTCACATCCCTAACCGTCCTATTTCCTAGCTGAAGCTTCCTGTGGTTAAATGCTCAGCTTGAGCCCACTTCAGAAATGTTTTCAATGAATTCTTTTCTTTACTATTGTCCAGGGTATGTGAATTATTCTCCACCTCCAGATGGTGCAAGCCTTCATGTAGTCTCTACCAGTGTGGTGCTTGACCGCAAACCAAATTTACGTGAAAATAATGAGACTTTTCTACTAAAAAAGTTTCTCCATCAGGTCTTCTTTACGTACACTTGATTTTGCACAGTAATGATAGTATGTTACAAATTATGGCAGTTGTCTATCTAATCTATCAAAAGCTAATTCTATTCCCAGTCTGTCTCATCTGTGAGCCAGCGGCGTGTTTTTAACATAACATATTCTAAAAAAACGTTAATGGCACTCCAGGTGAAGGGAGTCATGCACATAAACCTAAAAAACTCATCTTACATTTCAGGTGCTGCAGACATTCTGAATTTGAACTTGTTCTTATGGTGGCATCAGATGACAAAATATCATTGTGGAAATGGTTTGGTCCAAGTGACCAGAATACAACTGAGTATTAGGCACAACAATTTGTCAGGTTATTGGTGCAGTCTGTCATAAGTAATGGAAGACTGGTTCTATGTATAGGAGGTGAATGGAAAAACTAGCACAGGCTGTTGCTCACCTAGCATAACTGTGACTATACCATGCTCCACAACAACCAGGTTATTTGACAGTTGTGATCCTGGAAAAGCGCGTTTGGGCATATGGATCTGGCTTTTCTCACAAAGAGCAACAGGCCTTCCTAAAACCATTGCCACAAAGCTGGAAGAACACTATTGTCACTCATTTAACGTGTGTCACTCTGTGATCACATGGTCATGGGTTCACCTATGCATTGACAGGACGGATCTTACTGCAGCAGAGTAGCCCTCGTCTCCTACGCCTTGAGTGACAAACATCTAGTCCTTAATGGTCTAGTGGAGAAACTCACCAGCAAAGATCAAGACAGCTTACTGTGCTCAGTGAGAGAGAGAGAGAGCTAGACACAGAAAAACACAGAGGAATGAGTTGAGAACAAGGAGTGCTGTTATATCCATACTCTCTCCTGGGGAGTCCATGTAATGAAAACAGGACACAGCAGAGCGACTGGGACTGTAGGTGCTTTTCGTAACGTTTCAGGAGGCACCGTGTGGGATATCTGCAGCGCACGTGAGCTGAATGAACAAGAAAGTGTGGGCAGCGACATGAAGTGAATGAGTGGAACAGGTTTCAAAAAGCAGGAGGAAAAGCTGCTGTAACTTATCAACTCAAATCAAGCTCCAGGAGGAAAAAGGGAGGGAGCTGGTGTTAGTGAGTTTGGCTCATTGCATCACATTTTTAAGGGAAGAACCAGGAAAAGTAGAGAATTGGGTTTACATGGGTTTGCTCCAGTGGTACTGTAAGAATGCATGTTCTAGGATATAAATATGTTGGGATTGGATCAAAAGATCAAATGACTAATGTGTAAGACACTGAATCAATCATATTGGTATTGTGAATTTATTTTCTGTCAGCTGACTAATCATGTTATCTCTAAATGTTTTTACACAATTTGAATATGGCATTTGCCGGTACATGTGCTAATGCTAACTAGCAGTTTAAATCAATAGCAGTATATCAGCCACTGTATATCATCTACATAGTACCACTCCATGTATCTATCTCTGTTTTTCATTGTTTCATTATCTCTACTCATCCTATTCATCTTCTCCTCATTGTCTTCCACCTCACCTTCATTCCTTCTCTCTCATGCCTTGCAGCATGTCTTGGGAGAGCTCTCTGCATAAACAGGTTTCTATAATGAGTGCTGAATCGGGAAGGGGGACAAACAATAGGAGTGTCTAACAGAGTGGCTGGGAGAAAGACAAACTGTGTAGGAAGGACGCTGAGGGAAAGGTTAAAGCTCTGGTGAGAGCAAGCATCATCTACACAGCGTCCTGCTGCTTTCTCCCTGTCCATCATGTTCACAGAAAAACACAGTGTGAGATCTCTGTTTTTGTGTGTGTCTGTGTGAGTGTGTGGGGTTCTGGTGCATAGGCAGCATAACTGGAGTGATTTGTATTACCTAGGTTGCTGTCCCTCCAATTTGCATGAGCATATGGAAGTACATAAATTTATTTTCACATGTATGAAAGAGGCATTTTGGGATTTTGGGCCATTAGCGCACACGTGTGATTCTCTGAATTCAGAAACAATGTGAAATTGATCATGTGCATTTCATAAACATGCTGTGATGATGAAAACCTCTGTGTATCCATCTGGATAAATTAACATATGATTGACACAACTGTCTGGGGACAACAAAATGTCAGCATTATAGGAAATATCTGCCATGAACAAGGTAACAAGAATTCTCCTTGGGGGTGCTGACATGACTGGTTGAATGGTGCATTTGCAAAATAAACGATTTCAACGTTAGGTCAGAAAGGTCATCAGGCCGTGATTGCTGAATGTCAGATTGCCACTGGAATAAAATCAGAATCTTGTGAATAGCTACCTAGAACAAATAACCTTTGAGGCTTACTCTCCAATGACCTGATATATAGGGAAATCACATTTAACGCCAGTCATACAGAATAGAGTCCATAGCTCACCCTACGATTATTCAGACATACATCTCCGCTTGCACTGTGGATAATCAAATTGATTTTCTCGTTCCCACCCACGACTTCTTGCTGCAGTATATTTACCTTATTAAGCACTGTGGTGGACTGACTGTGTTCTTGCTAGGTCTGTGCTGCAAGGGGTGGATGGCGAGGTCAGAGATAGGATGTGAACTACATACACAGATAGTGAAATTAAACAATTACATGTGATATCTTCACAATTTTCAGAACGTAACATGACCCTAATTTCTTGTAATCTTATTTCATGAGACATTATAAGCAGAAATCTGGTTTGATCTTTACTGAAGGAAGTAGTACTGCACTGAACCTGCTGTGACTCAATTTAATTTAAAGTTCTTCTTTATCAGGACAAGCATCGTTGTAATCCAAGACTGTTTCCTCTCTGATCCTCTATGCCAGACTGAGAATACATGAGCCAGACTGCTGAAGCTGTGAATCCGTGGTGTCCTAGTATCTGGGAAGTTTGCATTAACCACTACCCAGCTGTCACTTTATTATCCCCACTCTTCTCTTTCAAAGGTGACATTTGTCTAACTGTTCAATCCCTCTAACATGCAGCACTGCAGTCTGGGACCTATTCAGCTTTATAGTCCCACTTTACAGTAGGTGTGTGCTGAATTTTGAATTAAGATGAGAAATGGCACGTCTTAAGACTACTGGGCACTTAAACCCCCTCGCCATCCATTTAATTAAAAACAATACAATAAATTACAAGCTATGCTATCAAGAGGTTGGAGGGAGAGGGTAGAGGAGGTAGCTGAAGTTTCCTGAATGCAACAGTTTAGGACTAAGCACCAGAATACATCTGTATCCATATGTGGAATATGCCATGCTGTAAATCTGTAGATATATGATAAATGAGAAAAACATTTTGTAACATACGTGATCTGGCAAAGTGGAATAATACACAGTTGCTGATGCCCCGTGACGTTTCACTAATACTATTATATGATATGGGCGGATATTAACACTAGATATTAGATATTATAAGATATGCTGAATAATGATAAAGATGCACATGTGATCTAGTATGACAGGAAAACAACCCCTACAGTGCAAAACATAGCAGAACATTAACAGACAGACAGACAAACATGTGTTATTATCTGTGAACCAGCACACACATGGGGAACTGTTGGGCTTATACACTTCATCTGCTGTAGCTTCTCTCCTGTAGAGACTTAAGCAGCTCTCCCAAATCCACAGTGTGATCGGTGCTCAGCGATAATCCACAAAATATCATCAGAAATACTATAAACATATCAGATGCTTTGTTCATGCCCATATAACCATTTCAAATGGTGGCAATGAGGGCAAAATAAAACGAGTATTAAGAATGAGTGATTGAAGGTGTATAAAGACCAATTTCCAGACTTAGAGAGGCACAAAACAACAATTTGCATATCACAGGAATAACAAGTCTTTAAAAACAGCTGAATAATATGTTGTGCCTTGGGAGGGGCTTTATCTAGTCAGAGACATTAATCCTGGTGATGTTATCATGATGCGATCATAGTTGTGGTAGCTTGTTGATTTAGTAAAAGTTGGCTAAATGTTTCTGGGGTGGATGGTATGCACCTTTGCTCTACCAGTTTGCCTTTTCTGACACTCAATTACGGGAGTGATGACAACCAATAACAGCAAATCAGTGGTGTGATAACATTCAGTGTGGGTTGTGTGAATGCTGAATCTGTGGGACAATGAGAGTGAAATTACTCCTGATGGTCATACTTGTGTACATACTGTATGTGTGTTTGTGTGTGCAGCATAGGTGGAAGGCATACCTGAGCAGCATACTGATGAGTTCCTAACATGTACCCATCAAACTACCTACTCTTCTTTTTTCTACTTCATCTGTCTTTCAGTCAATCTAGCCTTTTGGCCCTCCTTTATCCCTGCCTCTCACTCTGCAGGGTAAACAGCAGGTGCTTCTGACTGGCCACAGTATTTATTCTTGAAGACCTTGGAGCCTTGTCTATAGGATACATAAAAGTGTTGCTGTCTATAGAGACTGACAACAACACATTTATGTATGTTCCTTCATACTGGGCCTCCAGCAGCTTATATAGACACTCTACTATATATACTCTGCACTTCTTCAGTCAATTGGAAACAATATGGACCTGTATCTAGAATCTAGAATCTTTTATTTTACACTAGGGACTCAGATCAATCTGACTTAAAATATATTATGGTCAGCAGTTATTATTGTCTTATTTGTATTGTATCTGTTCTTTGTTGATCTACTGAATGTAATTTGTGACATACATTTTTAAAACTCATCTTATTGTAGATAGATGTATTATTCTTATTTTCACATGAGGTTACTGCAGGCCATTTTTAGTTCACTCCAGCAGTTTTACTGGAAATGTAATTGTCTGGAGTTTATTTCATGTTACATACTGTAGTTTTTGAAATGCTGAAATGTGTCCTCTAAACGTGTTTGTGATGCCCTTTTGCTACATAACATATGTTATACACAAGAGTTGAGCTATACAGTGTATCTCACAAATTGACTTAGGGATGATATAAATGAGAACTTTGAGACAGAATAAAGTAGTAAAGAAGTAAGAAGAAAAGAAAAAGAGTAAATAATAAAACAAGAGTCTGCTGACATTCTAGCATCTGAGGATGCACTTAGCAGTACAGTGCTTTGAACAGTTTCATAGTGACAATGCTAACAAGTATAATGTTTACCATCTTCACTGTCTTAGTTTAATGCATTAATATCTTGCTTATTAGGAGTAAAGAATATTATATGAGTTCATCTTCTGGTAACTGCTACTGATTGTATCAATTTTATGCAAATTATATGTTATATGTTATTTTTATGATTATTATTTATTTATTCACTAGATTAATAAAACTAGTACTAGATTAAATGTACACAGGATATTAATAAGCTCTCTCTGGGAGCAGTGAATGTCTGCAAAAAAAAAAAAAAAATCACAACTATATGACAACTAATTTTTGTTAAATTAAGATTTTAGTCTGAACCAGTGCTGGCCTGACTGACTGACATTGTCATTCACAGATTAGAGTTCCTAAATGGGTCTAATACAGAATCTGTACTGTAGTTGCTGTGAAGGCAACTGATGTATAGAGTGGAAGTAGAGTTATGTTGAGTCTCTTCCCACACTGCAACCAGGGATACTGAAAACTGGGCATGGAAAAACAGGATGTTGTTGTGAATGCCCATTGGTTCAGCAGGAGGTAGGACACCAGGTCTAGGTCAAATGCTTTCAGAGGAGGAGCGCAGCAGGACAAATTGACCCAGAGGTTGTAGGAGTGAAGTAGAGACAGAGACGGTGTGGAGTTAGAGAACAGGAGGAAACTAAGGGGGTCCAGAACTTTCAGGGCTTTACTGTGGGATTTTCTTTTTAAATGGAGCAAGATAACCAGATTATAATTTAAAGTCTTTCACGAGAAAAGTTACCTACCCCATCCGCTTTGAATACTGTCACACCATTTGATGGCTGTTCTCAGATGTTATCATTATCATAGATATGGTTTAGTAGGGCCCTCCACCTCCTCAATAAGCTGTTACCATGCATCAAATCGTCATCATCATGGCTAAATAACAATCATAAGATGTCGGAGGTGGGAAATACTCAGTTACGAGTAAAACTAAAAGTAAAACCTACATTCACAACTTTACATAAGTACAAAAATATACTTATGCTTATACAAAAGAAAAATGACTAATTATTACTGGCTTACTCGATAATGCAACATCATCATCATCATCATATTATTAGTTGTTTATATTTTATATTAAGAATGTCAAACAAACCATTGTTAAAAACACAGCATATCAGATTTAGCCACAATAACAACTTAGGGAAAGATTATGGTTTATACATATACATGATTATTGGTTTTATTGGTTTTGATCATAATTATATATTATAATTAATGTGGCCCCTAGAGGTTGTAATTTTACAGTATTACAGCAGATATTGTTTATAGACACCATCTGTCCTACTAAATCATAATGATGGGTGTGATAACAACTGATAACCGACCATTTAATAAGGGGATAACATTGGGATCAGCTGATGAATCTGATGAGTATATTTCTCATATAACCATTTTGTTCCAGTGCTGTTACTGGACCGTGTCCTTTCAATGCAAAGTAAACAGGATTTGAAAAAAAGAGTTACCTTTGAAGACACCAAAAGGTCAGTGTACAAGCATTGAAATCAAGAGGCTAAACTAGCATGGTGAAGCCCTGAGCTACCTTTACTGTGAGGCCAGGGTGGGGCGATGGGGGACTGGGATTGAATCTGAGGCTGGGTAGTGAGGCAGTAATGCTGGGACTCATGGGGAATTACTGGGGAGATTTGGAGGAAATCAGCTGGCAGCAATTTCCCTGTCGCTTTTATTAGCCTAGATATGCAATTTGCTGCTGCCTGCTTTAATATGACAGGCTACGTCTTGCTTATGTTTTTACCTTCACACATGCGCTGGGTGGTGTTTGCAGTTCAGAGATGCACAGGGAAAAAAAGGAAGTGTGCCACTGTATGTTTGTTGTGTTATGTAATACAATATCAAACCCAGAGTAAAGTTCATCCTTTGAAGAAAAGTCAGAGGTCAACTGAGGGGATTAAGTGTCTTGCTTAAGGGCACTTAGAGTGAATTTCTTAGATCATGTGGTCGAAAGATGATCACCCTGCTGTCACACAACATAGCCTGTGTGTGTGAAGAGAAACCAGAACATTACCAACCCATATCTCCCCCTATACTGGAATGCATGCCCACACTTAAACACCCATTATTACATGCTATATATGAACCTTAGGAGGTGACCGACACTGAATATGAAGAGAAGAGCACATGAGCAACTCTCACAGCTAATTGTGACTATCATGATCAGAATAGAGGATAAAAATGATGCAGATTGGCAGTACAGTAACCAGGTGTGGATGCTTCTGAATTATTAGTCAGTACCTGCTGACTTGCTTAAATATTGCTTTGTAGGAGAGTCAATAGTTTCAGATAGAGATGTATGCTGGAGTTTAATTACTAAGTACTGTATCTTGCTGTGCCCTTGAAATAAAATGTGCCTAATTCAAAGCACAGCAAATGAAACACTGAATGCTGCGAATGATTAGTTACATGCAAAGATGTAAACGCACAGTGGGTAGCTTACATATGTAGCATCTTTCCTCTCCCTGCTGTTTCCATCTCTGAAGATAAGCAGCTAACCCATAGCTCCTTGTGTCTCATTAGACCAGGAGATAAACAACAACAATATTTCATTTTCTACAAAATGCTAAAACCCCATGCATTGGGCTCTTATTGCGAACTCATGTTACACTGTGAGTAATGACTTAAAGGAAGATAAGAGACATGATAGAGCTGCAGAAACAATATGCTGGAGCTGTGCCAAGACAAGTCAGAGCAAAGGTGGGAGGAAGAGGTGTCACAGCTTTTAGCATCACTGCATTTCAGTCATCAGTGACTTTGGTTACAGAGTCAGAATCAGTAACTGCAAACAGAAAGACAGTGAACAGTAAATACTATAGTTTTAGATAATCATTTACTTGTTTTCTCTGTACCCAGATTATCAGAAACCACAGAAACTCTTTAGATATGAGGTTATGCTGGGTGAAAACTGTCAAGATAAAGGAAAATGTTCATCAGTGTGTGAAACTGTATGTCTGACTCATAAGGAGACTTGTAACGTCTCAGATAATATATGTTTGTGTGTCTGCATTCACATATACAACATTTCCTCTGTATTGTATCATAAGTATACTTTACCATGATTGTTAACTGAACTGTTAACTTACTATTTTTATTCATCGTTGCATAAAGTTTTTTTGTATTTGTGTTGCTGTCATTTTATCATTTTCTCTTTTCTTCTTTAGCAGAAAGCAGCTGACAGCTAAAAACGACAAAGCAATTTCCCCCGGGGATTAATAAAGTTCTTTGAATCTTGAATCTTGAATATGACTTTCTGCTGCTCTGTAGGGTGCTGTTTGGTGCACTGTCACATCTTTGACACGCTGAACAAACCAGTCAACAAGTGAGTTGTCTAAATTGGAGGGAACCAATTAAGAGAGCAATGGGTGGTAAACACAGTCAAAGGGAACATGTCAGTAATCTAAACACATCTTCAGGGATAATTTGAAATATAGGAAATTCTTGAATAACTGCAGTACAATTTGCTTTATTTATTTTCTCTGATGGGAAAAATGGTTGAGTTCACATTGGAAGAAGTATCCGAGTAGATGGGAACAAACAGCTGTTTCTGAGAGGATGTGTCCTGCTGTGACGAACCTCTTATTTTTAGTTTTCTTGACAAAATGGTGTTTGTTGGATTCCAGTTGACCAAATCATACATACACTTTTTGTCATTATTTGTTTTTTTAGGACAATTCAGATGTTTTTCTGAAGCATACTGAAAGATGTTAATATAATAAATTATAATTAATTATAATTTTGTTTTAGAATTACTGCTAATCAAACAGTGGTTCCATTAAAGTGTAAAATTTAAAGAAACAAAATGATGATTCTGTCTTTCTATATTTATATAACAAGTTTGCAGTTTTCCTCATTCTCATTTAAGCAGCTATTCTTATCCCCCTCTGGATTGTATTTCCCTATTCTCAGGTGAAGCCCCCGAGGGACGTTGACCAAAGAATGCCAGACTGGCAGTTTTTTTGTGCAAAGTCTCGGAAAATATGGTGTTAGAGCAAACAAAAGAGAATCACAGAAAGGTGCCATACCTTGAGGGACAGAACTAATGAAGCAGGTAATGAATGAACCTGCTTCCTAAAACATCAGCTAGCACAGCTGGAACATAATGGAGTGCAAAAACAAATGAGTCACGTATCAGCTAGGTCGTGTCTCACCCACTGATGTTGCTGGCGTAAATACCAGAAACTATTATTGTCCAACTCATTAAAAAAGAAGACAAATAACTCCATGATAAATATTATAGAAGCAAAGGGACAATTGATTATCATAAGCTTTAACCCTGTTTTAGGTGACTCATTTTTGCAGCCATGTTCATAGAAACATAGTGGTATGGGTCAAACATTGATCGGTCAACATATGTGTCTGGTGACAACCCATCATGATCCTCCTCCTGACTGATATAGATCTGACACAACCAACTTTAGCTCAAATAGGTTCTTGACGTGGGCTGTGATCCAGAAACCTGACCTGGTTTTAACTGTTGCTTCTACAAATATTAGGATTTAATAATGTTGGGGGTTAAAAATAATTAAACCAGCTTCCTGAAACAAGTGAAAAAGTTATTTGTAGTTTAGGGTTACTCCTTTAAACAGTGCAATATAAATTAGAAAAGATTGAGAATTTCCATTAAGAGAACAAAAAGAAATAAATATTAAAATAAAGCATGAAATATCTACTGAATGTACATAAATTAAAAAAAAAAAAAACTCAAGCAATTTATTCAAAGAATTGTAATCTCTGTGTGAATGACAGATTAAAAAAAACTTCATAGGAAAAAGACATTGCGCCCTATAACGCTCCAAAAAAATCCCCCTAATCCAACTAGATACAATGTTTTTGTAAATTCATATTTTCAAAGTCTGAGATTAACAACACTGATGACATCATTAGGGTTATTTTCTAAGACCCATCAAATGTGCTCCAGGGTTACAGAAGACTTTACACCACTGTTTAACTGTGCTGTCAGAGTGAGAAGTGATGTTTCTGACAGAAACAAGGCAAAGAGAAAAACAAAACAACAACAACAACAACAAAACGCAGGGCGATTTATCACGGGTGAAATGGAGTGGTAGGTGGCCTCCCCACTGACCCAGTCAGTGTCCCGCTGCTCCCCACTCGACCCGATCTGGCTCACCCGTCTGCTCCCCTACTGCCCCCTTTTTATGCCCCATCAAGCCAGGGAGCCACAGCCATGAGTCTGGACCTCGAACACCCCTGCCTGAAGGATATATGTGTGTCTAGCTGTGGACCTTGAGGGCGTTTCTGCCTCTATCAACACAGCCCCTGCTGAGGGTGACACCTGCAAATAACAGTTTAATAGCTGAGTAATGTCTCTGGCCTCCTCCCCAGCTGCGCCGGGCAGACTGGTGGGCCATGAGGAGATTGAAAAGTCTTTGCTTTCTTAAGTGTATACACATGGACATATCCAGATGCAAATATATACATTATGTACACTGTATTTATTTTACACACACACACACACACACACACACACACACACACCGATGTGAGCTGATAAAACAATGAGGAGGCTAAAAGGGGGC
>JAUBNQ010000012.1:8053331-8072653 GCA_032353495.1 Ctenopoma kingsleyae | reverse complement strand
ACACACACACACACACACACACACACACACACACACCGATGTGAGCTGATAAAACAATGAGGAGGCTAAAAGGGGGCACAAGTGTCAACAGCTGGCCAACAAATGCACATACACATCATATATCTTCATACTCCATCTGTCTCAATTGCTTATATTTTTCCTTCCATTACAGGTACAGCATGTGTGCCCACTGGGGAAATGATGTCATACAGTGCATTCTCAGAGCTGTGCAATGGCTGCAGGCCAAACAACTTTACTGTGGTGGTGAACATCCTGTTTTTTTGGGTGTAGTTTAAAAAATATGAATATTACAGATACAATATTTGGGTCCCAGCTATTGATTATTTTACTAATTGAGTATTATATTGATTATTCTAGTGACTGAGTAATCGAGTAAGAATTGTTTTATTAAATATACCAAAGAAAATAAGATGAGTCTCCAATTTTGTTTTTAGAAAAATCTATATCTTCATTGCTTAAATTGCAGACAACAATATAATTTGTCAAAACTAAACCTTTTTGTAAAATGGAAATAGTACTACTAACATCCAATAATGCTTTTGAGTTGTGCAACTTCACATTCAGAACTTGTTGCAGGTAAATCAAAGTACACCTGAGCCTGTAGGGAACCTGTACCATTTCATCATGTTTTTCTTCTAAGTGCTTTTACAAAGACTACACCTTTTTTTACATGAAATGCAAACATTAATTACCTTGTGTTGGGTCTACTCTGTGTCTGCTTTGTTCAGGAAGAGGCTCGCTAGAACATCTACTCAGCAGCTGCCCTAGGTCTCCTGCAGACGGCCGCCACCGCTGGTGCCATGACAAGGTGCTTAAGGCAGTTCCTGAAAGCTTGACTTCAGCCATCAACGCAAGCAAACCCCTCCTTGGCTCAAAGAAGTCAGTTGCCTTCGTTAAAGTGTGAGAGCAATCCCAGGTGAAGGCAGCAGTAACAACAGGCCTCTTCAACACAGTCCCAGACTGGCAGCTGCAGGCTGACTTGGGAAAGCAAATCATTACAACAATCACTCCGGCCAGACGTGATCATTACCTCTGAGACCTCAAAACAGCTGATCATGCTGGAATTGACAGTGCACTGGGAAGAGCGTATGGAGGAACAAGAGGAAACGTGCCAAGTACCAGGAACTGGTGAAGGAGTGCAGGGACAGAGGCTGGAGGGTACTCTATGAGCCCATAGAAGTTGGCTGCAGAGGATTTGCAGGACCCTCACTCTGCAGAGGTCTCACACGGCTGGGCATCACAGGAGCGGCCAAAAAGAGGGCCATCAAATCCGCAAGTGAAACCGCAGAGAAAGCCTCAAGGTGGCTTTGGATGAAGAGGGCTGATCCATGGATTGCTGCTGGGACGCAAGTTGGGGACTGATCAACCCCAGCTGGGTTGTCTGAGCGAGGATGTATGATGCTGAGAGACCCAAAACGCCTGATGACCTCAGGATACTTCACTGATGATGTGTCCAAGTGCATCCAGGAGATGTTTTGTATATACTGTGGATGCTTTGTTGAGCTAGGCTAGTTCGGTTTTACAATAAATGCAATGTACTGAGTTGTCTTTTTTTCCGCTTGACATTATCCAAGATGTTTCTTTCTAGCCTTTTGTAGTTTTCTCACTATTTCCTCTCTTATTGTAGCGCATTGTGCAACAGCAATAATCATCTGCATCAACACAGTGCACTGTATATAAATACTATATGGATTAAATGAAGCTTCAAGGCAAAGAATTTGCATCAAGGATTTGTAGTAATCGAGTTACTCGACTTTCTCGAGGAATCGTTTCAGCCCCATGCTGCATGCCTGTAGTGAATATTGATTCTGCTATCTGATAATTTTTTTCATAAAGCCAACTGATTATCCACCCAGTGAGATTATCACACAGCTAAAGTCAATTGTGCACACAGTCAAGAGATGCTTGAGAGGATAAATATTTAAAAGTATGAAATTAAAGATTTTCAATGGTGAATTGGCTGCAGATTAATGCAAGTTTGTTTCAGTTCACTCCCAGTGTGCATGTGTGTGTCAGTAGCCAATTGAAGCCAAATACAGAAATGGGCTGTTCATCCCTAACTCTGTACTTGCAGCAGATATTTCATCTGCGAGTCCGCAAAGTTTAAATTGCCCTTTCTATCAGCATATGAAACTTTGTTGGAGAATTTTTACTGTGGCCTGACAGACAAACCAAAACTAAAAGGATATGTGGAACACCAAACGCTGCTTGGAGAGATGGGAAATAAATCAAGATGTTACAAAGAACCTGCCAGGAGGCTGAAAGCAAGTGATGAAAGACTAAACCGCAAGTTATGAAATCTATAAAAAACACACTTAATAACTGTAACAAGAAGATTACATTTTTTAGACAGTTCTACATCTCTGGAATGATAAATGATTATAAGGTTTAGCTCTCTAAAATTGACACTATGATTTATTCGTCCAGATCTCCTGCTATTCTCCTGGGCTATCTGTAAATAAATACAATGTATTTGCCACCTCCTTTTGGGATAAAATCTTTAATACTTTACTTGACTGATCCAGTCTTTCTTCCTCCACATCAATGGACACTGTGTGTCATCTTCCTTCCCTTGTTCCTCCATATTAACTCAAGTGATCTTGAGGTGAAAATGCAGTGGAAAAGTCTTCAATCCCACGAACTGAGCTTTCACTGCCTATCAATCCAACATAAAGTAATGTTGTTGTTACTGTCTGTGCACTGCTGACAACGAATGTTCCAATACTCACAAAACTAAACTGTGATGATCAATGTATATGTATAAAGCTCATAGGAGAGAGATCAATTGTGGCTTGGTTTCACACCTGTCATTAGTCTCTTGCTGCTTAAAATCATATACCCTCTGGTGATGAGGGTGTGGATAATTCAGATCCAGCTATAGTCTCTACTAATAATGATCATAATATTATTTTTCTTTGTGAGCTCTTTGAACTATGAATTATGAACTATGAACCCACAATTAAGTGCTCTGTGACATGCTATTGGTTACCGGAATTTACTTAGTTTAAAATTTTCCCAGTAGATCCACAGATTGATGATCTAGTATTACAGTCATAAAAGTGTCCAGTGAGTGAGTAACCTACTTCATCAGTCGATACACTCCATGATTACTTGCTTGCCTAATTTGTATCAAGTCAGTGTGAACACAAAACACATCCCATAATTCTTATATACCTCCATTTGAAATGCGTTAGCCAAATGTTGACCTAAATAGTGCTAAATAGGATGTAGATCTCCCATAAGCGTGTCCCTTCCTGTGTCACATGTTGATATATGAGCATGTTTCCCTGCCTGCCTGATACAGTACTAATGAGAATGTGACTTATCTTACTGTAAGAAGCATAATGATCTCTCTGGCATTTGCCTAACTAATTGTGCTTTTTTAAGGAGTCAAACAGACGTCTCCACATACGCTAAAGAGACACAAAAAGAATGACGATGTAGCAGGCTAAATGTTACTGACAGATCTATTGCGGGGTCACAGTAGATGCACCCACTTAGTGCTCCAACCACCACTGCACCACTTGATCTTGATGTAATGTTAAAACCATTGAGGACTAAAATGACAATGACAGTAGTGAATAATGGGTGTGAGGGGAAAGGAGAACAGATAACTGTGCTAATTAAGACAGAACAAATAAACCGGAAACCAAGATGAGAAATGAAAGGTCTGATAGCTAATCACAAAATCTTGTGATTTCCAGCAAGGGATAATTAGTCTCTGTAATTTCTCCATGCTGAATGTTCCCTCCAAACATCACACACACACAAAAAAAGACAAGCAGCAATAGCACTGCTTTACATCTGTGGCTGTTCGCCATGGGAGCAGAGTGGCATTCATCCTCCCTTCTGCTTTCACTCTCCTGGTCAGTAAATCACCGTCTCTCTCTCTCTCCCTTTTTTTTTTCCTTTTCTGCCTTCTGCTGAGGTCAGCTACAAGCGGTCCAGACGTAAGGAGGAGGCATCCATCACCTTTTTATATGTCCAGAACCTCGGCTGCTTAATGCAGCTTGAGATAGAGCAAAAGACAATCCAATCAGCCAGCTGAGATCCAATCCTGCCACGTTCTGATTCTGCTATTTTTGGACTTAAAAGTGCAGAGAATTGCAGAAAGGGGCTTTGGGAAAAAAGCCATAGATGAAAACAGAAGCTGCACACTGCCTCATTCGATACATTTGGGATAGATGCAGGTGAATATGGGCAAGTTAAATACAATGTTTGTTGAGAAGGAAATAATTTCCCAGGAGGCTGTTTTTTAAAGAGACTGCAATTCAACATTAACACAAAATTGATGAGCACTCTCATCGTGTCATGGTAAAGGATTCCCCTCACATCAGGCTAGAATTGGAACAAGATAAATTTGGAGTCATTTTCTGGAAACAGCCTCTCGAGACTAATAAGACATTCTCAGAAAGAGAATTAATGTCCACTGCATTGTCCCCCTCATTGTTCATCCCTTCAGATGTGTGTGCATTGTCAAAATGGGGGGAGAGAGAGAGCATAAACAGATTATGGCTAGTAGAGACAATGGCGGCTAGCCGACATTATGTCCCAGTGCTGAAAAGAGGCTATTAACCTCAGTTTGGATGCCAGGAAAACGGTAGATAATCTACTGCCAACTTTAAACCCTCAAATCCTCAGCCAGTCGATGGCTACCTAACCTCCGTTTGGTTGCCCAAAACCAGGCAGGGGGAGCAGCACCAGGCTGATCCTGGAGATAAAGACATGACTTTGGAAGATAAACTGGTCCAGTAAAAAGGCAGCCACCCAACTCGAGCTTTAAACACTTTCTGTATTACCTGGCCATAAAGTTGTTACCAAGGTATTACTCAGACTGCAAAGGTTGTTGCCAAGGCAACATTACACAGGTTTAGTAATGCCACTGGTGCATCCAGTTTTTTCCATCCATCCTGTCAGACAAATCTACTCCCTGGCAGGGCAAATAGCCATTAAAAAAAAAATCCTTTTACCTTTTGTAAAAAAAACCCCATAAGTGCAGACATTATAACAAAGGGTGAACAGAAAATAATTAGATACAACTATGAAGGTAAACAACAGCTTGATTGTGGACTGTTGGTAATGAAAAATGAGGCAAATTGTTTGCCTTCATTGTAGTACAACATTATGATCTAATTAGTGATAGTTGTTTCTATAATAATAATTTTACAACACAAATTTGAGGTGCTGTGTAACCCTCTGCATAGAATTGTTACACCACTTAAATCCAGTTTTAGTTTCTTTTGCATTGTGGATACCTCCTACTAACGGTGCTGTAACTTTATTACAAAGAAGCTTTTGCTCTGCTGACTTATCTTTGACTGATGTTTAATTAGTGAGTGTGTGAATCTATAGAATTATACTAAAATTAGCTTATTAATCTTATTAAAGCACAGTTTGGTGTTGGCTACCTTTTCCAGCCCTGAGTCTGTGTGCAGATATTCCATTTTAAGATCCTTTTTACAACAACCTCAACCTAGAAAGTACTGTAGAGCAGCATGCACTAGCCCAAGAAGTGTCAAAATCTTCACACTTGCTGTACCACTTTCACTTACGCTACTATATTCAGTGAGCTCATTGCTTTAGCACAGCAGCAACCAGGCAACTCAGATGAATGTTTACCATTTTTATCTGCTCACATCTTCTTTCATTTTGGCCATGGTTCAGCAGTGAGAGAAGAAGAAAAGTGAGGAAGACAAAAAATATGATTTTGAAAAGTAATTAGGAACTGTCTCTGCTGTTCCCAGTCCACAAAACATTTCATAAGAATTAAGGGTGTAATTTATACATTTTATGCAGTCAAAGGATAGAGCTCATCAGACAGATCAACTCTTTTATTGGAAACTTGTTACAATGAAGTTGAGAAACTTTTTCAAAGAAAATCTACACTGTGGTTACCTATAATCAAGCTTACTGCTGATCCTGCTGCATCACCATTCATTCGTCAACTCTGGCTTTCATAGAGTAGGCTTCGGGTAGTGAAGAGGGCTGACTCTACATCCATAATGAAAGGCTCCACAAACAAACCAACACATAGAACAAAACTGATGTCACGAACAGACCTAATTTTCAATGACTATTTTTTGTTCTTTCATCCTAACAGATGGAGTATGCGTGCACACAGTGAGAGACAGTTTGCCTGCATGCGCTTGTTTGTATTCTGCCGCAAGGACATATTAAGATTCAAATCATGCCTGCCTCCCATCTTGATAAATGGAAAGAGTCTGCAAAAACTTCCCTAAATGGCCCTCTGGCATGGCTGGGGAATAAATTGAGCTAATCAAGGGTGGCCTCACAATCACTGCATCCACAAAGTAATCAAAGAGTTGAAAAGGAAACAGTGTGCATGTAGACATAGGCGTGTGTGTGGATGTGTGTCAGAGTTAGTTTCAAGACATTTCCTCGTCTGGGCACTAAAAGCCACTTTGGAGAGTTGTGGCCATAATTGGTGCTTTTCCTCCATTCATTGTACATGTGCGTTGTCACAGCGCATGTAAAGTCCTTTCTGTCAGAGCTGTATGGACGCAGTAAGCACAGAACCAAGTGTCTACATTAATAACCACCTCATTCGGTTGACAGGCCGCTCAGGGCAACCCCAGAGAAATGTGGATGTACACAGCTACCACAAAGATGCGCGGTGAACTAAATGTTCAAACTCAATAAAAATGAGTTCTTCTGCTCTAACAGCTTCTTTATGTCAGGATCCAAACCTCAGTGGATGCAAACAAATGACTGAGAGGGGGATGACTTTGCAAAGTTCTAGTTAGCTTAACCCTCCTCTCTCCTACCCCATGCAGTTTTATTCTGCTCAAAATGAAACATGGCCAAATAACAATCTATTCCTCTGGGCCTGATGACCACGGAATAAATCCTGGGATTTGGGCAAAACAGCACACCTGCTTTTCTTGCTAATGGGCACACTCGCACTACCTCCAAAAAGTGTTTCCTGCAGCCAATTTAGTCACTGGCGAGGATTCTCTGAGGTGGCAATCGTAGCAAACAAACAGTGTGTGTGTATTTCTTTGACCAATTCCCCCTGTGGAGATAGACTCAAGCGTGATGGATAACCACTCGGCAGAGCCGCTGTTCTTTTCTACAAGCATGGGTCCAGTCCCAGGGGTGTCGCTACATAAAACTAGGCTGGAAAGGCAAATTCCACACAAATTCAACTTGATCACCTTATACATTTTGAGCTCACAGCTCTGGATGGCCCTACCTAGAGTGATCATTATCTTCTGGCACATACTAACTTTTACTATTTCAGCTCCTGCAGGTGTTTAAACACTGCATATTAACCTTGTATTATTTTCTATGCAAATCTTTGTTACTTATGCTAATATTCTCCAAATAAGGCCTCTTCCTAACAAGCACAAAGAGCAACAGCCTAAAGCTAAAACACTCAGCAGAGGTGAATCAGGTCTAAGTACACACCAGAAAAAAGAAACTACAAGCAGACATTTTAGACATAACCAGAGGAAGGATGTCCATGATCATTCAAAGGTTAGGGTGCTCTAATGTGCTAGCTTCTGCAAGTATTATGATTTTGCACTCAATCCAACACATTTCAATGCCCTTACTTACCACCAATGTTAAGCATCAACTAAATATGTGAGTCACCTTCTCAACTGTCATCAAAAAACAATCAGTTCCACTAAACCAACAGGCAGTGGTGAGCTGCTGCATAATGCAAATGTGACATTGGAGTCTGATGTGGGAAAAGTCACAGAAAACTGAACCAAATCATACTGTCTAAAGGAAGGACAAATGCAAATCTGTAAATTGAAATGGAACGTATGCTTCACCTGCAACCTCCACTGACTCCAACTTTCACTCACTGAACAAAGACAAATGTTTAACAGCTTTCCCTTAACCGTTCTTTATCAAATACTTTGAACATCCCAGCAGGAGACCTTGTGACTTGCAATTCTGTGCTACCAAAGGGCCCAGGTGGATTGAGGCAAATTGACATCCTGTGAAAAACAAGGACACAACAAGTCTTTGCAGTAGCACAAAAACCTGCTTTTCTTCTTTCTCATACTACCCAGGGTCACCAGAGTGCTTAGTCACTGTTGAAACCAGTGCTGGTGAGTGGCAAGTTGGTGTAATGGCTCAATGATGGGAACATTACTAAAGGGACAGAGAGAGGCTTTTTGAAAAGCCAATGGGCCATAATCCCTCTGTTTGTAACAACAAGAGAGTATTTCAAGACTACACGGGAGCTGAAAATACTCCACTACCCTCTATGAAGTGCTCTTTCAAGAGGCCTGCTCACTGAAGCCAGCTGAGGTGAAGGAAATGGACTTGCATTTGGAAAGGAATTACACAGATACTTGTGGATATCCACTGTTTGAAGGGCAACCAAATCTATGTTGGGATTAAACGTGACGTACCTTCACAAATCTCCTTTAAATGTGGCAGGTTCTGATATGCTCTCTATTTTTCAAGCTCAGTTGGATAATTATGCTCTGTGCGTTCAGGACATTACATTTTGCGTTTTCATATGTGTATGCAATCACTGATGGTCTGCAGCAGGACCTCAGGAAATACAATTTCCTGTCTGTTTGCATTACTCATGCAGGAAAATGAATCAAGGATCTGATGTCTTTGATTAACAGAGAAAAGACAAGACAGTGATGAGTACTGCACACACACAGCGGACACAGACTCACTGACCACGTTTGATTGTTCATATTTCTCACCCCTGCTTCCTTCCTTTGCCTATCCCTCCTTCACGGACACTCGGTGCATCTTATCTCTGTCGACCCATGCCTCCCTCGCTCACACACCGCTGCCTCTCCTGTTAAGAGGCGGGACTGCTGTCAGTGAACAGGCCTTTCCTCTGTGCGGCGCTGATAGAGCCTTAATCTGAAGACTGATGCTCTGGAAGAGGCTGATTAAATGGGACCGATGAGAAAGAGGCAGGCCTTATCATGGCAAGCGAAAGCATCTCAACTCTGAGGGCTAATTGACCAGGGAGCGAGCGGCCGGCTGCTGGGCACAGATTGGGTCACCTGATGGTTCTGCTTTCACAGTGTCACTGGATGTACTTTTATGCACTCTCTCTCCCTTGAGTTTACTCCCGTTTTATGAACTCGACCTTGTGATCTGCTGAGTTCTCTCAAAGCTGGGAGAACCCAGGGAACCTGAAGTATTTTTGAACACCCAACTCAAAAGGGGGATGTAGCAGTCCCAGACTTACAACTCTATAAAAAAAGGTTAATTGCACTTAACAATAAGGGCTGGTGGGATCACTCATGGGATCCCTGATACAAATGCCTTGTTTACACAGAAACATTTCCTCCTGACACCATTTTGATATTTGCTTAAATTTGCTGAGATAATTTACCCCCTAAAATGTGTCCAACACATCAGGCCTCATGACAGTATGGGTTTGGACAAGAACTAGGGCAAGAAATTAATTACTTTTTTGGGGGAGGGTTTCTCCAAGCTGAGCTCTGGGTCTGGTATTATAGAGGCAAGATCTCTAAAGAGAAGCAAAAACTCAGCATTGAGAAATAACATCACTTCTTCACTAAGATACAGTCAGTTAGAGATAAGAATGCAAGAATTATTTCCTTTTTTATATAGGCATTTTTATAAATATGTATTGGATTGTCTGAAATACATGAATTACATTCATTTTCCAACATTTTTTATGCTTGGCTTAGTCCTGTTTAAATAACATGTAACCTGACTTGACCATAGGTTATGTTGATAGGTATTTATTGTAATTGGTCTCTTCCCTTTTTACTTAATCCATATAAATTTCACTGAGATATGGGAAAGGACAGGGAGTACATTTCTTACAATCTCTCCAACCCTTGTACTTTACATTGTTACTTTCTGGCAGCTCATGTATAATTAGGCCTTAAGATGAGCATTTTAGACAAAAAAATGAAATAGCTTAAACCTCAAATGAGGCGAGAAGCTCTGTTCTACATGCTACCAGTACAAGATGTCTGTTGGATGAATCCCCGTCCCTTGTCATCGCCCCTCACTCCCCCTCTCCTAACTGCTTGCATTAGCATAAAACTCTTGTCAGACAGCATGCGAGATTCAGCAGAAGTATGACTGGAGAAAGAGAAGGCTTTTCAAAAAAAAAAAAAAAAAGTGAGAGAAAAGGCAGAGTGCCAGACTAGCACTGGGTCTGGGGGGAAAAACTCATTTTCCCAACCCAGATCTGCACCACAAGCAGAACGGATGCGAACCCCTTAAACATGCCAAGTTCAAGCCCATTTCAATATTCGCTCTTCAGCAAATCTAATACCTGTGACATTAAAATAAAGCTGCTTTCGCCGCATTTGTGCTCTGGCTTCCCTGATAAGATCAACAGGGCAAGGCAACACAAAGAAAAATTGGCTGCGAGTGCACTTCAGCTCCACGTGAAAGTGAGACCAAACACTCAGCCCTCACGCACACACGCAATTTTGAGCATAAAATTGTTGCAAAAATCTTGAACAGAGAACTGATTACTAAGATTTTGTGCAAGCAGAGGTAAAATAAAAGCACTTGTCAGCTGTTTCAGAAAACAGTGAGATATAGGAATAAGATGATGAACGCATGAGCAACTATCTGAGGGATCATGACTTTTATGTGGGAAGGTACAAATCAACGTGTGCTGCATCCAGTAAGGTTCAGATCACATTGTAACACAATTGTAACACAATGTGATCTGAGGACTTACAATATCCGAATGTGTAGTGTCAGTAAGGATAGAAAACTACCTTTAATAATCCACAAGATGTTTTTTAATGTTTTACTTCATAACTGCTGAGGTAGAGTATATTCCTAGTTATTTTTATGATATATTTTAAGATGAACCCCAACAATTCCCTGAAGTTGAAAAGTGCAAATCAGCAGGAAAATGGAGAAGATATCAAAGATGAAACTGTCAAATTCCTCTGATTTAACAAGCACTCAGCTGCATGTAGCCTCTCGCTAAACCAGAGTGATGGCTGGTGAATAAAAATAATGAAAGACGTGAGGATATCCACAGAGGTTTATGTCCGTTCTGTATGCACGGAAGCACTCAGTGTTCACAAGAAGGCTCATCCGTCCCTCTTTTCCACATCACATTTTGACAGAACAGTGTATTTTTACTAACTGTGCCAGCTTCTTTTATGATGAAGGTACCCGAGTCTATAAAGAGAAATATATTACCTGAAAAACAGTGCAACAATTCATTATACAACACATATTTTTTTCCCGTAAATTCACACAAAAACATGTTTGTTATTTACCCATGAGTCTATTGGTGAATCATGAAAGCTGCAAAATGTTGCCACAATGTCCTTTGGGTTTCTCAATATCACAATGAAGTTACCAACTCCAACTGAACATATTCAAAAATAACACTGGTGAGAACCAGTGACACTGTATCATTCAAAGTAATGTAGCTTTAGCTGTGACAGAGGCTGTGTAATGTCTCTGTAAACTTTTTCTACCCCGAGACCCAACCTCACTACACCAGGAGGGTCACAACGTTTGCCAATGGAAGTAAAAGGTTTCTATGGGACTGAAACTTTTTACCTTCAAAATGTCAGCTATAAGATTTAAGAAGAGAAAGAGCAAAACTGACAGCAAAGTACATGCAGAATGACATTATTTGCCTTACATAGTTTAACTGGGACCTTGGCTCAAAACACATCTTGAGAGCTTAATGTGAATGTGTACTAGAGCTACAAAGATAAACACTTATCTACAATTGTTTTATATGGTAAAGAGCTCACAGACGGCTAAAAACATTAATTCAGTCATTCAAGGATTCATCTACTGCATGTGTTTAGTGTTTTGTTCAAGGACACTTCAACTTAATGCACTACTACAGGAGGAGTGAATTATTTTTCATGGTAACATTCTCACCTGAGTTTAAGACTGAACACAAACAGGTTCAAGTCAGGAGTGAGACTCAACAACAAGGGCGACAAAAAAAGTTCTGAAAACACTGAGCACAGCAAATATGATATAAACATAATCCTGAGATGAGATGAGATATTATATTCATGTGAACAAGACGAGAGGACATTTTAATGCTTTTAAGAAATCTTCACTGTCATATTATCTTTTATAAATGCAACCATAATCAAAAGGAAATTATCTCAATATTCAAAATAAAAACACAAACTGACCAAATTTTGCCGTTCAAACCATCTGCCCCTATAGTTACAGTGCACATTTGATAATACATTTACAGTAATCATGTTGAAGATGAACTGCTGGACACTGGTGCTGTTGAATGCTGCTCGTGTTAGCTGTGGCGCATGCCACTATTTCCTTAGAGTACTTATACAGTATAATTTTCATGTCTTGTCCGTCACTGTTGCCGAGGGAAGCTTTGATAATGGTTACATCCGGTCAGAAATTGTAAATAGATTATTTAGGCTTTAACTGTAACATCAGCAGTTCTGGAAATATTTTGTCATTTTTAATAGTTCAAGTTCCATGTTGGAGTTGGAGTTGCAGCAACTACTGTTCTTCTTAAAGTATAAACTTTTCATAATGACAGAAAACTATTTGTAAGAATTTGTATGTAAAAATTTAAGTTTTCAAAGACATAAGACTTTTCAAGGACTGTTTTTGAAACTGTGACTGCCAGAACCTGCATGCACAGTAACTATTGATATTTAACTTTGCTTTATTATCTTTACTTATTCATAGGGAGCATTTATAGATTTGTTTAAGTTCAGATTTAAAAGGTTGTTGTCAAATACTAAAACTTTTTAATGCGACAAGCTGTTCATTATGTCCATGACTCCCAGATTTGAGTTGGCCTCCCTCAAGGTATGATTTTTCAACAAAGTAACATAAAGAGACACAATTGTTTCCCGGCAGCACATTAATCCATCACATCAGAATTCACGTCAAATTAATCAAAGAACGAAAAAAGACATCATGGTGGATTACCAAACAAGTTTCACCTAATGTGCCTTTTTACCCATAATTTAGATTTTAGTCAAGGTCCATTCTGTGTGTGTAGGTGTCCACGTGTAGGCTGAAGGAAGCTTTCTTGCATAAATCTGTCCATTTTGTTCATCCTACAACTGAATCACTTTCTTGCACCACACAAGCCTCTGACATTGTTTCTTCCTGAGAAGAAGATCCAAGACAAGATGACATTCCGCTGGCGTACAACCTGACTGATCACACGGGTTGACTCCGAACAAGAGACATTATGACTCCCTGATGCTGAACTGCGTGTTTGCCTCAGCGCGCTGATCCACCAGGACATTAAATGATGGCTTATACAACAGAGAGTGAAGAACCGGCCCTGGTCAAATGCGCATGTTTAGTGTTTCATGAGACGAGGACAGACAAGCAGCAAGAATTACAGGGGCAGAGACACTGAAGGAGACAGACATTAAGAATTAGAGGTGCACAGAAGCTGAGCGAGACAGAAAGAGAGAGGGAGCAAGAGAGAGCGAGGCTGCATGGTGTAAATCACTGGGCCTGAAGCATGGTGCCAGGCCTGCCAAGCAGCTGTTTGGTATGCACTGTGTAAAGCCTGTTCTCTATCGGAGTTGACATCCTGGGCAGAGGAATTATGATGAGAGATGATTGTATCATGACTGTAATTGTAAATGTAAATCCTGCAGCGCGGCCACCTTCTTTTTGTGCATAACGATGACTTGCCCAAACAAAATTTATATTCCACTTCATATCATGCGGCGACTGCATTACTTTGACAAACAATAACCACTGATAAATGAATAACATAAAAGGAGATGATTAACTCCAGAAAAGCAATCTGGGCAGATAATTTACGTTGTGTTCATGCACTGAAGCAGCACTTGTTTGTTTCTGCGCGCCTGCATGTGTGTGTCTACAGCAGCAGAGATTTATATAGCGCATAGTTAGACTGAACGCACACATCCACTTGTCTTTGTCATTAGAACGCTTTGTGCTTCAGTTGTACTGTAACTGGAAAACTTCTACTATTCAGTCTAGTTAAAATGAAACACACGTGATGAAACAGCTGCTGATTCATCTCATTATCCAAAAAACAACAAATATGTGTCACAGTAATTACAGCTGTGTAATCACTGGTCTATGGTGATTATACAGATAAACCAAATAGAAGGTATGGTCTATCACCTTCTGTATGGGTCTCTAGAGGCATCCATCTCATCCAGGAAGGCAAGGTGACTCAATGCTGCATTGATACAACAACCGCAATTAGCATATACAAATAGCTGTGCGCTGCAGCCAGAGAGGTAAACAGGCTAAGAAAGTTGGATCAAATTAGCCTAATTAAAGAATCTAATTCATCCTCCTCTCTTTATTTTGCTTTTCATGTCTGTGTAGGATGGCAACATAGTGCTAATTCACATGATTAAACACACTTGTTGGACTTGTTAGATGGGCCAGCAACAATCCTCTGAATCAAGATCAGAATTATAGTTAGTTTGTGTTGAGTCTTTCTGTTTTGAGATATACAACTGCTTTTGCCAACAACCCATTTAACTGAGGTAAATGCAATTTTATTTATGCTGCTCACAGTACTTAAAAAAATGACTCATGCGAAAAATCTCAAGAGCAACATTTTTATCCATAAACTGTCAAACTGTGAAGTTTCCAGTGGAATTGTTTTATTTAAGAAATGTGTTGCTGTATACATGATATTACAGCAAATGGGTAGGTAAGTAAACCTATAAACTGCTATTTGCTATTAAGCTAGGCCCAGAAACATAAACATTTTATTTTAATTTTGTGTTTAATGTTATAAGCTACACTGTAAAGAACCAAAACTCTCCAGATGTGACATTTCATTTTTGAAAGCCTGTTACCAATCAGACATCACAGTCTCAGTAAAAACTGACCCCTTCCATTTCTCCACTTTCCTTTTGTCCATATCCCCTCTCAATGAAGTGACTGACAGGCCTGGTTAAATCTGCGACCCAGAGTCCAATTACATGGAAGGGGTGTGAAGTATATGAGTCCGATTACAGGCCCATCTTTCCAGAAATAAGGACTTTGTCACTAGGGAGCTTGGGGCCTCACAGAGCCAACCAACCTTGGCTGCAAATGAGAGTGGCATTCTCTTTTCTGTCACTTCTCATTGTTGTGAAGCGGCTGCTCCACATGTGAACAAAGTAACCTGCAAACACGCAGCGTCGCAGAAAATGCTAAATCCTAGTTTGGTATTTACATTTATCAAAAACATGAATGCAAGCACGCACATGAAGATAGATATATACAAACTCACACACACTTTCTCAAGTGACATGCATGATTGCACATGCATGCATATTTACACATTAGGCAGCCTATTTTTAAACATTAATAAACTGAATTATAGAGGGGCTGTCTCACATCCTGAAACACAACATCAAGTGAACATTAACATTAATAATGTAGATCCCATCACAGTGGTTTGTCTTATCTACATATAGAAAATGAAGCCCATAGCATATTGCACCAAGAATACCAAATTAATGAGGGAGAGTGAGACAGTGGAGGTTTGGGCAACAAAACTGCAGGATAATTTGTTTAGAGCGTGAGAGAAAAGAAGTTCTCCTAAGAGTCTAGTTAATTGTATTCTTCTGGTGTAGTTAGGAAAGTGCAAAGGTATGAGTGCCTCAGGTAGAAAGAGACCCAAAATCTAAAAGTGTATAGCTCTTTATAAGACCACAGTAAATTTTGTATGCTAATGATACTGCTGCAGTCAATTACACAAGCAAGTTCCTGTCTATCTGCACATAAAAACAGTGCTGGACTGAACATGACAACAAAAGCAAGGTTGCATGCTCTGCCATAGCATCTGAGAACATTTTCTTCTTCTGTGCATGACAAGATAATAACTGCTCTCCCCTTTTCGCTGACACATGAGTCAACCTCTCAACAGTGACTCTATCTCCAATACTGGTACCAGTGGGGCTAGAGGAGGCTGACTTTCAAGTGGGGGCATCAAGTCAGGGCTAAAGCCTACTCCAAGTCCCCTGGCTCCAAAGCTTAGGCCGCACACACATATCTGTGTATGAGTGAGTGTGTTTATGTGGGAGGAGTGTGCATCGAAAGGTCAAGATCAGCCCACATCCTCTCCTCCCTCAGAAGGAGGAGAGAAGAACAGAGGAGAGCTGGGTGTTGGGTGTGGGTGAGTAACTATATAAACAGCATGGCATTGTGCTCACCCTGTTCTCAAACTTATTTATTTGCGATAAACATTCACAGTACATGATATCAGTGAGTCTTCAATTTTCATAGATTGATGGGAATAAATTGACATTTGACTTTGTTTTATGAGCACAATAAGAAAATCTGTGTCCTCCCACTATTCAGTCTGAATAGAAGAGAGATTGTGTTTTAATGAGTGCCAAAAGGTTTCACTAACACTAACAAACAGATGATGGAATGGGATGTAGTAGCATCCCATCTAATCATAAATACAGCTGCCAAAATTTTTAACTTGTGTCTCATAGTAGATTTTCAGAAGCTGGAAGATGCCATCTAAGATGAGGGTGGAGTGGGGGAAGACAAAGTCAATTGGGTTCTTCCAGCATCTGATTGACTGAACACACATGTATGAGGTAATCAGTAGTGGATAAAGCAGAGACAGCTAGAAAACAAACAGGATAGTGGCCCTTGAGGACCAGAATTGCCCACCCCTGATCTAATCAGTTCATCATTGAGTCCAGGTGGATGTTTGTGCCAGTTTTTAAGAAATTCCCTCATCCATCTTGGATGGATGGACACGGTGGTCGCAGGTGCGGAAGCATAAAAATGAAAAGTGGAAGGAAGTGACACAGCAGTGAAAGATGACTTTTAGCATTATTTGTTTTGGTCTTGTGGGATTTGTTGACAACAAATGTCATTTTAATCCCACTCCTAATCTGAATCTATTGCTGACAACTTTTATTATTATAATCAGTCCACAGAAATCAGCAAACAGCTTTATCGACGTACGTAGTGATATGTGGCCATATGAGCCATGGATTTCAGATAGTCATTGATTTCAGTCTTTATCCCAATATAACAGAGATGAAAGGAAAGTAAATTGGCATGTTCCGCACATTGTCTGTAAATGATCTGGAGTAAACCAGACATTGTTCCTGGAAAGTAAAATATCTTGAGGTTTTAATTCATCAGTGTTATGAGCTACAAATTGTACACAAACCTGTATTCATCTCCATTGTGTTGGGGTGATGTGATGGGGGTGGTGCGTGTCTCAGTGGAGACTATTGCTGAGACTTTATGCAGAAAACAGAAACTATCTGAAAAACGGGCTCTTTATAAAGAGTTCACTTACACTTATACCTCTTACATCTGACATTAAGAAACTCCAGCCCACATTTCACAATGGCAAACATTGCCATTACAATCTACTTTCCTATGAGCAACTTTGTTTTCTCGACTTTACTGTAATCTCTGCAAACCAGACTCCTATATCAATGCCTCCCTGTATTACCTCCGACACTCAACAGTGCTCTGGTAAAACATGAAATATAGTCTCATAAAGGTCTTATCAACCAGACAAGTGGACCTAAGAGTTCCAGACGAGTGCGCTTAAAGGCTCATGGTGAGTTTAAAGGATTTAATGATGTCTGGCCTTAAAATCATTTTAGCTGGATGCATGGTACCGACCTCTCTGGTGAGATGTGAGACATGGGCTTACACACTACTGCAATTGTAGCAACTTTTATTGCAAAATTACACAGAAATGCAAAAACATGTAGCCAGATTTACCAGTATTTTCAAAATTTCTCTTGAATGGGATATTCCAGTCTAATAAGAATTCAGATCCTCTTGCATTAAAACAAGTTCTGAACAAACCAATGAGCAGGTGCAAAATCTCAATATAGGCCTAAACAAAGAAATTATTTGTTTTAACTCATCTATTTAAATCCACTCTGTAATGATCAAGAGCCTCAGCTGCTGACTCACTTAGCACATGAGGCAGCTTTCAGTAGCAGAATTCAGTCTGATTAAACAGTGGACACAATCTCAGCTCCTGCTGTCCGACTGCTCGCTGTTTACCTGTGCTGCTTACCCCATTCAAGTTTTATTCATGTGGATTTTTTCAATAATCACTAATGTTTGTTTATCCTTTGCCTTACCTCCTGCTTTTCCACTCGACAGGCAATATTCAATCAATTCACTTGGAGGCAAATTAAAAAATAAACACAATTACTACTCACCAGGGTAATGTGCTATTCTGCTAATGGTATGCTTTAATCTTGTATCTGCTCTAGACAGCTATAGCATTTTCTTTATCTCACATCACATTCTGCACTATTTAGAACCTCAGACACCAAACTAACAATTGCAATGAAAATTTTAAGTTGCAAGGTGATACTGAAATAACAAAAGCAGCATTTACATCATCTCCTGCATAGTATAATTAAAATCCAAGAGATGCAATTCTTTGTCTTCCCTTTTCTAAAGACAAAACAAGACCTTTTATAACTTTGGCCTCATACAATGTGAAAGAAGAACTTGTGTTGGTAATCAGTTCGAGAATCCTTGGTACACAAAAGCATCATTAAATGAGACCTTTATCAGTTTTTGACTTTTCTGTACCTGTCACAGACAAAGTGGTTTAATAAAGAAAATTATAAACTGAGTAGAGCTGAAGAGGTAAAGTTTTCACTAAACACTCTATTATTTTAAAGTCAGGAAAGGATAATAACTCTTTAATTTTGAAAGCAAAAAAAGACACATTTGTTTGTAATAGATTCTGCTTTAAAGTCGCTTCATCATTAGAAAACTTTGCTAGCGAGCTGAACAGGAACCAGAAATAACACACGTTTACTTCTTGTTTATGTTTTCTTCCTTAAATCATCACATGATTCACTGTGATATTATCAAATTTAGGGTAAAATAAGTAGAACAGAGTCATAAAGGACCATACTGAATCCAACAGGCAGTTACACAGAAATCCAGTTTTTGTCTAAAGTTTTCTAACAGTTTTCTGTATGAAAGCTGTGAGCTGGCAAATCACTGAGAGTATCCAGTTAATGATGGCTGTTATTGGAGGTTATCTACTTATCTTTTCACTGACATCTACCATCAGACCAACATCCATACAAAACCATTTCCTTTGTGCCTAAAATATATTTTTATATTTTCACGCCCTGTCTGACTTATATGACACCACTGCATAAGTCAATTTCAGCTCACTTAGAAGCTAATTGTAGGCCACCATTTTTTGGTTTGAGGTGAGTTGACACAGTGTCCTGACAATTTCATCAGCTCCCCAAACTATTTGACCACAACAGACTTTTCAAACAATACCTATTGTGGACTGCAGACTGGATAATTGCAGAGACATATTTTCTGCTAATAGGAAATAAGTTTGTTTGCTCACTATC
>JAUBNQ010000012.1:8022382-8042988 GCA_032353495.1 Ctenopoma kingsleyae | reverse complement strand
AAAAAGGCCAAATCTTCTTATAGACAATTAATTGGAAATAAATTAAGAAAAAAAGAAATAATGAAAAAATAGTTGCTATTTCCACTCATCAAAGCACCAGTAGTAGCAATGAATGGACCAGGGACCCACCGATGCACCAGTCCTCTAAAAGAACACTTAGTCTTGTGTCATAATTGAAATCAATATGAGTACTGTGTCACTGTGTGGAAGGATGCTCAATATCTTCTATCTGGCTTGTGTTTGGCAGCAAGAGTGAATAGTCTGGTGTGTGTTTGCTAAAAAAAGAAAAGGAAAGCTTCCATGTTACGGTTAGCCTGGGTCTCAGAGATTAAACCTGAGTGCTGCCAAGACCGCTGGCACAGTGGCTGCGGTTTCTCTAAGCAAGAACAAGGAACAAAAAAGGAAATATTTTCACAACAAACATTTTCTGGGCACTTTGGTTTCATTGTTTGGAATATTTTTTACTGTGAAGTAACAATTTAGAGTTTCAGATTGGCAAGTACAACTTGTGACTTTACCCAAAATGCTTAGTTATGTACCAACAGTGCACAGCTGTATGCACTGATTGAATTCAACTGTGTGTTCACAGTAGAGAAAAGGCAAAACTGACTATACGTTAAAATGCTAGGAAGTATGTGGAGTAAAACTGCTCTATTTTGAGTGTGGTGTTTAGGGGTGCGTGATATAGACTTAAAACTATATCACAATATTTTACATGATTTGGCTGTAACGACATAAATGATAATATGACAATAGTACAATTCAACATATATGTTTATGGACATATACCTCATAGATAACTTATCTGGAGTCTGGATTAATAAAATGGGCTTAAAGGGGAATTACTGCGATTACTTATTTCTCTCAAAATTCTGAACATGTTTGGCAGGTTTGAACTAAAAAACAATACAGGATAAATACTGTAAAGAAGGTTGAAATATAAAGGTTCTCTATCTTCTGATTGTGGTAATAACAATGATACAATATGTACAACACTAATCACAGCAAATGTCCCCATGTTGCATAGCAATAAATTGTAGAATGAACAGTATGAAGCCAGTTCTACACTTTATATTATGTTATTTCTGCTACATTCTGGTCTGTAGAGTCCTGGCTGACAGTGGCATAATCCCTCCCACTTCTGAGGAAAAAATATTGTTTCTTTATCCAAGCTATAGACACAAGGTGTTCCCTGACTCATAGCAGATATGAGACAAATATCCACAACATTTCATCTGACACCTTCTCATTCCCTGTAGGATGACTGCCCACAGAGCAAACAGAGGACCACAACTGCATATACTATAGACCAACACAAAGCAGATGAATGCTGTATGTGCTAAAAAGGCAAATCTAACCATACACAAATACAAACCCCTGTGGAAACAGTGAGATGGTAAAAGACCTGCAAAGAACCTTTCTGTGTGTGAGTGTATGGCAGTGTGAATTCTGATGCTGAGCTTTAGCTTGTGTTTCTGCTTGCATATTACAATTTGCTTTATCATATCATGATATTTCAGTGCTCCTGTATTCTTATGTCACTTGCCAAAGTTAGCTAAAACTGTCATCTCCCTCCCTTCCTGAACATCATTCTGGCCATCTAACACTCTGGCGAGACATCAGAGGGTGCTCTCTCTCTCTCTCTTTCTCTCTCACATCCCGTTTTTCATACAGAGACATGTACACAGTCAGATGTTGGCCCATAAGACCAATGTGAGACCAAAGACAGTGCAGAGGGAGCATTGCCCAACCAAGGTCATGCTCCGGGTGGTGAGGAGACACTGTCATCTCTGTCCAACCTGGATGCACAGTCACATAAATGTAGCCAGAAGGAAACCAATATGGCCACCTGTTTGGCTGAAAATACAGCAAGGGCAATTAGTTCAACCAGGCAACACACATGCACTGCCAAGGGAATGATGATGAGGGGAAAGTTTGCAGGGTTTGCATTTTGGCTGTGGCTGTTTTTACAGCAGAGGCAAATAAATTCTTGAAAAACAAAAATGCAAGCTACTCTGGTCCTCTTAGCATTAGGGGGGGAAAGCCCAACAAAACCCAGGAAAAAGGACCAAACATCCTAAGAAACTAGAATCAAGAGAATTTACTTTGAGACACTAGAATCAGTTAATGTCTCCTCAGTCTACTAGAAGTTCTTCAACAGTGGTTCACAATGGAGCAAGGTGGTTGAACTGAGGGCTAAATTCCCTGTAGGAGGGGTTGTTTACAGCTCATAATAGCGTAACAGCTGCATATAAACAGTACAACTCTATTAGTACATGTGCTGTGGAAGCACTGGAAACAGATAAAGGCTAAATAAAACAAAATCCAATTAAAACTCCAGACAACTTAAAGTTACACTGTGCTGAAACAAACCCAAAAGCACCAGAGTAACACTCACAGATCAAGACCCTGAAACAGCTGCTGTTCTGAAATTTAAGGTTCAACAGACAGGACTACTACAGCTCTGACAGTCTCAATAGCAAGTTAACAGCTGGTAAACATTAAATTGTGGTGATCTTTAAGTTACAGTATAGTAAAATCCAAACAAGCAGGAGGAAGTACAAACAAAAATGACTGCAGTGGTCATGAATCTCACTTATAAATCTGGTCAGTAACATTGCAGTGCATGTAAATATTTTTTGTAGCTTTTTACAAGAAATATGTGCAGATTAGATTGTTTTGAGTGTGTTTACTGTCGTGTTCCCTAAATGTGTAATTGGTGGATGCAGAGTGTAGTGAGGGTAGCAAAGAGGAGACGATACAAATTTCCTTATGAGTACAAAGCATTTTAAATATACAGTATAATATAATAATATATAGCATTTATCCATCTCCTGCAGATCACTAAGAACATGCTGAACATGCTGGTGTGTTGGCTCCTGTCTTTGGACTGTTAAACAAATCACTTTGAAAGCACTTTAAGTCAAAGTTGTAATCAAATTATTCAAATGTTTTGCTCTATCTGAAGTTAGACACACTCCACAAGCAAAGACAACAAATTTGTTTCATATGTTTCACATTTTAAATGGATGACTGAGCTACTACACAGCACTTCAATATTCACCCTGGGCATTGTAAAACATGTTAATGCTCTTAAATGTTACATGAACACGTTGTGTTGGTCATTGCCCTCCTCAAACTGTTTTTAATCTACTGACACGCTGAAGTATACGTGCCTGTTAATGGTCTTGAGACCTTCCTCAGTACTTATATGCAGGTTCAATGCAAGAGCCCTGTAAACAACATGCCAAAGCTTAATTTGTGATAAATAGTTTTACCCAGAGATGGAAAGCATTGCTGGCACAGACAAGAGGCAGTCTATTGTAGTACTCAAATGCTTTGGCCAGTTCTTGATGGCATTTCCTGCTAAGGAGAGCAAATGCCTTCAGCCATTTTTCCTGTTAGTTTGCAGAGACAGGTACAAGGGGGAAGTCAAAATTTGAAACGTGAACACGCTCTAGTGAGTTTTCTCAAATATTAAGTAAAATTGTCCTTCAGTTCAGTGACCCGATCAGGTCTTGCGAAGAGCTCGCGCAGACTTTTCCCCTCATTACGGTACTTATGTAAAACACTAATGGGAGCATTCCTTCACCAAGAATCTCTTCCAATCACCACCAGTAACCCCCTCTCTAATATGACATTCAGGATTTATGCTTCCTTGCCACAGGGCATATTAACCATTTGGGACAGTGTGCAGTCTTGTATCCACTTTCATCTGTAATAACCCAAGGTAAGACACCATCATATTTCATCCCCTGTGTGAATCTTAAATGATCTTGCTCACTTGCTTTGCCCAAACTCCCCCTACCTTCATTTTTCTCTCATTCTCTTTTCTCCTCTCTCTTCATCTTTATCTCACTCTGTCTTCCCCTCCCTCCAGGGCCTTGACTTATCTGGAGACTTGCCAGGAATGCAGATAGGATCACTCGCAGATGTACAATAACTTGAGGGGAATAAATATGCCCTAATTGAGAGAAATGATGTAATATTGATCCCAGGGCCTCTGAACCTTTGCCATCGATGGAGCGTTCTGCTGAGCCTGTGACATTTAGAGGGATGGCTGGTGTGTACGCGAGAGTGAGTGTGCATGATATTGGCTATAGTTGTTACTGATGCTGTGCTGTGCGAGACTCTTTCTTTCTTTGTGAAACTAAAATGTGTCTCATGGTTTGATGATAACTTTCGGACTGAAAAGCACAAGATTATCCAAGTATGATGTTTCCCTGCCTGCAGAATGTACTGAATACAACACAGAACTACTACATCACACTGACTGATGCTTTGAAGATTTGTTTCATTTAAAACTTGAGTGGGAAAATAATCAGCATGTGCCATCTGTGCCTTAATGCCATAATGACTGGTGGGTAGCTTTAACACTTTAGTTGGGATCCAGGCTGCCTTTAGGGTTAGAGTGAAAACAAGTACAAACAGCTTCATCTCTGAATGCGTCAATTTTGCACAAATCCAAGCCAAGTTGTGTGGGTTTCTGATTTAAATGTTTATGCTGTCAGAAATCTACTGCCAGTGAAGTATACTTTATTTTTATGGAAAGTCTGTGCATGTCAGCATCAGCATGACCCAAATGACCCTTTGATATTTATGTTATCTCCAGAAATGTTGGTACTTACCTTGAACAAAATCTATCCAGCTATCTGTGGCATGATGTGTCTTTATCCCAAAGCAGATTGTCATTAGAACATCCACAACATCAATATTGATCTTTAAATATTGAAAACAGTGCCTGAGTCAATGTGAGAAGACATTGGTAAGTAGAGTAGAGAAGTCAAACATCACACTATTTGAAGATCAAATCCATGCAGCTACTGAAATAAATCTGTTCAATCATAATGGGATGATCAACACTCACTGATTGATTAAGCCAGGTAAAGGTTATACATTTCAAAACCATCTGCTCTGCTGACTTTCAACTACATTCTTTCAGCGTAGAGAAAGTTGACATTTTGTGAGCTGTCAAAATGTAGGTCATAATTCCTACCTAATCACGCACCACTTCTACACAGGATGTTAAAAATATACAAGCACAAAATTAGTTACAGAAGGATCAGAGTTTGTTAGGTTTCTCCGTTTCAGAGGGCTTCAATGAAAGCTTAAAGAAAAACTGAGTCTCATAGCAACCTGACCTGCACAAGAATAATAGTACATTGATGTGGCTCAACTCACCATTACCAGACTGAAAATTCTAATTTGATGTGGCTGCAGTCTATAAGGATTCAGTGGCTTTCAATTCAGGATAATAATGGCTTTCCTCTGACTGAGGTACCTCCTGTTCATATCATTAGACAATGGAAGTCCTTCCAATGAGCAACTCAAGATCAATTTCCAGTTTACACTGTTATTATTCACCAACCAATAAATGAGGGAGCTCAACCTCTGAGAGCAGAGCAGATTGTCAGACTGTTACAGTAAATCTGAGTAGAACAAAGGGATTTTCACAATGAGCCTTTGTGAGAGGATGTGATACAGATTTTTCAAACTATGCCATTAAAAGAATGGCCTTTGTACTACATGGTGGTGGTTAGAAATTAATATCTTATTATTTACTAGAGATGTACAGTATTACCATTACATAAAAAACATACTTCTACAACTAATATATCTGTAACTTTATCCAATACCCATACTTATTCTCCTCCCTTAAGACTAAAGTAAAAGAATGGCACACTAGATGGCCAAAGGTATATAGATACCGCTAACCTTTTGGAAAGTGCTGCAGGGATTTACTCCTGTTCAGCAACAGTAGCATTAATGAGGTTGCCTGTCACTGCTGAGCAGTAATTCTCGTGCCCAAATGGTGCTCAGACATCCTGCTCTATGTAGGCCAGTAAAGTTCCTTTACACTGAACTCAAACCATTTCTCTACAGACCTGGCTTTATGCACAAAAACATTATTGGTTGTTGTCGTTGTTATCACACTAAAGCAGGACAGAACCACCTCTTCACTTGCTACAAGGTTGAAAGATACAGTATAATGAAGATATAATGATCTACTGTTGCATTTTCTGTTGGATTTTCTAGTTTAGTTTAGTTGGAAGGTGTATTCAGATTTGAATCCAAGGCTAGATGTGGTATGGCTGCAAAGCAAGTCAATCGAAAGATGTGAGTTGGACAGATGCAAACACAACAAGCACAACTAAGTGTAAATACATTGTTTTGTGTTGAACAAAGTGTAAAATCATTTTAAGAGAGATTTAAGAAATACAGAGCTACCGTAATTTCGCTGTACTTTGAGATCTGTGACCTTTGATCTTTTTTGTGTCCATAATTTGTTGCAGAGTCACCTATCATCTTTGACTGAAAACAACAGATTCATTCACACTCCATAAGGGCTCACAAAAAGCATTGTGGGAAACAAAGCAAATCATTAACTGAGGAAAAGACAGGCAGTTAGGGGGAGAGTGAATCAATTCAGCTACACTGACACTGCATCCAAAAGCACAGATTGATGATGCATAACAGTATTCAAAGGTTGATGGCTTCTTTAAGTCAAATATTCATGTGTGATCTTAAATGTGAATTTAGCGGAGAGGTTCAGGCACCATCACTGCCGCAGTTGAGAAGCCTTGCTGTGGTGTTGTGATGTCAGGTGTCAGGGGATAAAGTGTGATATCCTGAGGAAGGAGGCCGTTGAAAGGGCACATTCTAACAGCCAGTCAAGATCACAGCGAAATTTGCTGGCTATTCCTGAGAATGAACCTCACAATCAGTGTGCCACTATGGTTGCAAATTCGATCTAACCCTAAATAAAATTTCAAGATAGGTAGGCAAGTGAGGCCGCAAGTGACATGTCAGTGCAACAATGAAAACAGCATCATAACAAATCAAACCTGGCAGCAGCAGCAGCAACAGAATAAAGGCTAAAGAAGCAGGTTCGTGCCTGGAAGTTGGTTTGAATCCCTGGTTGGATCATGTTCCGAGAACAAAGAAGTGACAAAAGCAGTATTTTGCACATTTTTTCAACAGGGAAAACACAAACATGTTCATGCATTAAGTGAATGAATCACCATGTTGTCAAAGTATTTAGTGTTTACAAATCATATGCATTAGCAGTCTACTAGAAACAGACATGCACTGCAGTTAGTCTGCTTGGCTAGACTGCAAACAATTATTCTGCATCTGCACAACACAAAGTAAAAGCAGTGTGCATTGAACTGTCAGACGGCATTACAGACCCAAGCTGTACCTGATCTGTCCCACAGAGAAAGTGGAGGAAAGACATGCCCACTGAGGGCTGAGAGGAGCATTTACACAACATGTTTTAATCAAGCATTTTAAATTTAATCAATTATAACTGAGGAACCACATCCATTAGGAGACAAAAAAAAGGGAGCGGGCTATGGATGAAAAGTGTGTGATGATTAATTGGGGGCCCCCATTTACAGATCCCTCTGTTCTCTCTGTTCATCCCTTGAGTTCCGCAACAAGAGCTTGAAAAGTGTCTCTCCACATTCGTTTATTCCCCACTCCTTTCACTTTCTCACTCTAACCTGCATAATTAACTGTCAGCAGAAGCCATTTATCCCTCTATATTTCATGGGAGAGTGAATATTACAATTTTGCCAAATCTACCACAACTGTGAAAGGATATGCTGTGTTTGACTGGGCTCTCTGTGGATGACATGCTAGTCCAACACCGAAAGGAAGTGATAGGGGCTTGTACAGGTAAAGCATCAAATGAGATCATATATTATGTACGCGAGCTGCTGACTCTGTGTAGAATATATAATATAACAACAACAACAGTTCTATCTAATCCTCATACACTGAAAATCGCAAGCAAGATGAAACTTCAGTCCAATAGAGTTAGCTATGATGGAAAAACAATCCCTGAAAGAGTGTACAGTATCCAATAAAACTGTAATACACTCAAAAGTACAGTATAAAATAATCAAAAAAGCAGCATTTATTGCCTGTTCTCACAACTATCAGGTAATGGATTGTGAAAATCACCATCATCCACTATAGAACACTTAATCAGATGAAAAAAGCCAGAGAGGCTTTTATCCATCATCAGTTTAAAGCTACAACGATTTGCGCCTATTTCCTGATTGCCACCTTTTACCTCTGTGAGCCAGTTGTGTTCATCACCCATGACAAATTTACTTCAAAGGAAGTCTCCATCATGACCCATTTTCCATTCCACCAACAGCTGAGCTTTTGCCCAATAAGACACAAAGCAGGAATTTTCCCATGAGGTCCTGTGCATCAAAAGCTGGTAAAGAAAACTACTGTAGCCACATCGGGCAGAGTTTGAGGCAATTATCTGTTGATGTAATTCTAACATCATACATTTGAAGATACTTGAAGAGAGATTATGTAAGATTTCTAAAAAGTACCACTTTAATTCATTTCTGACTTACTACAGCTGAAAACACACAAACTGCATCCATGTTGCACAAGATAATGAAGAGTGGTAAGTATAATACAACGAGGCACTCCATAGGACAGGATGAGAAAAAGGAGCGGCATGGCTTTCATACCCTCTAAATCACTTTCTTTTCCATTCACATATAATGGATGACTCATCCTGTTTTTCTTCTAGCATGATGAAAACTCAAGGTTCATTCAGAAAGTGGCACAGAAAGTGCAGACATCTGATTGGAAATTCTGCACAGTATTTGGTTACTTCAAATCAAATCTTTTCTGAAACACAAAGGAAATGTATAAGAAACTACTGGAGACTCAATTTCAGTAAAGAAACAATTTCAGTGCTATCTGTTAGAATGTGTGGTAAATATTTGTTGTGACACCACAGGACACTTTAAGGAGTAGCTTTCATAACAAATGAAATTTCATTCCCCATTGCACTGAGGTGAGGGCAGAAATCTCTCAGACATATCTCAAAACCTGTCCAAAATATAATGTAAACTGTTTGCATGCATAGATATTGATTCCCTTTGGATTAACTGAGCCTTTTAATTTGAAAAATTATGCAATTCTGCAAAGCCAAAGATGCAGCAAAGCATCAAGTATCAGTGGGTTTGTGCATGACATCTCTTATACTTGCTCAGCATGTGTTGCTTTGGTATCAAATATTTGGAGTATTACATAGTAAAATGTAAAACCATAAATTGTCTGATATTCAAAGAGCTTCACTGCTGCTCCATCTAATGTTTCTCTTTCCAAATTAAATTCAGTTTGTGGTCACCAATTATTTCGGATTGCTTCTACTTTGCCGCTCTTTCATTCATTGTTGTCATTGTTGTATGCGAAGTAAGTGAAACAACACTTGGTGTAAATGCTTCACACGAAAATATTGACAAAAATGGGAGGGATTATGCAACTTGTGTTCCTGAAAAACTTTTATGAAAAACTTATATAGCAAGAGAAAGAAAAAAACAACAAAATCAAAAACAAAAGGAGATTTTTTTTAAACGAATCAGTGCAAAAGGACAGTATTTCTCTCAAAGAGACAATAAGAGCAATAAAGTGGTGAAAATGGTGCAGCTGCTGTCTGAATTAGCACAAAAATTGGAGCAGATCAGGAAACTACAGGATTTCTCACTAAAATAGATAATAACAGAAGGTATTTTCTTATTCTATTTGACCCCAATATGCAGGGCAACGAAGTAAATGACATATGCTGCTAAAGACAATGCCACACGTAAGCAGAACAAGACCTACATCCAAGGAATTGGCTTTCATTGACTAAACTAAAAATCTGTAGAGATGCCATTGTGACGAGCAGGCATATGCCACAAGTATCCACACTGCATAGACAGAAAATAAGCAATCAATAAGAGGAATGAGACATGTTTCCTTACCTATTGCCATTTCTATCACACTCATTTGGCTCTCTGAAGGAAAAAGGATTTTTGGTGGCTTGTCTGTCAGGGGAGCTGTGAAAAGACAAACAGAAAGAGGAAGAAGAGCGCATTAAATTTCACATCTTTCTCCCCCATGGACAGTGGGAGTGTGATTTATTCATTAAAGACCTAAATAAAGGCATCATTAAAATGAAACAAATACATGGACGTATAATATTTAAAGACTGGACAGAAAAAAAAAGAGATGAATTATATGACTAAGAATTATCCATTCAAAGCTTTGAACATCAATGTGCATACTTTAAAAGCAGCAGCTGCTTCAATAGCAATGTTATTCATTCTCTGCATAAATGAGTGTCTAAGAGATGATACGGCATTGACATGGACTGCAGCAGAAACTGTGCTGTACATAAAGTAGCTGTGTAGCTAGTCAAACATTCCTGAACCTACAATATAGCCTAAAGTAAAAATCACTCACAGCTGCAGTGGGCATGGGAGGTTAAGAGCTGCTGCAGGAGATTCAGTATTTCCAGCAGTGTGCAGCTGATATAAAATACCATAACTGTTTAGAGAATCTATTAGCATAATCAAAAAAAAAAAAAACCCAAAACAGAACCTTTCGCACACGCAATGCGATATATATTGTCAAAATGTCAGCCAAGAGCAAACTGCTGATTTAAAAGTGTATCACAGTTAAATTAGGACAGCCTTCGTCCCAACTCCCTTTGAAACACACCAGCTCCAATTAGACAGCTGCTGAGTAACAAAAGACGTTCACTTAGAGGCTCCTCTTTATAATGATTCCCTAATTGGTTCTAGTCTTCAAAGTGGCATCAGAGAGGTTTTCTAACTCTGCATGCTTGGAAAGACTCAGAGGGATGAGGCTTGTTTCTGTACAAATGACTTGTGGTTTGATTGGAGCAATGATCGTAGAGCTGAACTTGGAAAAATGAGCTGAGGTTTAGTGAGAGGAGTGTCAAAAATGAGGCAGGTTTTCCAAGTTTACACTGAACTGGATCTTCCATCCTTCAGTTCTCTGGAGATAATTACAGCAGTGTTAGCATGTTACGTTACATACAGTTGCACGTTGATATTGACTATTTTGCTAAAAATGACTTCTGGCTAGATATCATGAAAAGAACCGCAGACTTTCTGAATTTTTCCTCACCTATTCTGTCATGTCTATATTCAGTTATTCTTCATGAGTGTTCATATTTCCATTTGGCCTTGATGATGGTGAAACACGTGACTGAAGACAACTGGGAGTTTTATGATGCAACTGCAAAATCCCTGAAACTCATTTTGTCCACTGCTGAGTAGGATTCAAGATTCTGCCTTGATAGAGGATAATAAATAATTGCCAAAAAGTCCTCAAGTTTGTTTTAACCAAAATGGCCTTGGTTTACATGAATGCTACATATTTACTGTATATATACACATGTATATACAGTTCGTATACATTTAGGTCAACTTTTCCACAACTTTAAACCAGTTTTTATGGCGCTCACAGCACAACTGGTCTGGCTGATGTCTACAGCTCTGGCTCTCTGTCATATTTTATGTGACTAGTTACCTGGCCTTTCTAGTTGTTTGTTTTCACCTTCACCTGCTATTGTCTGAGTTGTCTTTTTTTTTCTTTTTTAATTTAGACCCACTCCACTCAAAAATATGTTCTAATCCTACATCCTAAATTGTCTGACTTTTACTATACTGAGTGTTGTAAGTACAGAGTTTATCACTAACAGGCTGTTTTCACAATCGCATTTCATGTTTTTCTGAAGGGGCTGGTGCAGGTTCATTCCCTGAAAACCCAGATTTCATAATTAGGCGGAGAACACAAGATTATCTACGTTGAAAATCCAATCCAATCACATATGCACATATGCAAATGCAGGGCTCAGTGCTGCCTGCTAAAACCTGATACCTGAAATTACTGACCTGAAATCAGCCAGAAGTCTTTCCTGAACTACATGCAAAAGTCACAGGGTTTTGCTACTTTGAAGCCAGCTGCTGTGAGAGGTATTTGTGTTGGGAAGTAAGTATGTCAGAAATGTTATACTTCTCCAAAGTAAAAATCAGTTGTGTTGTATAACATATCTCGTATGTTAGAGTTCTCATACTGGGTGAAGCCATAAGCCCAGGATAATTTGTACATAATGAATATTCATAGATCCTGGAATTTACAATGACCAGACCAGTCTCTTTCCATGCCTTTTTCAAGGGTTTACTGAAACTTTTCATAGAAAGAAGACTGTCAGACAATATGTTTTTCATAGCAGAGTATTTATATATGCCTTAAAATGTGACTGGAGTGGGACTTTAAAGGCAGTTCAAAACACTGTGCAGATAGGGGCAATGGATTTATATAAAATGAAAATATCTTTGTTCGGTAAATATGGTTTTCACTGGGGTGCTGATAAGTTATTGCTTGGGAATCCCTTTCAATAATGTAACATGTTCAGAAGAAGCAAGAAAACAGATAGACAGTTTATGCAATAAGTGTAAAGAGAGTGAGACTTGTTGAGACTGCTGAAAAACAAACCATTTTTTAAAAACATCATCTCAGAGAAACACAGCCATGAATGTTAGAAGACATACACTATATTGTCAAAGGTACTGGGACACCCCTCCAAATCATCCGAATCCAGATTTAGTGCACAAAGCAAGGTCCTGAAGGACATTATTGAGTGATATGGTGTGGAGGAACTTCATTGGCCTGCACAGAGCCCTGACCTCAATCCGATAGAACATCTTTGGGATGAATTAGAGCGGAGACTGCGATCCAGGTCTTCTCATCCACCATCAGTGCCTGACCTCACAGATGCTCTGCTGGAAGAATGGTCAAATATTCCCATAAACACACTTCTAAACTTTGTTGACAGCCTTCCCAGAAGAGTCGAAGCCATTCAAGTTTGTGTGTGTGTGTGTAAAGGCAAGCGTCCCAATACTTTTGGAAATATACTGAATTGTATCTTAGGCTACTGGTGAGATTTTCAAACATTGTGCCGACTGTCCAGATATTTTCCAGTCCGTTTCCCTCTGATGGTACCAATTCTTGATTGGTTGGCTGCACAGCATATTTCAGAGGCACTCTGTCATATTTTCAGCCAAAGATGCAACTTTAATTCACTTGTGCTCATGAATAACTCCCATCCATTGTTCTGATTTCCAATCATCTGACAGACAAACCATGACCTTAAATAAAGAATCATGCAATTTATTGCAAGAAGTGGGCTGAAAGAAGGAAAAAATGCCTATGTGAGCTCATTAACTACAAATGCAAAAGAGAACCACAGTGAATTATGCCGTTCTCTGTGCCTGGTGCGTTTCAGTGCTCTGTAAAGCATTCTCATTATCTTAATTACCTTTTTCTTGATAAAAAAAATATGCTTAGATTATTTTGTTTCATTATGACATAAAAAGAAAAACAAGTTTTTCCACTCTGATGGTTTGTCTTACACAGGACAGCAAAGAATCTGAAGAGAGAGACTACCACAATGGTAAGCGACAATGTCGTATGTTAAGTTGCAGTCTATGTTGTTTGATATTATTGTCTGACAAGCTAATATTTTTTAGCATGTTTCTTTAAACTCTGATGACATATCATGATGGACTTATTATTTAGTATAGTTAATATATATTACAAACTGCTCCTTTAAAACAAAAAGGACAAATGAAATGAGTATATTATACTGAAATATATAAAATAGCCCAATTAGGATAATTACACAATTTAAATAAGAACCCTCGATATATGTAACTGCAGTGCCATATGCTAAGCAGATATTTAATTGCTTCTTCTTTCAACTGCTGGAAATTTGAACAAACACTTAATATACATTATAGAGCACTTCTAGGCACTGTCAGGTAGTAGCACCTCAATTTACGAAAGTGATGACAGAGACTTACACTATCAATTGGCAAGATGTTAAAAACCGCAAAATGTGGCACAGTTTGGAAATAACCTGAGAGCTTTTCAGATACACAGAAATGTAGTAATGCGTTATTAACAGGCTACTGTACAGAAAAACAGCCCATAGCACATTTACCAAACCTACTGGTCTCTGTGAACAAGAAAAAAATGAGGCATGAAAGAGCTCTCAGATCATTTCCAGCATTAAATCTGTGTTTAGCTTCACTCAAGTCTGGGCTGTAAGGTATGGGTATCATCCTCCATACAAAAAAAACCCCATAAAATTTAGCATCTTGCTCAAAGGTGAACATTGTTATTAGCTATGTCTTTTCTAACTTCATCTTTACACCTATAAGCTTTATCGTTTGCTTGTGACAGCTTCAACCTCCAGAATTTCATCTAATCAAAAGGATGAATCTACCAAGGGCATCACACCTAAATTTGCAATTTAGGGTGAGATGTTTCTTTCTCTATTTTAAAAAAGTAATGCGTACAGAGGTATTGAAACAGGCTTTCTGTCATTTAAATGTGAATTCTTGCTTTAATTAGCAGGTTGCACTGAACGAGCTGAAGGTGAAGGTGAAAGTTAATCAGTGTTCTGGTGTATTTTGTAATAAGCTCAGCGAACAGGAGGCGGATTTTTGGCAGGTGTGGCGTCAGTTTAAAGCACAAGGTAACAAAGCCAGAGAATGTTGTTTAACTTGAGTAGAAATACTGCCCTTCATCCAAATCAAGGACACGCTGTTGATATGCTGTTTGTCTGTGGGATCCCACTATGCTGGAAGGCATGCAAACACACACATTCGCACAAATTTGGGCTGCATTAGTAAACCTGACTGGTCTTCAACTACAAAATCATAATTCTGTGGTAGGTTATGAGTGAGAGTGGGCAGGCTATTTTGCTGAGGGGCTGGAAACACATTCAGTCTGACCCGCTTCCCTACACACAAACAGTATAAGTACATTACACACAGTGGCACACACACATTCCTGCACACATAAATACTGAAAAGCCTGAAGTTAGTATGAGAAAATCTTTAGTGTCCCTCACGTGCTCTGTAATCTGCTCTCTCTGTGATCACCTGATGATGCATTGGGGGGGATAAAGTAATGAAATCGAAAAACAAGAGCTTGTTCTCTATCATTAACTCTACCATCACTGTCTCTCCCTCCGCCTCATCTGTCTGTCGCTCTCAGGGGTGAGAGAGTGGAAAGATGAAAAAGGAGCGAGAGAGGCAGGGAGGGAGAGGGCTGTGGTCCTCTGTTCACACCTCATTAAAGACCACTTCAGCAGACATAGATTAAGAGGAGTGGTGTGTCTATGTGTGTATCCGCGTGTGTTTGTGAGTGTGAGATCGTTAAAGGAAAGATGCAGTGTGTGTTCCATGGAGAAAATAAATGAAAGCAGTTTTCGAGCAACTTGAGAGGCAAACCTTGTTAGTCATACACATGCAAAAAAAAAAAAAAAAAAAAAAATTCTGATCCTTTTTTTGGCACACACTCCTGCCATCTTGTAACTAACAAATTCTACCTCTGTTATGTCTCTGATTGAGTTTCTTCAGATCAGTAATGACAGTTGGATAGGTGTGAAAGTCTCCCTGAAGAATTTCTTTCTTAAATGTCAATCGTAATCAGTCACTTGAAAAGATGACACACAGCTGATGTCTACATTCATAATATTCCAGATACTGTGAACCATGCTAATAAGAAACTGGTGATAAAAAGCTACTCAAACCACACTGAAGGAACCAAGATTAATATTTTCAGGTACATGTAAGTCACTAAGTTACTTTGTAAAATATAGTTAATGCTAGTAAGTAATATAACCCATTTGATAATCCAAATGAGGTTCAATGACTTCGAAAACACTTTCAGGGAATATTAACTGAGTCAACAGCTAGAATGAAATACTAATAGCTTTGCCTCTTACTAGATATTACACTTGCACTGTGTTGTTCTTGGAAGCATATTGTGTTTTTGAGGGGCGGTCATGAAATACTTACAAGGGTTTATTGTGCACTTTTCTTTTTCATGGATAAATAAACAGGTCAATAGACTGGAAAATGCCATTGTAAATTCTTAATGTGACCTCAGCTGAAGGAAAAGTGCTTTCATTACCACGCAACAAAATGGGCACAATTTTCTTTCAGCAGATAGATTTCATGAACAGCACTGATTGCACAAAATGTGCAGACCAGTCAAATGTCCACAACAGTTCAGTGCTGGACAGAACAATGAAGCTGCTGTGGACTATAATGGTGCTGTGTGGGAGCTACGTTTTATAGTTCTTGCAAAATAACAGTTATTTTAGTGGGAGGACTTTGCTGCTGTTGGCCTGAAACATCTGCCTCAGGACACTGAGTGAAATGGAGCAGAGTCGGCATGATGGCAGTCTCTGATTATCTCTCTGATGAAACTCATAGTGTTTAGCCACAAAAGGAAAACAGGAACTGGATTTAGATGTCTTTAGAAAATCTATTGTTTAGCAATTTTGGGTTTGTTTTAAGAAAATCATTGTCATTTCCCTCCAATTCCTGTGATGGCTACGCTGCTGTTGGGACAACGGACACTGAGTACTCATTAATGTCTTCCCATAGTGCAAAGCACATTTATAAATGTGCAACTAAAGCATCTGAGCTGGTCAAAGAACAGATGATTTGGATGATCATGTCTCATGTAGGACAGCTACCTATAGTGGTGACAGCAATGCAATACAATTGCAAACTAGAGAAAATTGCTAAAAGTTCTTCTTGGACTCTCTTAAGCATAAAACAATGACTTTTCATAGGATCATTTCACATCTGTTGGCTAAACATTTCAGCATAATATTCTGATTTGACAGTTCTGCAAAAATGTTATAAACTAGACAAAACAACAACTGTCTCTTTGAATAATGCCGTGATTAGTTAAACATAGACAGCAACTCAACACTGGACCCATGATGAAGCCAATTAGAAGCATCTAACGCTGCTCAGTACAAGCCTATAAAAACAACATGTGATGAATTATAAATAATTAATGCAGACAGAGAAAACAGGCCTGTCTAATATATTTGTTTTGCTGGCTGTACACCTCTTCAGAGATTACTAAAGTATTTTAAAAACTAAGATCTTCTTTGGGCTAGGGTTAGGGTTAGGGTGCTTTACAAAAGCATCCTTTTTCAGACAGCTGAGTCTGTAATAATTCATTCTAGGCTTTTGTAATTATAATTTCAGGATTTTGGAAAGTAGATTTTGTAAAAATTCAATCTGAATCTAGTATCAAATTAAACAAAGAATGAACGTTAGCAAAAAGCATCTGTTATCTGACATCTGATATGAACTGTCACATCAGATGTCATTTTTATTTTAAATGGCTAAAAGTGATAAGCTGCTCTGTGAATATTGTGTAAACCAAGATTTGAGATAGGTAGGTTGGGATTTTATCAGTGAACTATTTGTCAGTTCATCTGTTGTCATGTTCTCTGTGCCCTGCTGTGTACTGTGTTTGTGGAGGAGCTGAGCCTCGTCTTCAGAGCATAGACACACACAGAGCAGAGACAGACTGGTATGAAAGCCTGCACCACAAACACTAAAACCAGATTTTCTCATCCCTTAATATGACTAACTGGTCTGTACTGTAAGCACCAATAGAATACTCTTGGTCCTTAATAAATTACAACTGTATTAGAACTTGCACGCAAACAAATTTTCACATTGCTACACACTAACTGCAACTTTTGTATGTCGGCCAAATGCTCGCTCTCCAGAACACTGGAGAAGTCCCTTCACATTATGACAATCCCATGGACTGTGGTGCTTTGACCAAGTCTGCTGTGTAAAGAGAATTGGATCCATTGGCCATGGATTCATGCTTTTTACACCAGCCCCACATGGTACAACAACAACACTGGCTTCATTTACATTTGTATAGATATTACATTTTAATATGTTGTCTGACAAAACCACCTTGTCATCTATAGAATCACTGCTCACTGCGTCTATACACTGTAGTCACTGAATACACCGTTTCTGAGATGCTGCACCCACCATGTCTGGCACTCACAATCACATCATGTAGATGAAATTCTCTCTTGCCAATTTCAAATGTAACCGAACGTCTGTGTGTTCAATCGCGGACAGTTGCTATGACGGATATTTCTGAGTTGCACAAGATAAATCTTTTATCTGAAAGAGTGCATGTTAAAAATGAGCAAGATGCTTGGGGAGATTCAAGCATCTGAAATGGTGATCTTTGAAAGTACGGAAAAATATACTATTACTATAACTTTAAAGAAATGACAGTGCAACACTCTCCGAGGATACTTGTTGAAAAATACCAATAGAGAAACCCTGCAGGAACAGAGCATAATAAGGGAATATTTCCTTATTGAAAATGGTGTTGTTTTAGAAAATCCATCAAAACAATTGAATATGAGAAAGCTCACAGGATGGGACAATACATTCAGGGGAAATCACATAAATCATATAACTGAAAGCATTGGGAATAGCTAGAGTGACTTCATTCTTCAGAGAAGAGCTTTGAAAAACAAACACACCCCACAATAATCATATATAGCAAACTGAGATAGTTACTATAATGAGATGTCTTACTGAATCTAACGTATACTCTTTAAACCTTGTGAAATGGTAAATATTTGCCCTGCGGAGCAAAAACTTTCCATACGTGGATGATGTGCGACTAATCATGCATGGCTGAGAAGGAGTTGCTTGTTAATTAGGGAGGCCTGTACTCATTACTCACCTGTTTCCTCAGCAGGGGCCACACGCCTCAGAAATGTGCTATTGACTGGACGATAAGAAGGGTGGGAGGAAAAGAGGCGGGAGGGAGGGTGATATATTTCAAGCCGCCTGGCCTAAAATATCCCAGAGGGGAAGAGTTGATGATGAGTCAGAGAAGAAGGAGATGGTGGTGGAAGAGAAGTGGAGTTGCAAGAAAGCTTGGGGTGGTTTACGAAAAAAGGTTTTGTTGCAGATAGAGTGGGAGAGTAAGCTGAGCAGAGACAGACAGAAAGACAGAAAGCAAAGCTGGTGGGAAACAAAATGTGAAGATGCTTTATGACAACTGCAGCCCAAAGTGTATTTTTATGGTTCAAACGTGTTGCTCATGCCACGCCTTTTGTGTAGACATAGCATTAAATGCTGCAGACCAAATTGTACACATACATAACATACTGTGAAATAACTATATTTAACTTCAGGTGACAAAGAGATAATAAAAAAGATTAAAATATTTATTTTCCCAATCACCCTAAAAAAAAAAAAAAAAACAGTTCATCTTTAGAGTGTCTCTAGTGTCAAAATGGACTCAGGAGTACTAAACTACATTAGCATGCTAGATTCTGTTTTTGCACTACTAAACACATTAACATTCTGGAAAAGCTTTGTACTTCTGCAGTGAGAGAAGTGACTTAAAAAGAAAAAATAATGAAAAATCGTGAAGGGGCTGGTGTACAGAACGCTCAGCTTGAGAGTTCATAGGGCAAACTCATACAAGGCAAAGAAAAAAATAATGGAGATCTCCAGTTTCTAGTGAGCATGAATATGCTTGAGCACCAAATACAGTTGGCGGCAATTTCTGTGAGGCAGAGTGGAGGAAAAATGTACTATTGATTCATACAATGTCTTTCATATAATGCGTTCTCAGCAGGCACTGCTTGCTGTTTGTCTTAGCTTTAAATTTAACTACTCGACAGGCAATACCTATGTAGTTCACTGTAATTAAAAAGTGAATTAATCTTGAGTGCTGGCTGTCATAAATTCCCCCATTTTTCCCCCAGTTCCTCTCAATAAATATATTCAGAGTAATCAATGGGGGCAGTACTATGTATATATATCGCATTGGGAATCAGCTTGGCAAGTTGCCTTTGGCAATGCTACGCTTCCCACCTTTCCCATGTTGTCCTCCTAAATGACCATCTCTAGTTCCATATGAATGCTTGGCTGCAGTTCAGTTGACGTTATGGTGGGAGTAACATATGTGGGAGAGTTTGAACAAAGGGATGTTTAGCTGGAATATGTTTAAAAATGTTTCAGGAAAAGTTGAAGAAACAAAATACATAAATATACTTGTAGTGTCTTTTTTGGCAGGAACACAATAAAGCAGGAGAGTAGAGGCAAGGGAAGAAACACCAATAATGTGACGAGTTGTGCTAAGTTGAACATTTGAAATAAAGTGTAAAAAAGTTGCAATTAGGCAGATGTGTAAACGAAGGCTGTGTGCTGTAATTAATCATGATTGCGTTAATTACACTTTGTTTTTGCCATAATGAGGACTAAAAAGAGACAAACAGTAGAGAAAAATATAGAAAATGAAGGATGTTATGCCAAATGACACTCTGCAGCATTACAGCAGCTACATTGAGATTTCAGTGCTGTGGATATTAAAAATGCCAATTCTCTCCCCGCGGCAAGAAAGTTCTCTCTCATTCCAGCTACCCCAGCATAGTGAATTATTTCTCAGCTCTGTTTGTAAAATCTTGTCTTTTAAGTCCATTATTTCCCTATTTTCATAAGCAAAGCCATGTCTGATACAATCTTTTAATTAAGATTTTACAAGTTTCTTCCTCCAGCTAAAAAAATAGTTTTTTTTTTTTTGGAGTGTAACGCTTCCCAAGGACAGATTATAATATCTTTGTTTAGTTTGGCAGATCACTCATCTTGCAGATCTCATCTGCAGTGAGGACGACTTCTTTATTTACTCTGCACTGCAGGAAGTTCACATTACACAGACAATATACTGAGGTTCAATATAACCTCTAATAAAGATTGTGTAAAGGGACAGTGTTTCACTACAGTTGCTATCATTGTAACTGAATGTTCAAACTTTGATTCCACGTACAAGCTTGGCTGAAAATCTTTTATATAATATACTGTATATATACTTTTATACACTATTCTACTTTTTCA
>JAUBNQ010000012.1:8004726-8022282 GCA_032353495.1 Ctenopoma kingsleyae | reverse complement strand
TCCACGTACAAGCTTGGCTGAAAATCTTTTATATAATATACTGTATATATACTTTTATACACTATTCTACTTTTTCAAACTTATTTTCCCAGTTTGAGTTACCATCACAAGATACTGTACAAAGACATTTGACCTTTACATTTTCAGGCATATTCAGAAGTGAGCCCTAAACAAAAAATAAATACTATAATAATAATAATAATAATAATAATTACGACAACTCTGTTACTAGTTTTATATTTGTGGCTGTTTTACAATACTACCAATAACAGCAACAACAATAACAAGGAAAGGAAACTAATAGGTAAACATACTTAAAAGTCAAATTACACTTGTTATGTGTTTTTTGATAACTAAAAGAAAAAGAAATCCTTGCAACATGAGAAGTGAAAACAGTTGAGAGAATATTTAATTATTAACCAGTTATGTGTAAATGCTAAAATGTATCCATCTATATAACAACTGGCAAATATTAAATTAGTCATGGACAACAGAGTACATGAGAAGAAGAAAAATAAGGAGAGTACAGAGAATATGAGGGATGGACATATAAGCTGCTGTCTAACAAAAAGCAGAATCTCTACAAAAGTGACAAAGACAAAATTCCAATATGTCTAAACAGCTGTGTGAGTCACAACAACAAATAACTGGGCATGATATGCTTCAGAAAGTTAGCATTGATAGCCGTGATTCCATTTGGAAACATCAAAATGCATAACCTGGTGTTAAGATCAAAAACTTTGATCATAAACAACAAAAAAGTAATATAGTGGTATCAGTGAAGTTCACCTCATGTCCCACAACTGGACAGTTAGAGAACCTGCCAGCTATGAAAAATGGTGGAATTGCATTGTCTGGGCCAAACTGCAACCACCGCAGCTTAACGCTGAAGCCAATGTGTGAGGTGCCTTCAGATGCAGTTCATCTAATGGAAACAGAAACCTCAGACAGTATTGAAGTGACTGGAAAATTCCCCAACAGCTCAAATCAGAGAATACTTCTGGATCAGTACAAGCTTGATCTTAGTTTCCTGTGATCATCATTTCTATTGGTTATAAGAACTTAGCCACAGTCCGAAGCTGACCAAAGTGCTGAACAATAACACATAAAAAATGAATAGACAAACAAATAAAATCTCAGAAAATGACATGAAACATATATAAATTACAGAAATTTACAGAATAGATAACACCCCAGTGGTTTAGAGAGTAAATCGGTTTTTAATTTAGCCTTAAAAATATTTATGGATGATGAGTCTTTGATTACTAGGCTTCGGGGCTGCTATGGCAAAGGCACAATCACCCTTTCTTACTTGTCTGGAAGAAGGAACAGTTAGAAGTAATTGCACATCTAAGACACCTGGTCCTATCATAGGGGCATATGAGTTCTAAATTCAGTAATTCAGTGCTTAAAAAACCTACAGGTTTCTGTGGTCCCCACAGCACAGGTTCGATTATCTGAATCTTGTGTTAGTGACCACTGCATCAATCCATACTATGCTTCAGGGCATGCTTAGCTGTGATACTAATGCAATAGCTATGAGGTTCACATACTTTAAGTATTGTTGCTATGATATTCTGAATCTGTTATATAATAGCCTAACAATCAATGTTTGTCCACTCTGGCCAAATACAAGTAAAATGGACTAACATGTTTCCCTCCAAACTTTTCAGTCAAACAAACCAGGCTGATCCAATATTGACATTTGACTTTAAGCACTGCGAGGGTTGATTGCTGATGCCTGAAATGATTTCAGCCAATGTTCCTGATACTCAGCACTGTGCACAAACATCCTCTCCAATGTGCATTTAGTATAGCACAAACCCTTGCATTATTCATCAAAGCTGCCTACAATATACCTCTGGAAAAAAAATGTGATTAAACCAGCACTTACGCACCTTGATAAACAAGTATATGATCGTTTTTAATAATAAAAAGCTCTGAAATGGATGTTACACAAGCAAAAAAGAAATCCTTGGCCAGGCAAACAGCGAGGAGGCTTGAAACTCAGCAGTGGCATGACATCATCTACTAAAAAGCAACCCAACATGCTAGTCCCTCAATAGCTATTGTATGATACTGGTACAGTATGACCCTTATTGTTATTTTTTTATATGACTAGCTAATAGCTGTGTGGCAGCTGATTTTAAGCAAATGTTGCACACTGACTCAGTCAAAAACACAAAAAACATATTTGTGAAAACATGACTAATAATGTTGACTGAGTCTTTATGATCCATGTAGTGATAGTTCAGTAGAACTGCTGTACTGCAACACAAACATCTGACCTTTCATATAACTGATGAATCTGCACTGTCACTGACTTTCTCTTTCCTTGTCACAAGTTCGAAATGACACAGTGACCCCACAGGCACAAGATTGCAATTAAGTTAGATCATTACACTGTACCTGTAGTAAGTCACTGCCAGTGACCACAATCTGAGGCTGGGTGCAATTAACATTCAACTGTTTTATTAGGTGCAGATAGAATCCTGTATTGTTATCGGTCTCCTGTCTGAGTCAATATGGCTCATACAAGAGGATCCAAGGTACAAGATATCAGCTCTAATCACATAATGCATATTCACTACAGAAGAAAGGTACTGTATGAGAAAATTACTTGTATTGTTTTTTTACAGCACTAACTGATGCATCATTCTGCAGCCAGTGTTGTTGTTCTCTCCCTATATGGAACCGTTCGGGTCAACCAGATTTTGGACTTGGTCTAATTATGTTTGGATTTGTATTGAGCCATCTCTGCCCACGTTACCACGGTATGATTGTTAAAAGTCAAGGTTTTAAGCTCAAATCTCGAAACACTGGAAAGATCTGGTTATGACATTGAGTCATCTGTATTTCCACATAATACAAAATACAACAAGCCAAACTACTGCATAGCTCATTTCCTAGATAGATACCCATCACTTTTCACATTGTTTCTCATTGTTACTATGCATTCTGTGCTTCCCTGAGGATGAAGAATCAAAAGTAACTTTGATATGACTGAGAACTCTTGCAATACATGCATTACAACTGCAGCCTTTACTTCCCTTTAGTCTATCTATTAAAAATTCCCACCTTCAGCCTCCAAGCCATTTGTCCCTCTTAACCTCTCGACAGTGACTGCTTGGTTTTGGTTAAACCCCTGCCACAAGCTGTTCAAATGCTTCCTTGTGTGAGTCAGTAACCTCCCACGCCCCAAACACAGAAGCTTCAATCCCTCCAAAACACACACACTCACTCTTTTTAAAGTGAAAACAAAACAGTCGGCATAGAGGCTTCTTAACAATCTATTTATTATTAGCCCTGGTCAGCCATTCATTGAACTTGACAACCAAAGTGACTGTATGAACTGGCCTGCCCCCTATTAAAAACAGTGTCTATTTGACTTGAACTCTGTTCCAACTTCCCCCTCCTCAGCTTGTTGCCAGTAGCCTGTTTAATTCCTGCTCGGTGCCATATCTGCACAGTGGCCCCCTATTGCCGAACTATGAAACCCTCCTCCCAGCTCTGCCATCGTGCCTCCTATTCCCTTTACTTCTCCCCTTCCCCACCACCTCCCACTCTTCCTTCCTCCCTTTGCCACTGGCGGGCGGTGCCAAAAGATCCAGCTGTTTTTTTTTTTTTTATAGAACATAGAAAACCAAACAAATGTATGTAATAAGACAGACCACGTCAGAGTAGTTCATACACAGCAAAGGTCCTACACCAATCAGGCATATTGACCACTGACAGGTGAAGTGAATAACACTGATTGTCTCTTCATCATGGCACCTGTTAGTGGGTGATATATATTAGGGATCAAGTGAACATTTTGTCCTCAAAATTCATGTGTTAGAAGCAGGAAAAATGGGCGAGTTTGACAAAGGCCAAGTTGTGATGCTAGATGACTGGCTCTAAAATTGCAGCTCTTGTGGGGTGTTTCTGGTCTGCAGTGGCCAGAAACACCCCCACATGAAAGTAGTCTCTATGAAAAGTGGTCCAAGGAAGGAAGAGTGGTGAACCAGCAACAGGGTCATGGGCAGCCATTGCACATTGATGTACATGGGCAGTGAAGGCTGGCCCGTGTGGTTTGATCCAACAGATGAGCTACTGAGCTCAAATTGCTGAAGAAGTTAATGCTGGTTCTAATAGGTGTCAGAATACACAGTGTGTCATAGTTTGCTGTGTATGGGGCTGCATAGCCGCAGAACAGTCAGGGTGCCCATGCTGACCCATTTCCACTGCAGAGCACCAACAATGGGCACATGAGCATCAGAACTGGACCATGGAAGAAGGTGCCCTGGTCTGATGAAACACGTTTTCTTTTACTTCACATGGATGGACGGGTGCATGTGCGTCACTTGGGGAACACATGGCACCAGCATACGCTATGGAAAGAAGGCAAGTCAGTCGAGGCAGTGTGATGCTTTGGGCAATGTTCTGCTGGGAAACATTGGGTCCTGCCGTCCACGTGGATGTTACACTGACACGTATCACCTACCTAAGCATGGTTGCAGACCATGTACACCCTTCCATTTGTAAAACCACTGAGTATGCAAAATGTTAGGGCAACCTGCTCTTTCAGTGAACAAGAATGATCCAGGTGTAACCTTTATTGATTTCACCTTTTAAATCCTCCTGGAGAGGCGTGCTGTACTAAGATGAAAGTAGAAAAGAGATATTTATGCAAGATTTAAGGCTCTGGAAAATAGATACACGGGGTGTGCAAAAATACAGTGTAAATTGTTATAAGGAAGGCATTTCTGATATTTTTGTTCACAAAGCCGCATTGTTATTCTACCAAGACATGCAGTCAGAATAGTGGAAGACTATTTTCTTTCCATTTCTAATACAAAGGGCAAATCGTAATATATGACACTCAAATATAAAATTATTGTTTCACCTCAAATATGTCACAATTAAGTTTCATTTTTGTTTGGATTAAAAACTCATAGTACACGGTACCTAAAAAAGGAGCAGAGGAGATGATGTACTGCATGCATTTGCAATAAACAGCTTTGATCATGTGAACAGTATCAGAGTTGAGTGTAAAGTCAGTTTGATCAGAACAGTTCCACATGCAGGCAGGTAGCAGGTCAACTGTGAAAATGTAATTCAGGTAGACAGCTGAGGAATTTCAACTAAAGCAGACTCTTTAAATGTATATAGGATCGGTCCACAGAGGTGCACATTGGTAAATCCACTGCTTGTCACTTTGGAGCAGGTTTTAAAAACAAGGCAAAAAGGCTACACAGCAGCTAGAAGAAAAATGAAACCATACATGGCATTTTGTACAAATACAGCAGGATAGTGAGCATAAATAGTTTATTATTTAATATTTCCCTGCCCATACATGGCCTCTAGTGGAAGTACATACAACAACTGTGCAGCAATGTGTTGTTCAGTATAATTACACAAAGCAACCCCTGCAGGCTTATTAGTACACAACATTACTGCATTCATGTTGGGACAAAAGAAAAATCATGTTTTACTGATAATAAGATCTTTCCTTCTCGTCCTGAAACATTTGTCCCATTAAATCTCAGCAAGGTGTTAATTCTTGCTGGGTAATGTGAACCCTTTCACATTCCAAATAGTTATTACACTGATTGTTAATATGAAAATATAAATTAGTGCCATATTAACCATAGAAAACCAGAAAATCAAAAACAACCTATCTGATTATGACGAGCTTGATGACATGAAGATGTCTGACATGAGGTAGGAAATGAAAGTTTGTCAGTTGCCATCATTTCCACTGTGGGTCATTGTAATTGTGCAAATGTACCTGGTGCATCATTCATTTACACCATGAATGCACAAACACAAGAATGTCTAACATCATCAAGTGGGCACTTACTGCTAATTACATGTCCCAGTATGTACTGTAAAAGATCACTGAAATTATAATAGAGAGTGCAGAGATGTTTTAAATCTAGCTCAATAAGCCCAATACTAAAATTAAGCATATCTAAAGTAGACTAATGACTCTTTATTGTCTATATGGGGGTGGCTTCTCTCTCTCTCTCACACACACTTCTCTCTTATGCTTTCATATCTCTACATGTGGCAAACACATTTCGCCCACAGACACAGCTGACCAGCCTCCTCTTTCCCCCTAGTGAACCTGAGTTGCTCGCCCACAGACATTCCACATCCAAGTTAATTTCCAGACTTGTTCCGATGATCAAGCAGTATGTGAGTGAGGTCTTGGCTCTGCTGACCTGTGTGATGAGGCTTACTGCTGTGCACACTTGACAGTGACACCGGCTTGGGCAATCAGCACAGCAGGGCGTGTGCGTGTTTGAAATTTTGCTCAAAACCTGACTTGATACCTCCATCACTGCCTCGCTCCCTCAGGCCGAAGCACAAGATCAGTTTTCACCATTAAAATCAAAATGCCGCCTGTGGATTCTGCCCATCCCACATATGTGGTAATGATCATTCATGGAGGGCAGTGAGGGCTGTTTCAGCCCGGGCTCGGGATTTTAATTGGCTGCTTCAGCTGTCAAGGAGAGCAGGGACCTTTTGATTTGGCCAGACTGTCACACACTGAGGCTTAATTGGCCAGCGGACAAAACATGAGGGAAACACATTACTTGAAGTGCTCATGCATGAGCCATCATAATTTATTATCGAGACATTGCTATCTGAAATGCCATTAAACACAAAATATCATTAAACTTTAAGATAAATTAGGAACTGATTGTGTTATGAGGCTCTTACATACTCATCACTAACTCCTCTATGTCTTTTGCCTATAATATAAATTATTTTGTTTACTACTTTATGTAGCAACAAGATAAAAACAGGAAAGAAAACAGGATAACAGACTGAGAGCAAACAGATTCTGCAGAAATGTGCCATGGCAAAGAACAGCAAAGTCTCCTCCAATAATACAAATGTACACATCAGCAGCCTACAGACAATCTCTGCTAGGAGTTACCTGAGCGCAATTTGTTGACAGGAAATGACCTCACCTCTGGAACACACATCACTTAAAAAATGGCAGCAGGGTAAACCTGCTGTCTGCATTACGGTTATTTTTTCCCAGGTCTATATGGGCAAGGAAACAAAAACCGCAGGCACCAAGAGAAAGATCCTTCTGTCACAGCTCTTTTGTTGCGACTATTATGTGAGGCCAATAAACAACAAATTTCATCTCAGCTGAACATTTCCTTCTCCCTGCTTGACAGGTTACTACTGGGATAAATAGGTTTATAGAGTATATGGCCTGTATGTACAATACTGTCCTGTCATAGAATTGACACCCAAATGTCACAAATCATTCTTTAATTTGAACTTTTGTGGCTCACTTCAGCCACCACAAACACTTCGGAGGTGATAACTCTTGAGAAGCCAGGACAATGGGTCTGACCTGTGATCCCCCAACAACCATCCACCCCCATAATTTTCTCCTGAATCTCTCATTCTAAGCCTGCATTCTATGCTTTAGGGTTTTTCTTTTCTCATAAATAAATAAAAAGCCTTGCGATGGTGCAACAATGCCCCCAGTCACTGTTCTGTCCCCGCCTCCCTCCTTTTAAACTTCAACATAAGCCCACTTTAGTGCCATTAAAATAACTTGTCCTGACAGTGTAGCCTGGGAGCAATGCAATCAATTTCCATTACATCAAGGCCCAACTGGGCATCGCCACTGAACTAAGCGCTGGTAAGCAATCTCCCTGACTGAGGGTGGCTGTGTGGTGGCTTATCTTTATGTGTGCGGATTGTTAAGGGTGTGTGTAAGTGGGTGAATAAGCAAGAATGCAGGGAGCAGTAAGGAATTACTTAACTTTACTAACACAAGGTTCTCAGTTCCTGCATAGGTTCTCTGGCTTACCAGTAGAAAGACTGGAAATAAAATTATTCTTGATAATTCTCTATTCAGTGAGGCCATTCTGCCCGTTGAAAACATTTTGGTCACACTCCAAATGAGGAAACAACACTAATTTTCCACCTTAACATCATGCGAATTTGTCATCAGCTGAACAATTCCGCCTCATCTTGGTGCTGTGAGTCTGTCCCTGAAGTGATTTAGAATGCACCTTTTGTAAAAGACCAATCTGCAACTAATTAACATCAGAGTAATTTATGCCACAAAATTGATTTTTGCTCATTATAAATTATGCAAGAGTCCCATCCGGTGTCCCTCCCTGCGTTCTTATCTCTCTGGTGGAATCAGTAGATTGACATGTGGCTGAAGTGTCCTTGATGGGGCATTTCTACTACTACTTCTCCTTCTAACTGTCAAAGAGAGGGGAGTCAGGAAAAGGGGAGTGAATATCACACTACAGATGTATGTACTTCTGCTTTTGAGAGGAGCCATAAATTAAGTCACTCAAAATCAAGTACAGACACTTAAACAAAGTTGGGGTAAACACTTTTAAAGATTTTTAACACATGTTTAATGTGTTTAAACATTCTGCTTTCCACATCTGTTACCCTGATCATTTGTTCCACAAAGGTGTGGTGTGGAATTACATTAACACTAGTTTAGCATTGATTTTCACATCTCAAAAGCTAAGGCACTAAATGAGTGCTAATTAGTAGAGTGAAGGCATTAATTATGTAACACGTCATCTTAATTAGCAATCCCAGATGTATGGTGTGTCAGAGGAGCATTTGTAAGTACAGTTTGCTAATTGATAGATATTTGACATGATGTATGACAGCAGCTGACTGCAAAGGTGACAGTCGGTTTGGGGATTCCTAAATGGCCTAGAATAACTTCTTTGTGGGTGAATAATTTCAAGGTGGAGGAAGATGATGCTGAGCAAATATTCATCTTTTTCTGTTATTCATTTGGATGATTTATTTAATGCAAAAACAGGAGAATAAATAAATATGGAGGAGGAAATGCAGTGATGCAGATGATGTGGTGCAGGATTAAAGTGGAATTCAAACTTTTATTTTCTTCAGTTCAATCTCAGCTTTCAAAGAAAGCATTTTTCATCAAAAACATCATTATACCTGTCAAATCATGAGGAATATGTCAAATAGCTGCCCACTGTTCGTAATTAGGGCCTATAAGCTCTTGATCCCACTTTCATAGAGACGGATTATTGTCAGGGATTCCGTCTTCCTTCTTAAAAGGAACCCAATCAATGTGCTGCAGTAGCAGCACAGGCACCAGACCACCTGACCTTTTTTGCATTTTTGCGCCATCTGTTCAAACCAGCATCACATCTGGTGCTTAGTTTCACCTACTCCATGAAGGCCTTGTCTCAGAGGCAAAGAGGCTTCAGTAAATATTCACTCCAAACTGTTCTGGCTTCATATTTCTACAAACAAACTGATTCCTAACGTTTACAAAAATCATCGTAAGTAGCATGTTAGGAGGTAAGTGCGTCTGCATTATTGGGCACAAGGCACAACGCTCATATTGTCAAATGTGCAATATAAATAGATTGGTAAGTGGGATGATGAATCATTTTCACAGCCAGTCAAATGATTTGTCATTGCTCCATTCACCACCCCAACAACCATACATGCAAGAAAAAACTATTTCTCCCATCTGAAAGGCTTCTTCAATTCTAACTGACTGGTGAGGTGCCCCAGAGGTTGAATGCCTGGAAAGGAACCTGGACTTAAGTCCTCCCAAACACTGACAGGTGGGAAGTACCACCACTGCTGCACACTGTGTAAAAATACTCAGATATAATGGAACATGTATGCCACTATTGGAGACACTGACTGCATGTCACAACTGCCATGAAAAATGCCTGGGAGTGATATACTGTACAGTATCTATACAGTTCTAACTGTCCAGATACCTTTCACTGAAAATGCATTACATCATCCTGTCCACCCTTGCTAGCCTTGTGTTCCTAAATCTTGTGACAAAATGCCAAGGGAGATAGTCCTTTGTTTGCTTAAAACAGCATTTGTGCCCAGAAAGTGCCACCTCATCAAACAAGGGGACAATGATCAAAGTCATCTCACCTTGTGGAAAGCTAGCCAAGTCAAACTAATTCCTGGAGCTCTTCCTCTGCAGTTTGTTCATGGGGCTCAGATCTGTTGAGCTGAGCCAAAAACACAACAAAAAAGCAAAACAACTGGCATTCAGAAACACGTTGCCAATTACCCGTCGATATTTCATGGTAGCAAATAATACAAAGTCATGTAGATGACCTCAGGATATATAGGGATACAAATAAAGGGAGGGAGTTTTCCCTGAGCTCTGTATCTATGAATGTTTGTATCAGAGCTATTCACAGTCAAATCATAGAATTGAAGCCTCTGTTGTCTAGAAGTGAAAAATAAAAAATAACATGTTTGACAGCTTTACACACACTTGAGTAATATTACAGCCTGTAATGATATACAGTATCCAAGTAACCATTTCAGTCTGAGAACACCATGCTCTGCACATGCTCCATGCTCAGATATTTTCTCTCCTGTTTCGCCCACTTCCTTCCCTGCTCTAAGCTCTGCAATCACATCTCCTGTGCTGCTCCTTTGATGGCGCCAGCAGGTGGAAGCCCACCGGGATGCTGAGTGTGCACTACAGTATACACACACTGCTGCTGGATTGATCAGAGCGCAGGGTTGAGTTGACTCGCCGGGTTGGGTAGTGATGGCAGGGGAACACATAACAAACAGCCTGCCAAACCACAGGGGTACGGAGGGATTGATGAAAACAGGGGAGTTAGGGCAAACAGCTGGACACTGTGGGGAAATGTAGCGCTGACTTGGGAACGTGTTACATGTAGAAAACCTACAGAGCTGCACTACAGCATTTTAGTACTGAAATAGTGGTTTAGTCACCATTCCATAAGAATAACAATCAACAAATTGTTAGTGTATCAAACTAACATACTAAATATTTTCATGATTTGCTGCTTCTCTACTGTTGTTATTTAAGTTCCAGCATAGCTTCGCCAGCCACAATTATCTACAACTACTTCTGCTGGTTGGACAAAACAAGCAATTTGAAGATATAACCTGAACCCTGAGAACTGGTTCACTCTCACAACTTTGGGATATTTGAAAAATGTGATTATTTATTTATGTGATTCACTGAAAAAAAAAATCTATAGTGAAAATAAGCCATAAAAAGTAATTTATATAAATGGTAATGGGGGGTTTACTGTGGGAAAGGCAACCTTCCACTGATCATTCTCAAGGCAATTTTGTTAATGATTTTTTTGGGCCAATGTATAAAATAAATCTGCATAATGAAAGAAATACTACATGTGCATCATCAACTTAAATCACAAATGTACGCTGCAAACAGCAAAGACTACTCATTCTCCACCATAAATGGGATCCAATTATGTCATCAGTCCAAATTAAATTCTGACATGTGGTATAGTCAGTGACGCAAACTAAGGCTTATTTGTTATTAGCAGTGAATGAGTGAGATGGTGTGTATGCCTCTGTAAAAATCATTGACTATAAACTGTGGCTGTTCCAGCCATGAATAAAATGTTGGTCACTTTTGGGTAATGAATAGCTTTCTTAAGCTCAAAGTTCACTGTAGGTCTCAGCAAAGCACTTTGCAAGGCTTTCACTGTTCTTGTCCTTTTTTTAGGTGCTTCAAAGACCTCTGCTAAAATTTTCTGTGGTGAAGTTTTTACCTGACCTCAATATCTCTGTCTGAGTGGATGTCAAGGGCAGTTTATTGAAAGTAAAAAGCCTGAAGAAAAGACTATCAGAAAAACATCCACCTGTACGGGTTTAAAACAATGTAAATTCTTGGTGTCGAATTATGGCTATTTTTATCATGTTTGCCATGTTTTCAGCATTTTAAAGCCTCCATCTGCACCACAGTCCTTATTTCTTCTTATTCTGCATTAATCTATCCTATGGTGGCAATACGCCATTATCATGGCTATGTGCTTTTGCAACAAAGGCTTTCGATTTGGTGCTACAGACTATGCAATTTAGTGAGTTTTAGAAGAAGAAGAGGAAGGATGAATGAAGAGGATGAAGAAAAAAAAAGCAATGTCAAAGTCCAGCTTGAGACTTCTTATTATTGGTTGTAAAAGAAAGCCTCAGGTTCTGCCTCCCACCTATGATTGATATTTGGTCTTGAGTTGGTGTTAGAGGTGACGTGACATATGGCAATACAAGGGCAGAGGCAGATAAATGAGGTGATAAAAAAGACAAAATACTAAAAGTATAATAACATATTTCCATTGCATATTTCTTCTAACTAGGGAAAACATCATGCCATGTTACATGTGAATGGGATGTCTTTCTCCTAACTTTAACCAGTAGTAATAACCAGCAATTGATTTAGAAAAACAAGCATCAGGGACATATGAACAAATATAATTGATCCAGTGCACTTTAAGAGCTCTTCACTCAGCTTGAAGTGCATTTCATGATGATACATCGGTGACACATTCCTTGCGAGGGTCTTACATGGTGACAGTTAGCATCATCCCGGTGATCACTGTTTATTATTTCCATTCAGGTTCACACTTTAATGCTGTCACTTATTTTTTCCTTTTATGTAAGATGATCTTATCTACATTATCTTTTTTTAAGGTCAATCAGCAGCTCTGTGTTTTGTGAAAAAATCCAGTTAGTTATGTGTTATCATATATCCTACTTGTATGTATTACATAAACAAAATGGATTATAATAAAAGACATACATGACAGAAATAACCAGGAATAGAGATCACTCTGTCACATATCTATTATATTCTTCCCTCCCAAGCCCCCACATCACCAGTGGAAGAAATAAACAAGAACATGAGCAGATCAACAAATCCCAAATGTAAACATCCATTGAAATATAGGCTGGAAATAGATTGTGTTCTTATTCTTTTGAGTTCAGACGCAATTTAAGGTTAAAGTGGATATATACAATATTTTTAGACTGCTCACTGTATACAGCTGGCAAATTTACAGTGAGCCTAGTAACACATTGAGGAGTAACCTGAGATCAGCTGGTAAATACTGTAGTTTCTGTCATGAAATACAGTTATTCTAGTGCAAATGTAATATTGGAAATGTAACTAGGAAGGGGAAGTGATTACACCAGTGCCCATTCAGTATGGTATAGTAACTACAGTGCAATGTTTACTGACTGGCAGGCATGTACTCGTATGCACAGGCATATTGTCCAATTGATTGCTTCCCTCCTACTCATTTCCCATCCTGCTATTGTATGTATCATCATAACAAGCCTGTTCCAAGTGCTCATGGAAAAAGGCAAAAGGCAGAGGGTTAATATATTCTCCACAGCTCATTTCCATAGCAACCAGATGTTTAAGTGACAATCTTTATCTGCTGAATTCCCACTGCGATGGGATAAGAAGAGCACATATAAAGGACAGTGTCACTGTTTTAGCGCATCATGACATGACAAGGCTGAAAATGAACCAAGCACCTCTATCCAGCCAGGCTATTTCTTCAGGAAACAAATACAAATGTAAGGGTTCCAACACATATGGTGACAAAGGTGAATTTAGCCAGTCAACACAATGCCATGCTATAAAAAATAAGTCTCACTGACTCAGAAGAAGTCACACAATGCGCTGAAGGCCACAGCAGGAGATGATGAATCACAGCAGACTTACCGCCTGCACATACTTAATGACTGCACAGCCAATTACAAATGGGATTTGGTCGTGATGACTGGTTGGACCTAGTTGGGCCGGGTCAGTGCCAGTCTGGTTCAGCTGGTGCTGACAGTTGGCAGAGAAAATCAATAAGTGTGTGAGGTATAAAGATTCAAGTCTTTAGTTTGAAGAAGCTGTCACTGTCAATTGTTCTCATAAAGAGTTTTTCAAAAATGTTTGACATTTATGACATTTATGACATGATCAGTGCCCAATGGCGTCACATTATGTGTGCTGCTTCCAGACTTTCACAGACTGGAAGCAGAAGTGTGAACTGTCCAGTATCAAGCTAATCTTCAGGTGTGTCCCCACACCAGCATGTTCTTCAGTAAAGTGACCAAATGTAATGATTTAAGAAAGATGTGAAAATGATTGAACCTCATCAAGCACATGCTGTCTTAAATTTAAAGGATTACTCTCTGAATCGACTTAGTATATATATCGTCATCTCTTTTCCATTAGTACTTGGGCCAGATTAATTATTGCCCATCAATTGAAGGAACAATTATATTCCAAGCTCCTTCATATGCTAATGAGTCAACTTGGAGATGGGAAAGGAAATTGATCATAGCCAGTAAAAGGTGCTGGCAGAAGTTATACTTTGCAGAGTGAAGGTGTGAGAGAGGCACTGTATCATATTGGGTCAAAGTAGTAAACATCTTATTAGTATTTGGACAGAGGGCTTGTTAACATTTTGATCCTCATTAAATAAGTTCACACTACTACTGAATAAATATTTCAAGTCATTTTAACTTTACCACTGGTGTTCTTGTGCCACAAGCTATCTGTGTTCCTCTCATCATCACCAGCAAAATAAATGTCACATTTATTTTTACTCAGCAAAACTATAGTCTTTTGGCTGCTCGCAGAGAACAATAGGCTGGACTGAAGTAGAAAAAAGATCAATATGGTTCAGCTGTAACAGCATTCATCATGGTGACAGGATTGCATATTAATGACATCCAGGAAGTGTCAGCTCAGGATACAAAAAACAATAATTCCAATACTGAAAGAAAAACAAAAGTTTATCCTAAAGCCTCTGATGCCTATAATGGAGGAACTGTGGTTGTGAAAAGCAAGGTTGTGTTTCTAACTGAAGAACTAGTGTCAGCACTACAGAATTTCATTTCATTTCAGAATTAATCTCTTTAATTAGATGAGCATTGTTTGCACACAAATAGGCAATGTGAGAAAGGAAGAAAGGCAAACATGTAGTCTATTTTTTTATTATTACTTCCCAATCGGCAGATGTTACTATAAGATGGTAATCACTGCTAGTCGAGAAGCTTGCTTGCACTAGTACCCCATGTCTTGCATGGCATAAGGGTCCTTTAGAGTCTTCCAAAGCAACACTGCTGCATACTCATTTTATGTTTGCAGAGGAAGCTTTCATCAGCAACTTTTTGATAGGCAACTTGAGAAAGCAAATACATTAATATGCATGTTTCTTTCTGATCCAGACAAGATCCCCAGACACAGATCAAATGATGATATCAGATGCACTAAATGGGATCAGTGTTTCATGATAGAACCTGTCTAATAAAACATACCAAAATAAAATAAATACATTCTCCTGTTCACTTTTAATTGTATTTCAAATATGTTTTGTTTGTACTTACTATTCAAGTTCGTAAAGAAACACTATATAACCATAAAGAATTTTCTTCTAGGTGTAAAATGTATGATCTAAACTTATACTGTACTTCTACTTTTCTTGATTTTCTGTTTTCACCAAAATAGTCTCTAGGTTACAAGCGCACTGCAGAAAACATATCAAGGGAAAAGTTCCCATCATTCAAGAACAGTGGAGCTGAGGAGGCAAAATAGTTCCCAAAGAAGGGAAATAATATTCAATACTAAGCAAGACACTGAAATAGCATGGTGCTATCTAAAAAGCAACTACTGTTCACTCAAAAGAAATTGGTTTTGAATGTGGTATAAGTGTTGCAATGAGAATTGCTTTAAGCCACAAAGCTACACTAGTATCAAATGTGCCTTCTGAAAACACTCAGATGTGGAAGACATGGAAAATATCAGTTGAATGCATCAGTCAGTTTAAGGGAGAAGGGAGAGACATTTCATGTGGAAAGATATTTTCGTGATTGTTTTCAGCCTCTCAGCCTTTTTGCTTATTTACATGCATACAAGAACGCCCCTACCCTCCATCAACCAAACCCACTGTATTGCGTGCTGGTGCAACATAAGAAAAGCAGGTTAACAGCATCAGTCCCAGCTCATTAGCTACACTGACAGTCTGTTTTACACACCAAAGTTGCTGCTCCCCTGTATATCTATTTCATCACTGTTCCTTTATTCTGCCGTGTTTAATCTAAGACATCAAACGGTGCACCTTACAAAGAAGTCATGAAGCCCCAAATTTCATTTAAAAATGAATGTTGCCTCCAATCATCCAGTGAAGCTGGAAGCTGGAGCATTATGATTTTAGTGGTTCTCATTATAATCAAATGGAATCTGACCTTTTGTCCCACTGCACTGCTTACAAAAGGCCTGAGGGCTGTTGATAAAGAGGGCACTACAGGGGTTTTGATGGCAAATTCATCTATCATAATAACATTACATAAAGGTTCAGGTATACCGAATTCTGACCAAAAAAAGAAAGTATGTAAATGAAAAGGTCAGAGAAATATTGTGTGGCCACTATTACAGGTTCTGCTTTGGTTCCTGGAACTAAACTCTGGTACTGCTCAGGAGTTAGTACTACATGCAAGTTCCAGGTACTCGGAGGAGGTACCAGCAGTTAAATTGACAATCATATTTTATCTTGCAGATATGCTGTCAACAATAATGACTAATTACCTAAACAATAATTACAACTGTACTATCACAGTGTTATTTATACTGATAGGACACCTAACACCTTACAAAGATGACCAGCTCAACATTAGTATTTGTGTAGAAGAGAATTTAGGGCTCTGTCTTTCAAAATGAAAGCTGTACAAGAAATCTGTTGTAGACACATCAAAGTTGTGAAGGGAAAAGGGTTAGATGAAACACAATTATACAAAGAGGCAACACAAAATACACAATACAGCAAAATGATGTGCTGGACATTTTGTGGGCCAGTGATAGACTTGTGCCAGCAGTGGCCTGGACTTAACAATAGTGGCTCAATTTCTTACATTCCCTGTCCCACAGGTGCTTAGTTTGCCTGCTTATCAAAGAGCACTTGCATCTGCCTATCTTTGCTTTTACTGTATGTTTTAATGGCACATATCCCAGCTGTCCCAATTTGTCAAATACAGCAGAAATGCAAGTCTGGACCCTGCAAGCAAGCCTCAGAGGTCCAGGTTCAGATTATGGGAAGCTGCAGGGGGTTGTAGAATTCCAGTAAAATATAAAATAGTATAGTAAGTATAAAAATAAGTACAATACGTAGTTTACAGTACTCTAGGTAATGGCTAACTGGGCTTGTCTCTCATATGCTGGTAGAATAGTTAGTTATTTTAGTTCTATTGTGATGTGTTTTTACTCTCGTTCAATTTCATACTTCTTCTAACTGGTCTTCAAGACGGGCATATAATTGGGATAAATGGTTGGCAATTTCCCAAACAATTGAATCTTAGAATGGTTGTTATCATGATTAATTGTGAAAATTAGACAAACTGGAGTGTTTAGCACACAGAAGAAATGGTTATTAAAACTACTGGAGAACACTGATTCAATACGTAACCAGCAGATGCATCAAATCTGTGACATAAAGTATTATTTGTTGATGATAAACACATGCAATGACAAGCTGTCCTGGACTAAAGAGAGATTCAATCCTGTCCATGAAGCGTTCTACATTTGCTGGTCTAAAGGTCATGAACAAGAGTTGTTTCCAAGTACTAAACCCCCTCCTCATCGGAAACAATGTATTTTATGTGTACTAGAAGACAGAAAACACCAGGTACAAAAAGTAAAAAAATTCTTCACTTGAAAAAAGAAATTAAATAAATAAATCTAGAACTCAGAGGAAAGCAATTTGGCCTAAA
>JAUBNQ010000012.1:7994439-8004626 GCA_032353495.1 Ctenopoma kingsleyae | reverse complement strand
AGTAAAAAAATTCTTCACTTGAAAAAAGAAATTAAATAAATAAATCTAGAACTCAGAGGAAAGCAATTTGGCCTAAAAAGGAGTGCAACCAAGCCCGAAGTATGATGAACACTGGCACTACTTTCCAAAGATAAAAGGTACTCCAAGTTCAGAAAGAACAATGAGAACTTGTTTTACGCTTTGTTGCTTTGGGGCAACATTGCATTATCTAACTTACAGTAAATGTAAATGTGGGGTGAAACTGTTATTGTATTTGCATCTCTGCATCTCTGTCTAAGTAAATCAATAAACTACTGTACCATAATGTAATCTCTTACAACTGTGACATGCCCATGTAACAGAAGCAATCACTTCTTTTTCTTTCATACATACTGACAACTATATGGTAAATCAAACCATCAAATATACTAGATTTATTTATCCATTCTTCCATCCATTTTCTTTAATGCATATGGGTGAGGGCTGGAGCCTATCCCAGTATGCACTAGGCAAGATTCAAGGTACATTCAGACTGCCAGTGTATTAAGAGACACAGTCACACCTACAGGCAGACAGGCTGTGGGAGAAAGAACACACATACACAGGTGTAAGAGTATATTTCTTTCTAAAGCATCATAAATGCTGCTTCTACTGCCAGGGCCCAATCATCAATCATCTTTTGCCACCTGTTTTGAAATGCTGAATGTCTCCAAAGTAGATAGAGAGATTAAGATTATTCCTCCTGGATGACATTTTGAGGCTGGTGTGAAAATGATTTATGACTATACTCGGTCTTTACTAGAAGGAGTCTTTGTCTCTTTAAAGGGGCTATAAAGTGTAATCAGGTAGATGTTAACAGCAAAGACGTCGTCTGACCCTTGCACCCACAATTCATGATGGCAACCACACTGAAATATAACAGGCCCTATCTCTATCTGATTGTTCATAACTTGCAGATGTGAGCCACCACAGTGAGTAAAGCCAAATGAGCCAGACAAAGGATAAGCTGTTGTTGTGTGAGATTATGCAAAGCATTTACACGACATCCAGGGAAACTACCAGAACTAATCCCAATCAGATAAGCTAAAAAAAGAACTATGTATAATTTTGTTGTAAATTTGGGGTTCTCCCTATCCACAGTGGGTGCTGTGTCAACCTTGGCTGTGACAGTGTCAACGGCAAGCAATCACTTTAAGTTCAGGCTTAAATATTTCAACTGCCCTAAGAAAAACTGCTGAAGTGGCTATGTGTGAATTCCACTACTTAGCAATTAAAGCAGACCAGAAGTCACAGAGACATCTCCATTATTGACTGTGACACTGTGGCAAAAGGTGCAGGGATCAGCTTTAAAATGTTCAATGTTTTAACAACAACCTGAAGACACTTCTTTTTAGCAGATCACAGTGGGAAAAACATAGTCTGTAGGAAACAGTCACCAGACATGACGTGCACAAAGACACGTTTGTCTTAAATGCTTTTGTTCTTAAATGTTCTAAAGAAAGAATCTGCAGTATTGAGTAAATGTAGGTTTTGTTTACCTGTGACAGACAGCTCAGTTGTCCTTCGTACCACAAAGTTCCCAAACTTCAATTCGCAGGTGTAATTCCCAATGTCGTCTTCCCGTACTTCCTTGATGGACAGTGTGTCCCTCCTCCTTTCTATAGTTTGTCTCCACTGCTTTGGCCTGCATTCCTTTATTCCAAAAAAACAAAAACAAAACATGAGCAGGTTTCAATAAACCCATAACCAATATACCCACATGGATAAACAAATTCTGGTGTGTCCTTAAATGTATGATTAAATTTCTAATGGTGGACCTGGTCACCAGTACTTAGGATAAAAATGACCCAGAGGATTACCGACAGTGCACAACAATGTAAGGGAAAAACACATATATTCACACAGCATACTATCAACCTATTATGTAGGTTGTATGGACATCAAGAAACAGCTAGGGCCTTTTAGATTCTGGGCTACAGAACACCCGAGGCAAAGAAAACTGGGGCACTGTGGGTGTTTCAAACTGTGGTCCAAGAAAGGTCTCCAAGAATTCAATAATCCCTCCCAGACAATACAAGAGCCAATAACTGGAGGGTGAAGCCCACAGTCATTATCTGCTATTTTAATTAGATTCTATGGTAGAATGAAGTGTAGGTGCCACCTAATCCGGCACACTTTCCTGTTTGATAAATTGGTCCCCAGACTTTACCTAACAGCTCTGTCAAAGTGGCCTGTCAGGCATGGAAGGTCTGACTGGGTCAGTTACACTGAAGGTGTCATGACTCTCCACAAGGAGAAGAAAGAGAGATGCATGTACACTGTGAACAGATTTATTTTTGTGTGGTATATGTTTATTTTGGTGATGCTTTCAGTTTAAAAAATGAAGACAAGATGGTACCTGAAGCTAATTAGATCTCAGTATAGCTGACCTTAACTTCTGTAGGTTTCTCTTCAAATAAACTGTAGAACTTCCCGTGCAAGAGGAAGCGGCTCTTAAATTTTAATTGAAAGTTTCTGTTTCTATTGTGCATGATGGATTTTAAGTGACAACGTGCACTACTCCAGGTTAAAAGGAAATGAAATCAGTGCTTAATTATTTGAGAAAACAGCTCATGAAAAGATGCATCTTACCTTGTACCACACAATCTCAGGTTCTACTTCTGGTTGTAGATAATCCTCAATGCCTGGGCACGTGATGTCTTTGCTTTTGCTTAGCTCTGCTTTTTCAAAAAACCTCATTTTGGAGTTGTAGCAGAGGTCTGTGTCATTCTCTGCGACTGTGAGAGACATGGACACCTTCATGCAGTATGTGGAATTCCTGCAAAATACAAAGTTAATGAATCAGTCTGAGAAATAAATGAGTTTTTATCATTTTGAAGTCTTGCCAAAGAAAAGCTGCCAGGAGTCCATCTCTGGCTTCACAGAAACTCAGAGTCTATGCTATCAAGTCTCAGTCCTCAGATTCTTTGTGAATCATGAAACATAGCAGAGGCACATAAAAAAGCCTTCCTGAGAAAAGCAATTAATCATTTTCACAACTCATGTCAGCATTTTTTTGTCCAAATCATCCTGGATGTTCAATCACTATCTCTAAGATGACCCCTAAACTGGACAATTATAGATTATCATAATGCTATAACATCAGAAATGCACGATAACCTTTTATTGGAAAAATTAAAGTGTGTCTGTGTACACACACGTACACAATACAATTATAGTGTAGTGTACACGTGTGTATGAGAGGTAGTGACACGGGTGGTAATATGGAGCGACAGCTCTGAATGTCAACAGCACTTGAAGATTGATTGAGCCTTTTGTTTTCAGTTAAGCAGATACAGTGAGAGCTAGCAGAAAATTACTTGCTACAATTGATGTACTGTAGCTGCTCTGGTCGTATGCATAAAGAAGAAAATTTATACCACAAGGGAGAGTGGTGTAAAATGCAAGACTACATGTAATGTTTGGAGACTACATACTTGACTGGGCCATATATACTGGTGAGCATTCAACCACGGTGGAATAAACATTTCATTTTACTACATGGTATTCCAGTATATCTTCACAGATTGGTGCACTCTGTTGGGAGTGCTTCTCGTTAAGTACTAAAATTTGGGATCCTGATCAGATCTACTGCTGCCCTGCAGAAAAATGCTCCACAGTCACATGAGAGGAAAAGATACAGCTGCTAGGCATTTATAGCAGTCCTGTTTGGGTCATTAATGGAACAGTGATTTTGAGATTGGATCTGCCGCTCGGGTAATTCTTACCAGAACATGAGAATAGAGAACAAATTGATTCACTGTAAATGTTGTGCTATTTGAAGGAGGAGAAATAGAAGCAAAGGTCCCTGATGATCAATGAATTCAATAAGAGCACCTTTTCTTTGCACAAACTGGCTAATAAGACTGTCACAACTGACAAGTACTTTGGTCTGACTGCAGCAAATCCCTCCTGGTTAAAAGACCAAACAAATTGGCAGTGTTTAGGAAAATCTCATAACTAATTTTCCAACTAAAGCTGGTTACACAAATTCAGCTGAACCAACAAACAAATACAAACATGTTAAATCCTTACATAATTGTGTGCCATTAGCCGCCTTCTGGATTAGTACAACACACACTGGTCTTCACTCCAGTGTCTGCAAACAATCCCTCGCCCTTTGAACTGGCCAGTGCCGTACACTCCACTTACAGTAAGTGTGCCGTTTTCACAAAGCTCAGATGCAAATGTGACATGATGTGGAGATTATCCCAGACAACTTCTACCAGATGGACACCTGTGCAAATGAGATCCCACGGGTGCTCTCTCTTCCCTGTTAAATATTCTGGGCAGTGCTGATAAAGTCGCCCACTGGAAGAGAGGGAGAGAATAGTGTCATCTGCTCCGCATGAGTGATCGATGGTGTGGGCCAACACTTTGTCCTACAATGTCTTTCCAACATTTCACATCCATCAGAATGCCTTTTGAGTCTGAAGAGCCACAGACTTTCCTGGCTACTCACTAAGTATAATATGCATGAATCCAAAGAAGTAAGCTGGGAAATGATCCTATGCCTGCACACTCCAGAATCTTAAGAGTATGCTACACACTGAGCATTCAATGCTCGTGGGACTCTGCATACTGCAGATACAGTAATAACAGGCTAGGTGATACCATGGCATTAATGGGTAAGAGTGTCTGTCAAATGTGTCAAACTGAAGGGGATATGCAATGTCATAGCAATGATAGATATCATCCTGCATATGTCAACTGAGAGAAATGTAAGGCTGACAGCTAGCGTATACAGCTGGAGGGCAGGCAGAGGACTTGAGCTGCAATATGTGGCAAATGCAGCGAAATTATGTGCAATGGTCAGTTTGGAATTAAGCAGCCTGCAGAAGGATTGTGATTGGCATACTATGGAAAAAATATCCGCCTCTCACTGTACTTACACATGTCAGAGTATATCACACATCATGTATACATCACTACATAATTACATACACTTGCATATATCTACATATGCAGCCTTTGTTACACCCATAGTTAGATCTACCTTCATCCATCAGCTAAATCCATTAATATTTAAGGGTCACAAGTGGGCTGGAGTCAATTCCAGGGGGCAATGTGTGAGAGGTGGGATATAACCTGGACAGGTTGCCACTTTATCACTGAGAAAAACAACCATTACTGCTCACATTCAGTCCTGTGGGTGATTTAGAGTAACCCCTTAACCTAACATGCATATTATATTTTGGGTCCAGGGATGAAGTGAAAAATCATTGCACAAACATGCCAAGAAACATCTCTACTAATCAAACATGAGACAAACTCTTCATCCAAAAATCTAATCCATATGTTTTTCTTTTTTTTTGTCTGCCACCATCAGAAGATGAAACCAGATGGAACCTGCCCTTTAACTCAGCAACTGTTGGCTGTGATATTAAATAATAGGCAGTAGAATTGATTTGAAATTCTCCTGAGAATCCATGGCACCTGCGGGGAAATTAATGAACTAACTTAATGAATCTCTTAATTAAAATAACTCCTCTCTAATAGAAATTGTGTGATGAAATAATTGCTGATTATTCACTGGAGCTTACTTTCAGCTAACAATAACGTTCTTGAGAAATGGCTCAGTGTAAAGCAGATGCCAGAAAGAGAGAGGTCCAAAGGTGGAAATAAAGGTTACCTCAGTATAATGTCATTACATGACAGTGAAATAAACCCAGCATAGATATTAACCCTTCAGAGATTTAATATAGCTAATATATTGACCTATGCTGTACAGTTATTAATTCATAGCTCTATGATTTAACATAGTTAATTTGTTATGTAATAACAATGACACCCATTTTCACTGCCCCCTATCAACAGAGAAAAACTATCTACAACTACTTTTCAATCATATGTCAACAAAATGTAATAGCTTGAAGATTTTTGTCAGCCTATTTTGACATTGTCAGCATCACAACAATTTGAAAATGGATTTGGTGTTTCTCCTTCATGACTGTCAAAGCCACATTAGTCACTTAGTAGTAATCTGCAATTAGTGTGTTTTTCATATGATTTATTGAGACTTTTTCTTTAATTGACTTTTTCTCCTTGAAGGAGTCATATTATACTTTTTGTGATCTGATGACATACTCTATACGTCTGTGAAGTTGGGTGTCTATGTTACTGTCTTTATACCAGTGTGTAGGAAAGTATACCAAAGTATAAGCGACATCAGTTGCAACATCTGTCTTGTTAGCATACTGTATATGTGAGTTTGAATCAGAATGACAACCAAGACTTCATCAGGATGTGGAGGACAGGTGTAAAAGAAGATCTTTCCTGAGAGAGTGCATATTGGGTACTTAATGCAGCCTGACACGATTGTGCTAGTTCACATAGGAGACAGGTGTAGCAATGGTCTTAGACAGGCAGGACAAAGTCTGGTCAACATCAAATGGTAGCTCAAAACAGATCCAAGTCCAAACTGGCACCAGACCAAGAGAAATGTTTGAGAGCTCTGAAGAATGGGCTTGCTGCTGAGCTAAAGCGTGAAATTAGACTAATATGCTACAGTTCTGATCACAGGTATAAACTATAGCATCAGCGCAAGAGCTTCCATGACACAAACCTTTACATCGGCCCCCAGCAGTTTTGCACTACCTTGTCTGTCCACACAATATAAGAATAACTCAGTCCAAAATAGCGCTGGCCCACTTATTGTAAACCAGTACTTTATGGTTCCTGCATTATTTATGATCAGAGCAAAGGTCATAGTAGGCAGTTGGAAGACTGGGTCTCCTGCCTGTAGCACCTGCTCATAACTCACCTGTCAACTTTAGCACCAAGCCCAGGATGATAAAGCACCCAGACTTCCTAAATGTGACTGTGGGCCAACTTGCTCCTACTTAGCCTCTGTCTAAGAGTGTGGCACTTGTCTGCCATGCTGCAACAACCAACTTGTGCCTTAATAACAATCCATCCAACTATTTTCTATCTGTCTCTCTTCTCCTCCCTCACTCATGGTTTGTCTCTGTCCTTACCTCTACCCTTTTCTCTCTGGTCCTGTACACAATATCTCAAGGAGGAACACATACCACAGTAGAGAATTTTGTTTTGCCACTCTGTAAAAAACACATCCCTGCACCTGTCTACACAATTGTATTCACACACATCAACACAAGCAACGCAAATCAAATTCAAATTCAAATACAGAAGCAGCATCTCTACATTGTGTGATATCTAATACTTTGAAGACTTATTACAAAGAAGCCACAGAACATTTGTACAACTTAATTTACATGAGTCCATGATACAAATCAGTAAAATGTCATTCTTTAATCTAAATGTCAATTCTTTGTTTCCTGAGAACTTCTACTTGAGAAGTTTTCCTTGAATCAAACGACACTGTATTTGCATAACCTAATATCAGAAAAACTTGTATCATTTTAAATTAGGTAGGGTTACCTAGTTGAAACAATGAAACACTCGTTCAATTTGCTGAACCCAAGCTACTGAAATGTTTTCATGTCACAAGTTTCCAAATAACAACTTTAAAACTACTGTTCTAAATGCAGACAGTGCAGAATATATATATATAGTGAATCTGCCAAAGCAATCATCTCATCCCATCCCAACCTTTTCCAACAAGTTTGAGAATTCTTCCAACTCTTGTCTTTAGTCGTGTGTCTCAAACTGACAGTAGCCCCACTTGTGTGCAAACAAGTCATTTCCTAGTCAGTGTCTTCAGGGAACTCATTTTCCAGTCCATGACACCCTCAGCTCATCTTTATGCTAGCAACCTGATTTCATAACAAGCATAAACAATTTGTCTCTGTTGTATTCCCTTCTTACTCCGTCATGACCTTATTTATTGGTCCCCAGGCCCTCTGGGTGTAATGTACAAGCAGCCATACAGTTATGCATATCAAATAAAAGCTGTCTCAGAGTAGCAATGCTGCTGCCAGAACGGGCTGCTGCACTGAGGGTAAGGGCCATATCAGTGAAAAATGTAAACAGGTTGCAGCTGTCGCTGAATGTCAGTATGGTTTTGGACAAACTCAGCAGGTTCCTTGAGGAATGTCAGCAAGACATGCTGCCAACAACGGCCAACAAAATGAATAACAGGGTCAGACAGCTTTTCCACAAAAGTCTACCACTTGTTCTCAATTGTCACATGAAGGTAATCCATTACTCATCACATATTACTTGAAGACATAACGACAATACTGTACAAGTGTTACACTAAGAATTACATTACTTTCCTTTAGCCATCTCAAGGTGCCTTTTAACAACTCCACATCCTCCACACCCACATGTCACAGACACATAGCGTAAAAACAGAAAACAAGACACAAACAAGCAACCATCTTAAGGTTTGAAGAGTTTTAATGACCATCGACAGATTAAACCCGGTGTTTTCAGTGGGAAGCTGCAGAGTTCATTTATCCTATAACTCTGAGTGATACTAGGTGACTCCTGATTGTAGATTTATCAGTGGAAAAATGCTCCGCTAATACGCAATTCAACATGTAAACAAAACTACTTTGGAATTACTGGAGAGTTATCCTCTTATTTTGGTGGAGGCTGCCTGGTAACTGCCTGAACATCCAGTCCACATTGTCAACAAACACACGTATGACCATGTCATGACAGTTATGTTTAGCTGACTGTGTGTTTTGCTATGTTGAAACCAGTGGCAGACTATTTATGTCTAAATTATGAATGAATTTTCACATGGAGGTACTTATAAGCTATTGTTTCTTTCTCTGCATCTTTGTGATTCTAGAAGGTGCACATGTATTTTTTAAATATGTTAAAGATTCATGTTAATTTTTTAGGTTCAGAAAGAAACGAAAAACCTTGTTTTTAGATGCTTTCAATTGTTTGCTTCTTGTGAACCTACACATGATCTAACAAATTAATACATTTGCTTTTGAAAAATAAATGACTTATACAAAAGCTGGTTCAAAAGTGATAATGCTTTGTCAAATGCTTTACAATATGGAGTATCAGTAAAATTTAAATGAGCTTTTTTGGTTTTATGAAATTCTAATGAAGTTTTTTTCCCTGAGTCCCAGCCACTTTCCTATTATAGTCTTACCCTTAGGATTCAGGAGAGCTCTGAGCTCTCTCCTATATCACGGTTTGACTGACAGCTGCGGTATTGCAGATGTCTCGCTTGGAGCTCCACTGTTCGCAATCCAGAGGGGAGGGAGGGGAGGTAGCAATGGGGGAGGAAAAGTTGGCTGTGGTGCCAAAGTGATTGTGCTTGGGGAATAGTATTTCTGACATTTGTCTGGCAGATAAAAACCACCATCAGATATTAGGAAGAGAAGGTCAGTATCCTTGCTATCAGATAGTGATGGACTGGAATCTTGTTTGATGACTTCCTCCATTCAGTGTGGATCAGCAGAGCCAACAGGATGCATATATGTGGAGGCAACGCTGACAATGTCACTGAGTAAAACACCTCAGATGGTGAGGTGAAAATATTTCATCTGAGTGTTATAAGAATATGCTATAGCAGTGGCCGCCCGTCAATAGAGGGCGCTCGGGCGCCACCCCACCTGTTACACATGAAGAAGAAGAAGATAGGCATCACATAAAATAATTTTAGAAAAACATTCAAATTTAAATAAACTATCTATATATTATACAGACCATGAGTACTGTGTATAATCTGAATTCAAGTGTAGTTTAAAAATGTTCTCTCACTCATTTACCGTGACTGAACGGTCGTGTGATGTATTTCCTGTTCTTTTGGGGCGCAAAAATCTTTACCATAGACCTACGCATGCGCACTGGAACACCCTCCAATACAAAGTATAGGAGAACCATGGGGCGCAAAATTTTACTCCCAAAACTCACCCACAAGACCGACGTTACAGCTTCAGACCAGGAAATTCAACCAGAACTGCTTTGTTTTTGTTTACAGTCAGTCGGAGGAGCAGTTTTTAGTCATGGTTAAAGCTAATTCAGAAGCTAAAAACTGAACCGTTCTGCAGAAGAACCCCACAGGAAAAGATTAAAGATTCTGGACCCAACCAGCCGGACATCAAAAATAACTACTACAAGACAGAGGGAGAAATTACACTCGGTCTTTCTCCAGAAACTGGTCTGAGAAGAAGTGCTGGCTAACTGTCTGTTCTGAGACCGGAGCTTTGGTTTGTTTTTCCTGCCTCCTCTGTCAGCTGTCAGGAAAAGAATGAGTCTGGATTCAGACAGGTAATACG
>JAUBNQ010000012.1:7956873-7987364 GCA_032353495.1 Ctenopoma kingsleyae | reverse complement strand
AAATATTTTCTTCATCCTCTTTTGGCAGTATGTCTCTGTTTCCTCTGTATAAATAGAGTATTTGAGCATATGTATGTGCTACTTTAAATGACAGTATATCTTTATATATAAAGCCATACCTCAAGAGCAGGTGAGTCATTTGTTTACCACTGACATTCAGCTAACTTGCTGTTGTTGTTGTGACATTAGTTCCACCATGTCCATAAATGTCTGCTTAAATTGAGGCTTTTCAGTTTAGAAATACCGTTCTCTTAAATTGTAATATCGATTTGAAAATGATGAATTGTTCAGCCCTAAAACTCACATAAGGCCGCACTTTCAGCTTATTTCTGATGCTATCTTAGGACAAGGCCTTTTTCAACATTGATGTGTAACTTGCTTGTATAAGCCTGTTTATATCAATAATTGCTCTGAGACAATAACACGATAGCAGCCCATTTTAACAAACTGAAATTTGATAACATGCTCAAGTATGAAATGTATCTAGTGAGAGGTGATTTATTGTTGTGCTGTGATTCATTCATTTCATCACTGAGTGCTCTAATTCCCTAGGTCCCGTCATGTTTCAATGGGGTGACGATCCTCAAGTAAAACTCCTGCCAAGAGTCTAATCCAAATATATGTTAACAAATTCAAGCAGTGATCATCTATAGGAACCACTCTGCTGAGACAAAAGAGCAGAGGAGTCTTCTGATTTGGCCGTGGTGACTGGGAATTGAAATGAGTCATGTCAACATAACAGTTTTACGTGCTGCTAAGTGCTTGTAAAATTGGATGAATCAATTCGTGCAGTTTTTAGCACATTGTCAATGCTAAACCAAAAGAATAATGGGAAATAGCACATGCGGTTGCAAACGTCATACTGCAGCCATTTTAAGGTTAATAGTTTTTAAAAGCAACAGTTCAAAGCAGCAAAAGTAGTACAGGGTGTCTCTTTCTAATCAGTGGTATTGACTAATATGATGGCAGCACATAATGTGACATAATTCAGCAGTATTTTTACCATATATATTGAGTTTTACTTATAGAAGCAGTATGAGAAAGCAATTAAAAGTCTGTTTCCCAGAAACCATTGTTCTGTCAGTCATCTGGACTGAGCTCTTTATTACAGAACTCAGCATATGCTAATACAGGACCATAAATCATTTTCTTCTGATGGTCCTGTGGTCAATTCTGATACATTGCTATACAGCTCAGAACATGTGACACACATACATGCAGGCACATATCCAATAATGTAAGCCTCCCAAGTCTTTTAAGCAGGCACTTCCTCATGTTAAAAGCCACTGTACGTTGCTGTATAGAGCTGACTAATGAGCCAGTCAAGAGAAAATGCCCTTTACCTATAAGGTTAATACTTTATTATTATATAATCAAGCATGTGCAGCTCTCAACACTATTCAGCTTACTTTATCAACCCAACTGTTGCAAAATGTACAGCAAACACCTTTTGACAAATAGTTTTTCTCTTTAATGTGTAGTATGTTTTGTATTTTGAGTGTTCTGTTAACACAGTTGGTGGATTAAACTTCATGTGAGACCAGTGTCCATGTTCACATTTCTGATTGTTTTTCACTATTTCCTAATTAGTAACATACATGTGTCCTTTTTTGGGTTTTATATAATTCACTGGTCCACACTCATCAGGGGCTTCTGGGAATTTTAACATTATAACACGGTCTTACTGTGCTAGAGCTAATCAGTGTATCTTGTTTGTCTGCGTGCCGCTACACTGTGTAGATCTGAACACCCCCAGCTGCAACAGATGCTCTGATTAAAAAAGAAAATCAGTGGAGCTGATTGTAGCATCAATGCTGGCAATTGTAAATAAAGGTCATTGTTGTAAATATTCCTTTCGGGTAGCAAATATTAGGAGCTGAAAGTTAAACATTAAAAAGTGAACATCCTTGCACTGAGTGCAAAAATATAGTTAAGGCCGGCAGAAGGCAATAATAGGCAACAACAGCGCAAAGAAAAGCCTGCAAAGTGTGATGGAAAAGTGCTCTGTATTCAGAACTCTTGTGATTTCTCTCCATGATGGGCAAATAAGTGTTGCCCCTTAATTTGCTTGTGAATGGTGGAGACTGGCGACAAAGCAATGCTACTCGTCCAAATCAAATCTCATGGCTCTACTTTCTGCGTGATTACACAATAACTCTGAGCTGACTGATTGTCTACCTCCAGAAAATGCTGCCAACGTCACTGAATACAGAATTGTTGTATTGGTGCTGCCTGTTTCTATTCAAGGCAGCCGCCACAGCAAAGGGGAGAGTGATAATGGTGTTGAATAGTAATGGCCAAAACCTCTTAGAATTGAGCTTGTGAAACTCAAGAAAACTTGTGCTGAATGCAAGTGCTCAAGTGCACATTATTCACCCGTTTTTCAGCAGAGCAACAAATGTCCTACATGTTAAGCCTGAAATCTGAATGTCTTGGGAAGGTTTCTGGATTCTAAGATTTTTTTTAAGGAAGAATGTTTCAAAATTCTCTTTGCCTCTGAAAAAATAAATTGTTATGGGCTCTAAGATAATGGCTTTGACTTTTATTTCTGACTGGCCACAGAGAACCTGACAATATAATTTAGGACATTTCACCACATTATAGAACTCTTAAATTCAACAAGTACATTTCTTTTCATTTTATCTTGGCAGCATTTTCTTCTTCCTCTGTCTTCTTATGACAAATTACTCCCCACTATCTTTCATATCACTCTTTGCTGTCTCATGTTTTCAGAAAGAAGGACTTCTGAGCGCTTAAAAGTTATGGATTTACCAATTGCACCTAATGGGTTATGGTCCCCCAGAGTAGAATAAAGAAATAATTTAGCTTATAATGTGAAGCAAAGGAGCCTCATACTGTTAGATGATGCTCTGTGGGCCAAGGACCAGTGCCCTTTTGGGCAACGATGAGACACTCCATTAGAAATCAACAGGGGAGGACTTTAGCACAGCTTTACTCAATTCTAGAAAATGTTATTTACCTCCACCATTTTACTGACACAGTGCTGACAGAACAAGACAAAATCCTGGAAGAGTTTCTTGTGAGTCTGTGCTCCAGCGAAAGACAAAGTGTATTCCACAGCAATGAAGTACGCAGTATACGGCATGTTTTGGAGTAGTGATTGCTTACAAAAACTAAGGGAAACTCACCTTAATACACAGGAATAGTATCCCACATCCTCCAACTCTGCTGGACGAAACCATATTGCATCCTCCTCTTTGCTCATCCTTGTGCCGTCAAAACTGATGGGTTCCTCAAAGTCCCCGTGTCCTGCACTTTTGTACCACATAAGGCTAAGTCCTGCAGCCTGCGCATGGGTGTAGTTGGCCCGGATATATCCATAGAATAAAGCACACTTAATCCTTACAGGTTCCCCCAGAAGCACCTTGTATTTCAGGTAGTCCACTGACCAATCCGTGCAGCCTTCCACTGAAAGACAATGACAGAGAAACAGAAGATTAAGCAGGACGGTTGGAATATTTTTTGAGACTATTTGTATCGTTATCAGGCCCAGCACAGGTGATGAGTACTCCTGAAAAAAGTACGTGGCAACTAGGACAAGTGCTGGCATCTGTCCGTCTGTGTGTGTTTTGCCAGCAATCCATGTGCCAAGGTACTTTTTACTTCCTACAGAATCTACAAAGTCTGCCTTTGTGTTTGAGGCAATTGGATGATATACACATCTCTAACACAGAGTATGACTGCTTGGAAGTGTGTTTAAAATAATTCACGGCAAATTTAAAAGGCCGGGGAACAAGCAGATGTACTTACAGTATAATGTGTTAATGTATTGTTGGATCCAATCACTGTTCCCTGTCTGCTCTTGCATTCACCTACAAACATTAGTGTATTTATATTTGACTCATGTGTCACTATCTCATACATAAATTGATTCTACTGGCAGTAAACTGTGTATAGGCCAGCATCAATATCTGTTTAAATAGCAGTAATGTGCTCATCTACATTAGATGCTGCTGTAAGTGGGAATTCATTTCCTAAAGATAGCAGATTATTCTCAGGTCTCAAATGTTGTTTTCAGTCATACAAATGGAAAAATAAGTAATTTGTGTGTGGGGTCATGCAGGCAAAGGCTGAGCAATAGGGAGCTTCTTGTAAAGACATCCAATAAAGCCCACCAACTGCCTGTCAAAAAATATGAAGATGGAATAATAACTGTATTATTCATCCACATAAGGCACAGACTTATTTTTCAGCTTTGAGTTTATATAAGATTCATGTGAAACACCAAATATTAAATTGACAGTGTTCTCACACACCGGTGAAAACTCATAGACCCAACACACAAACAATAATAAGTGAGTTACTGATTGAGAGTTTCACTCACTGTTTCTCAAACTCACAGAGTTTGTGTATTTAGAAAAACACATTTGGTTGGGTTCATCCAAATGAGGAAAAAAAAAAAAACAAGTTTCAGCGGAGCTGTGGATTGTATCAGGAAGCAAGATTAGCAATTTAGGCAGCTAGCTATGGGCTTGACTTTTGTTTCCAGACTCATATTTAAGTGAGATAAATCACCACGGTAACCTATGCTGTATAAACTGCTCTGTCGCTGGTTTAATGCAGGGGAACAGATCAGTGCATGTACACAGCATGTGAAAAATATATTTCATTTCTATAGGATGCCAACTTGTGCAAAGGTTTATAGTTGCTTATTGTGGGAAAATTGTTTTATCAGTTATGTTGAACTGGCTTTGTGTTACAGATCAGCTACAGTTTATTTTATAAATATACACTACAGCAAAAGGAAGCCTCGTCTTACATTTAATTTGTTTCATCACTGAAATTGTACATATTGCAATTTTCCATTTTATAAAAGAGATACACATTACCGAGCTTGCAGATGCATTCACAATTTCCCATAAATAGTAGATAGACTTTTTGTTAAAACCTGCTCTGTGACAAACACTGTAACAAACCACTTAAATTTGAAGAAGAAAACTGGATTCACACTGAATAAAAAATAAGGTCTCTGATGACTTCACCTTCCTTCTATCTATCCTTCCCATCCTGTTCTTAACATCCTCTTGTCCCTTGCTTCACCTCACTGCATCGTTCTTCCTTCCTTTAAAAACAGCTGTAGAGCACAGCTGCCGCAAACTCAACAGGCTTCGTTAATTGAGCCTCTATAAATGTTTTATTTATCGAAGAAGCAACTCGGCCACCAATCACATAGGTGCAGCATGCGGCAGTCGCTCGGGTAACCGGGGAGGTGCGGTGTTGTCAGGGAACTCATTTAACCAAGCTGATTTATATTGTTGTACTATACTGTATGGCATAGCCAGGGTCACACTGAGAGCAGCAGCAACAGAAGTGGGTGAGTTACGTACTAAAGAAATAATGAGAAAAGTAAAAAGTATACTAAGGTTACATTAAATAACTTGAGGAGTAAAAAATTAGGATGACATAGTGTCACAAGACATTTAAAAGGCAGCTGTGCTGGAGTTTCATAGCAAAAGATTAGTCTGTCACAAAATATGGAGAGAAATATAACACAGAAAATGAAGAGAACTTCTCCACTAAATGAAGACAGGACATGGATATTCAATAAAAACAATCCAGTTTCTGTCAAGTTGAAAAACTCAATGGTTTTTCATTGCTTATACTGCCGTTTCTCTTTCTACCTACATATGCAACTTATTTTAATAATAATCTTAGTAATACTATTGATTCACCCGCATCTGCATTTTTTCTTCAATTAGTCCTTTAATTTCACACTAAACTAAGTCTGACAGCTGATTTACCTACAGCTAGCAGCAGGGTCAGATCTGCAGCCCTTTTCCTGATCTGACTTGATCCTAAATCAGTAACAATAAAGTCACTGTTCAGCTGCAACGTTTTGACTTCAGTTAAGTGGGTCTTGTCAACCTGAAATCTACAAAAAGAAAATAACTAGAAACAAACTGAAGCAAATACGAATGCTGGTGAAAGCGGTGTGTGCTTTGTGAGCTACCCAACAGCACAATCTTTTCATTTTGATTACGTCTAATGGTTGCTATGGCAACAAATGCTCTAGCCTTGCTTATCAAGAACTTGCTAATTAGTTTGTGAACGATAATACCTTAAAGGCTTAAGGTAAGACAACCACAGCCAAGATGGTTTCACTTCTAATCATGTGTCCTAATAGAGACTCAAGTGTTTTATTCTCACAACTTCTAAAAAAAGCAGGAGATGGTAAAAGGTCATAAAAGTAGGTGGTGGTTCTTACATAGAACAAGATTAGTTTGGCAAAAGTGAACATGAAGTAACTGTTTGTCTCTCTGATAAGTCTCTTAGGAGCAATAAATACAGTATAACTACAAAACATGTACGTTCAATAACAGCTTCTAAAACATATGGTGGGGTGAACCTGGATCAGTTTAAGGTGCAGTATCCTGCTGCACACATGCACTAAATTTACTGAACTGCTGTAAAGAGCAGTGTGACACCCTGTTGTTATTAGACACAGCAAGAGCTGGCAGCTTTGTGAGGCTGTTCTTGAGTACAACAGTTGGGTTGAATGACAATACCAGCATGTCAATATGCTCCTAATGACAATGTTAACATGTTGATGTTTAGTAATGTTGAACATCTTCGCAGTGTTAGCTTAGCATGTAAGCATGCTAACATGTGCTAATAAGTATTTAACACAAACTATATATGTTTGTATATATAGTTGAGGCTGGTGAAAATCAGTCTTTTAGGTATTTAATCAAAAACCAGATTTAATTGCAACCCAACTATCTATCTAACTCTCTAGAGCCATGCGAATCAAATCATAACTGAATTATCATGACAATGGGAATAATGTAGGGGACAGAGTTTCTTGATTTTCTTTTTCTTTTCGTTCTTTCTTAAATACCTAAGTGATAAATTGATAAAGCAGACATTTAAAAAGGCACATGTTCCTTCAGTATTTCTTTGTATTCCTGTTCTGCCCTATTTTGGAGAGAAATATTATACATTACTGTAATTTCTGCTATACTTGTTTGCAAGCTGTAGTTATTTTACAGATTATTATTGCACATAAAAAGCATTATGTTAAAGGGACCACCACCTGCAACAGTTAACATGCACTGCTTACAAATGAATGCATAAGAATTAATAAATCCATGGTATGTTTAATACTTTAAGTAGTCATTGTACTTTTACAATACTTGTACACTTTCCCTTAAAAAAATCACAATACTTAGACAATGCACTACAGGTATTTTTACTTAAACAGGGCATCTGAACATACTAAACACTAAACCAGCTATTGCAGCCGTAACATATTCTGCTGGCCCTGACAGAAAAGAAGAAGACAAATTTACTCTGAAGTGCTTTCGGCTTGGCTGCACAGACTGGATTTGGTACCAGAAAATAAAACACAGCAAATGCTTCAATGCCAAATATCAGACAGCCTGGCTCTATCATTGCTTGTCCCATCAGAACTGTAAATAAACACTCAGTCACTCATTTTTTACAGCTGAATGTCTTCCCTTTTACCAAAGAAAAATAATGTTTCACAGAGTGGGAGAGAGGAGGACAAGGTACTTTTAAACAGTTTTTACTGATGTTACTTCAGTACAATAGATTACATCATGCAAAATGGTACAAATGTGTCTACATATCTGCTTAAGTAAAACATAAATGACGTGCATTTAGATGTGGATCTTTTTTAACTAAATAATTAAATTACATACATATTAGTATGCATCAGATAAGAAGACAAAAGAGATAATAAGTGAAAAGGTTGATTACTACTAAAAATGTGCAACAGTAAAACATTTGAACAGTGAAATTAAAAGATGCTTCTTAAACCACTGTAGGGCATTCAATTACTGGACAATTTTGAAAGTATCACCAGTTTAGCTGAGAAAAATATAAGCATAAAAAAGTCTAAATTAATTTCCTTTTTAGAGTGAACAGACCGACTGTTTCAAAGCTTGCTGTATTTATCTATAATGCTGCCATGAGGAGCTTGCCATAGTATCTGTTATCTTCCACCTATTCTCAAATTGCTCATTTCAGACTTTTGACAGAGAGTTATCGTTTCATTTCAGTGAGTTAGGGGTGAGGATTCTGCATAATCCGCTGGCAGGAAACAAACATGGTACAAAGCCTAATTGAACTCGATTAACATTTCCCTGTTCGCAAGATTTTCATTCTGCTGGATCACAATGGTTGAGGGAATTGGCCAGTCTGCTCAGTGATAATAACAAATCCAGCATCTCTTCACCGACCAGGACCATAAAGTGTCAGCCGTGCTTGTGGGTGTGCTCTACATGACCCATAAATAAAAAGGGGTAAATCCTCAGTCACTGTCCCTGAATGTGTCCAGGGAACCAACAACTCTGTCAGTTGGAAAAATGATAACTAGCAACTGTCGTGTTTTGTTAGATGATTGCAGAACAAATGTTTGCACATTGCTTTGATTTAATAGAGCGAACACAAAACGTTCACTGACACCACATCAAAATTAGGTCTTTTATTCACATCCCAATTTAACCAAACTCAACTCATTTTAACTGACTGCAAATATGCATTATTTAATCACCCAAGGTTTGAATGCAAATATAGTTCATATTAACATCAGGATTACAGCAAAGAAGACTTTTACAAAGTTGATCTTAGTTATAGTTAGTTATAATTAAATTTAGAATAAATATAAATATAAATATACAGTATGTCATTATTCTAAGAATTCTCTCTGGTTGAAACAAAGATCACACTGGAAATCACCAAGATGCATGTAAACATATTAAAAGGCACCACAATAAAGTTAAACAAATAGTACGTCATCGTCATTCCTGCTGCATTTTACCGGCACATGAGAGTGAGCATGTGCTCCATCTGGAGAGGCGATCAACTCATAAATTGGGTTATAGATCTGCTGAGGGGTAATCGTATGCAGATTGAGTCAGGTAACCACAGAGACTCCCACAAAGTGTTGGTTCTCTCATAGGCACTCAAGGAGACGTTCACTGCCATTTCTCTCCATAAAAGCACAAGTGTAATTCAATCAGAAAGCTGTGCATATATTAGTGCTAAGTTGGTTCGATAAACACACAAGCATGCATGCACACACATTTACACAAACACACACACAAGGTTGATGTCACAACACTACGAGGTGATGTGACATCAACCTTTATTTGCCCTCAAGAAGTATAGTGTCTTAGCTGGGCTGGCTCCAGGGGCCCTAAAGGAACTTATCAACCACTTATCAAGCCACTTTTGCCAACAAAGGGAGAGAGGCGGGAGAAAGATGTCTCGAAATCTTGACCTGCCATTTTCCACCTTGTGAAAATGCTGTCGCAGCAGAGTGGGCCTCAATTAAGAGGAAAATAACTCTGATGTGTGGGAAAGGTATAACGTCTCGGTGGCTGGCATGCAAGAGGAGATTACCTGCATGATTGAAGTACCTCCAGCAGGTTGAAAAAGAGAATGAGTCATCAGCCAATAAAGCAATCAGCCATGGCCCTCTCCATGTGAGAATATGTTCACACATACACACACACTATACACACACATGCACCACAGGGACTCTGAAACAATAAGCAAGACTCAGACTTTGTGCTTGAACAGAAAATAATCTATTTCCAAAACTGTAGGAGGGGAAATTAAGGACTGTACACTGCTGGTGTAATGGCACTGCAACAATAAGGAAGTGCAAATGCTCAAATGACCATAGTTACTGACCATATGGTGACATAAAGCAGAATCGACAACCACATGACTGCAAAGACTTGTCTATAAATACACAGAGAGGCAATGCACAGTGGGCGAAATATTATGAAATGTGTTTATTTGCTTTTTCCCAAAACTTTGACTAGGAACATATACTGTATCTCATGTTTGTGCTAGATGTGGTTAGGCTAGCTTAAAGCCAGCAATACAGATATAAGGCAAAGACTGACTGCTCTGGCTGTCTCCAGAGTGAAAAAACACCCACAGCCCACAGCCAATTAATAACCTCTAAAAGCCCACTAATAAACTAACCTTTAGCTAAACCAGAACCCAAAACATGGTGCTCACTGAGCATTTCTGGCAAACCGTGCTACAGCTAGAGACACTGCACAGAAGCACTGCGAGGATGGAAACTGCTCCAATGTGCAACTTGTCTATAGAAATGATCAACATTTTAAGTTTTAATGTAGATGAACACATTGATATTTTTGCAGAGAGACTCTAGCTGTGCAGCTTATTTCATGATTGCAGTGACATTTACCTCCCACCCTCCTCCCCGTTCCTCACAAGCAGATAAAATGGCTCTATCTCTCCCCATCTCGCCTGCACTTTACTCTCATGACACTTCATCTTTATTTGTCATTCGTCTCTCTCTCTCCAACTCCATCTCTTCCTTGACAGCCACCGGGGCTGTCATTTATATGCAAATACTCATATGGTTGGGGGAAAAAAAAGGAAAGAAAAACTGTTTTTCTTCCTATCACAAAATAAACATTGCCCACCATCTTGTCAGCTTCCCCCTTCTGTATCCGATTGTGCTCCCCTGATTGGACATGGCCTCCAGAGAGAGCGGCACCTGCTGTCTCCAATCACGGGTTAAATGCTGATGGGGACAGGGAGCACAGAGAGGTAGCTGATGGGAAAGGGTGAATCCTTGCAGGGAAGAGAATAATCAAACAGTTGCAGGGAAAAATAAACACAAACAAAGTACAGGTAAGAGTAGTTTGGCAGAAATTATTGAGGTACAGTAAGTGCTCCTCACTGTCACCGATTATAATAGTATGCACCAACAAAAGTCATTAATCACTTATTTGAGATGTATTTTACCTTCACTGTACTACAAATGTACAAATCTTTTCTTCAAATGTCTGCATACTCTTTTCTTTTTTCTAATTTAGCCAATCTGCAATTATTCTAAAAACACCACACTGCTTTGTTTCCACAGAGCAGAAATCCAATACAATAGGACAGGATTCCTTTTTCCAGTTGGAAGGCAGCAATGCGATGCGAGTCATGGCTGCAGAGGGCAAATATGAGCACAAGCAAACTGAACAAGTCTGTTTTTAAATTTCATATAACATTCAGTGACACAAAACTAATATTCCTATATTCACTGCAGTATAACAATGCATTATAGCCAACTTCTAATCTGCATGTGCAGTTTGTAAATGAGCCAGTTTGACTATATAGGTGATTAGACCTGTTCTGCAGTTCATGCTCAGTGGCACTCGCATCAAATCTGTACAAACGTATACATCCAAATCTGACTCATCATCTCAAAGGATCATCTCAGTGTGATGAATTCTGACTTTAAGGGGATGATTATGTGTCTCAAACAGCATTTTGATTCTCCTGAGCAATCAACCTATAGAAATTGACGTGTATCCATATGTTTACTCCCAGTACGTGCCTATTTCAGGGGAACATTTGACAAGGAGCAGATGTAAAAGTGATCCTGTTATGGCTGAGGTGTGCTCCAGAGAGAGCACTATATAATCAGAAAATCATCCTTGTGTTCCCCATGGTGCCAGTAATCCTCTCATCTAACAAACTGCCTTGGGGGGCATCGAGACACTGAACATAAACAATACTGACTCCTGACAAAATACCCAAATGCTGCATTGCAGACATGACTGCGCACATAGGACAAGAGTTTGAATAAGACATTTTTTCCCCACACACTCTCACCCACCCACACAGGTACAAAATACATGGCGAGAACACACACGCACAGAGCGGGCCACACAATCCATGCTGCCTCCACTGGCAGCCCTGTCAGCCAGTTATTCTGTGCTGTATCATGGCGGTGTGGGTGAGCTAAGCTGGTGACTCAGACCCTTGCCAGTCCACTATAGACACTGACACACCATTTGGGCGTTGTGCTCTGGTGCCCCCGTGAAATGAGCGTTGGTGAAAATAGAGCGTGCCCAGATGGATAGAGAGCCTTGTCACATCAGCGTCTGTGCCAGCCGTCTGTGAATTGATAAGATGGCAAGAATATGTAACAAGGCAAGCAGCGGGCACTGTCCTGATGGGCACTGATGTCAGCTCTCGTACGTCAACTCTGACCTTATTTTTTGTCTCTCATTTTTTCCCACACTGTTAACTAGCAGAGCATCAGCTCTTTCTTCGTTTTGCCTTTGTACTTATCTCCCTCCTCTTCTGCCTCTCTGTCCTCTATCTCCAAGCTATTCAATTCTTGTATAGAGCTGTGGGAGGGTGAGGAAAGGTTGTGCCAGCAGTTCAAAGAGAAAGGAAGAAAATTATGATAGAGAAATGATTCAAGCTGCAGATCAGGAAGGACAGTAAGGTTCCCAAAAGCCACACAAGTAAGGGCGTCTGTACTTTAAATCACTTGAGGCAATCTGCAATAATTCAGCAGAAGTGGACGGTGACTCAGTTTCTTGATAGATATGTCTCCAAGGTCGACTAGATAAAAAAACAAAAAAACTTGGAATATTGAAAGGATTTCAGAGGTAAGGCACTGAGCTAAAGAATGAACCAATTCTGCCAAGCGCACAAAACCTGCACATTCCCACACACATAAAACACACACAAACATGCATCCTTACCTGCCTACTAACTGCATACGCAGAGTGCAACAGAATGCACGCACAAACACATCCCGTACAGACACTACAGTCACACACTCACATAGGCAGCCAGGGATCCAGGGAAACCTAGTGGCCTGGAACAAGAGTAGAGCCAGAGCGTCCCATTAGAGAACATTACTGTCAAACACTGGAATGAAAACTACCTGCTGTACACTGATTACCAACCTACATCCCGCTACAATTCAATTACAAACTAGATAATATGATGTGCCTTGCTCATTCTTTGTGACAGTATTTAGCCAGTGACATGCGAATTTGGGACAGCTAGCAGAGATGTGTCCTGAAAATGCCGATGCCGGTTTCTTTCACATTTCTGTACCAGAGGTGGTACTTCTGGCTGTCTGTCATGTGCTCATGTCTTTTGAGGTGATGGAAATGTTTTGGATGGGACAGAGCAGCCTCACCGCCTAACAAGGGGAGCAGCCAGATATCTACCACAACAGTGTCACAGGTAATAAACGAGGTATCAACATTCAACTATCAACATCTTTTTGCTGGCTTGCTTGTTCCCATGAGAAGTTGGAATAAAGTCAAGTTTTCCATGACATATCACATCAAAGCATGAAAGACTAGCTCAAAGCACTAGCCCATTAAATTCATCACATAAATGCTATGTAATAAAGTAGAAAGGAAACTGAGTGACAAAATCTACTTTTTCTGTAAAAGAGTGAAAACTAGCCAGTTATTCTGTGCTTATTTTGAGATCATTTAAATTGAAAGGAAATGAAAGTATGTTAAAAGTTGAAGTGATTGTACTAACTCTATAGTGATACTGATAATTAATTGGCTGTCATTAATCTATGTATGGCTTAATTTCAGGTTATATTTTGATTCTCACTCATGTTTCTCTGTAGGTCTGTTAGCATGATTTATGTCTTTGTTAGGTTCAGTATCATGTTTCCTTTTTGTCCATGTTTCTCCTGTTTGCCTTGATGCCTATGTTTTTGATCATCTGTTCATTGTGGACTGCATTATCCATAACCCTTTTCTCACCCTCTGGACTACTCACGTCCTGGTTTAATGAACTATTACTCCCAGCACTCCTGTTAACTCTGGTCCATGCTCTCTCATTCAACCTCATCAGTTTCAGCTGTTACCAATCAAGCAATCTGGATCACTCCATATAAACCCTTCTCCCTCAGTTATTCTCTGTCAGATCATGTGCTGTGTTCCTGTGGGTTCCTGCTTTGCACCTGCTACCTTGGTCATCTGCAATACTTTGGTCTGGTCGTGTTCTCCGGTTGCTTTTTCCTATCTATGTTAATGGCAGTTCCTGAGATTTCTCTGGACTCCATTTCTCCCCATGGCATTGTAACTTTGGTTTTGGACAGTGTTTTGTGTTCACCCTTCTTCCCCTGCCAGTTGTTAGAGCAGTTAGTTCTGTTATTCTCTTGTTTAGTTCTGTTACCTAGTTCCATGCTTTAGCCTTGTGGTTTTTGATTGTTTCTTTCTGGTTTGTTACTATTTCCACTGTAATTATTTAATGGGGTTTTTCCTCCTTAGGAGAGATTTTCTGTTGTAGTCTTTCATTCTATGTCTACCTTTTTACTTATTAAATTCCCTAACTTTGCAACCTCCTAGTCACGGTGTGCATTTGTGTCCTCTGACCCATAACTCATAACATTGGCTGTATTTCAGAAACACGGGTGGGTAGAATCTGTAGGAAGACATACAGCTTCAGAAGGAAATATGCTGTTGTCTTGTAAGGAAGAATATTACTGTCCCCAGGCCAACACTAGGAGTTATCAGCAACAAAGTGAATTGTTCAATCCAAATATTGGAAGGGAAAACAGGGAAAAATGCTGATAAGTAATTGACACAGAATGCTGGCCATCAGCAGACATCTACTCCTCACAAGTCAATAAGTTCCAATCTTCTCTTTGGACTGTTGATTTCTTAAAAACAATTTGGCCTTTGGAGTCTTGACATTACAGCTCCAACCCTAGTGTAGACTGCAGAAGAATGCAGGTCTGCAAATCCCACATTGACTTATTCATACTGTAAATCTAGAAAGGCAAGTGAGTCATTTACTGCACCAGTCAAGCTGCATGCCTTCACATAATTAATCATTAAAAGTTGGTCTGAATTTAAAACATCTCTTGAAATCAGTGTTAGAGCAACCTAATGCAAAAACAAAAGAAGTCTGATATTAACTTGACTGTTTCCTTAAATAAATATATGTAAATAAATAATCTTAATGTAAATACTGCATGAATAACATTAAAACACTGCAAATTGCTTTTATTTAGGTCAGAAACACGCTTAACTGTGAAAGTAATTAAGAAATGAACATGAGCCCAATCTGGTCATTCTGAGCTACTTCTTGGTTATATAACCACACAGGCAGAGTTTAAGCCATGCATACATATGCACACAAACACAGCTATATGTTCAACTCGGTACACACAAAGAACAACTCCCTCAACAGAAAAACTGCAATTCCCTTATCCCTCAGCCAACTGGCTGATAACAAGCAGTTCATTTTCTGATTTGAAATAAGCCATCCTATTCTGCTCCAATTAGAAGCTTAGTAAGAATTCCATTACCGTGTGCTGTACCCCAGCTTCTCCCTCATAATGCACCCACAGTTCAGTGGGTGCGGAGGTGCATAACAGTTTAAAAAATGTATTCATGGACAGTGTCAGCAAATTAGAACCTTAATGCAAATTGAATTTACAATAAATCCACCTAGAACTGATGGAAAAAAAAGGAAAAAGGAAGCAGAGATGGGTAAAAAGCTAAGAAAATGGAAATGGAGATCCTGGCACTATGAGCATACATTTGCATATACATAATTAATTAAATCGGGGTTCACTGCTTTAGATGGATGGCCGTCTAAGGGGAAACCAGGAAACTACTGAAAATAGAACAGTAATAAAAAGGGTATAGAAAGGTGATTCTTATTTCAAGGAGGAGAATTTGTGAGAGAGTTGGTGTTAATACATGAATATTGTATTATACACTGTGTTCATATGACCAAAAGGCATATAAATACCAATTCACACAACTCACTCAGTTAGCTTGACAGCAGCAAAAGAAACCAGTATGTTGCTACCCTCCAATGAAAGACTCAGTGGGCTTGTAAGAAAGAATTGCAGGTTCTGGTGAGGTGCTGAAACAATGGGCTAATTCAATATAAACAAAATATCTGCAGAGGTGGTTGAGTGCACTAAATTAATATAACTGTTCCTTGGCTGTTTAGACTGACTCTCTCATTTGGTTAGTGTTTCAGAGGGCTTGAAGGAAATCTTAAGTTAGTAAGATTTCCATTCTGATTTTGAGCATTATACTTAGCATATTTGTGACTTTATGTTTTTTTTGTGTTCTGACGTTATACACCTTTGTAAAGTTGGGTACCTATTAGGGATGATATTATCAGCCGATATCGGCATACATGATAAGAGATATGTGAAGTTAGTTACCTAAAATGATTTAGTTTTTCTTTTTTTTATGAGGGGGAACCCTGCATATATTGGTATCGGTTTATATCGGTATCGGAAATTAAGAGTTAGACAATATCAGTATATCGGATAATGGTAAAAAAAGCCAATATCGAACATCCCTAGTACCTATGTTATACATAGTGCAAGGTGCAAAGTTTGAGCCTTACTTCTCGCAGTTAGTATTTTTTTCAGCTGTGAAGTAAAATGAACTATGTTTACTCTTCATAAAGATGAAATCTTAAAACAACAACAGATTCAGTTGCAACCCAGCAACAGACTTTGAGCATTGTTTCTATCTGTTCAGGGCACTTCACCAATTATTGTTTTCACAACCTGCCCTAGTGTGCAGCAGGTTTTTGGCTAGGTTGTTGCTTCAAAACAGTACAGTTCCAACTGGGCATAGTTCAGCACACTGGAAGACTTCCACCATCTGTCTTGCCTTCTCCAAATCTCCTAAATATCGAGTCACATTTGACTCAATCTAGAAATACAGAGTTTGAATGTGTGACTATCAACTCCACTGACACTGAAAATGTGTAAATACAATTGCACAATTCACATGGATGACTTACTACATAAGAAACTATTTTGAGACAGAAAGGCTAAACATAAATGACAAGGCTGGGGTTTTGGCACTGAAAATTCAATACGAGCTGGTTGTATCAGCATCATCTTACTTTGCGGTAGCATGAAGCTGCATGTGCTCCTACAGAAGAAGAGTGGGAGGCTAATAAAGTCAGTACAAGTCATCTTTGTAAAGACAGAACAATCGAAGTTCAGCTACTTGGACCTGAAGAACTCCATCGTCACCCCTCAGGCTACTTCAAGAGACAATGCGAAAAATGGCTTGAGGTCAGAGTATAACAACTCCAAGTAGTATATCTGTGCAGTAATTGCACTGGATAAAAAAAAACAAAAACTGTGGTTCTGATATTGATCAAATGCTAAGAGTGGAGCACTAGTATATCAATCAAACCAAACCTGCTCTGCAGTTAAGCCATCAGTAGTAAAGTATGTCTACCTGGATTGCAGTGCAATACATTTTAGAATGTTTTGATATCACTGTCAATATGAAGAGTCATCATCCTCCCTTGGTTTTATCTTCACTGATAAACAACGGAAATCAAGGAGGCAGCACCCTTGGTTGGACTACAGACAAAAATTAAACATGATAGAAGTTTTAAGCTGCAAGAGAGCAGTGAAATTCCCCTGTAATTCCCCTGCTGAGAAAAAGGAGATGTCATAAAAAAAATGAATTCGATTTTTCTTGCCGTTTAATGGCTAAAGAGGCCGGATGCTATAAAGAAGGCAGCAATTGTTAGACTTTCCTAAAGAATCAGGCTAGTACCTACACAAAGATCCATAAATTGCACTAGTGTTGTCTTTCACAAAAAAGCATCTGTGGTGCAACTAGTATGAAGACATTTTCACTTCAAAACAAAACAAAAAAAAACCCCAGCAAAGATATTATCAGGAGCATTTGAACCTCAAAGGATTAAAACCTAATCAGGTATTAAACAAAAGCTCTTTTGTAAGATTGTTTCAAATGTCAGTCACGCCTCCATTTTTTATTTTTTGTCTGTCAATCTATTTGAGCCAGCACAAATGAAGTGCAGTAGCCAAGTTGTCATGTCTCTTTTCCTTCTGCAGAGGAAATTATAATATAAAATGCAGCGTCAGTATTTTAAGGGGGACACTGTCTTCTTTTTTCCCCACTCTGCCAGAAAGTGCACATATAGTGCACCACATATTAATCTGAAAGCGGCCTCTACTTTCCATAGTGTGTATAGAGCAGTATTGTGGGAAAATGAGCAAAAATACTGTGTTTCAGCCAAATGATTCTTAGGTACAGTGTTAGCTCCTGCTTCAGTATCCCCTAGGAAGGCAGAAGGCTGGTATTTAGTAGCTAGCACTGACCCCTGACCCCTGTCTGAAGAGAAGCAAGCAAATAAAGAATGACAAGGCATAAGGAATGAGTCAAAACAAATACGTTTGAGTTTGTTATTTGACAAAAGACCTCTGTCATTTGTCATTCCTCTTCTCCTTTTATCTCTGTTATCTTGCTCGGCCGCACATTATCTAATAAAGCAGAAATGCCATAAAAATAACCTTTAAGAATCTTTCAGGCTGCCAAATTCTGACACCAGCCAAATTGAGATGCCATCATAAATTCTGTGATGAAGTCTGTGATTCTTTTATAGACAGTATGGGAAGAGGTGAGCTAAATGGATGAGAGAGATGGTTGCCAGTAATGTATGACAGAGGGGAGAGGGGAAGAACATAAATACAGAGAGAGAGGGAGAGGGACACAGTATGTATGTATAGGGGGTAAAAAAAGACTAAGACAGGCTGAGAGCCCATCTTCCAACTGTGTGCATATTAATGTAGCACTGCAGAAAGCCAGCCAGCAAGGCAGTACCCAAGGTCACCAGAGATTACCAGGACCATAACTAAACAGACTGTCCAAGGGTTGTTACTGAGGGCACCCTCTATCCATCAGCCTATTCAGCCGTGCTATGAGCCCTTCACCCGTGCCACCTCTCTCGCCCTATGTCCGTCCGAGTGCAGACTCAGTCCGATGGGCAATCGCTAATAAACCAACAAGTTGCCTCTTTCTCAGTGATCCGCAAAAGTGGGAGGTGGGCTGAATACATGAATTTTGATCAGAGTGCACATAATACCAGGGGCTGTGATGATGTAACAACACAGAATTTCTTGCTTCTACTTCAGTCTCTGCCACCCTCGCCCTCCTTTTCCTCCCTCCTCTATTCCTCTTCCCAGCAGTGTGGGTGGGGATGACAGAATGGAGGGAGGGACAAATGTGGTGGTAGGAACTGATATAGCTTTCGACTGATTACTTCAGCCACCAATCACGCTATAAATTCCAATAACTGTCCTAAAATACATAAATTACTTTTACTCAGTTTGCAACAAAATATACGTCTTACTAGCTTTTATACAGTTAGAGTTAAATGCAGGGTGAAAAAAAATTACTTTTTGTTTTGAGTGATGCTAACATGAAACGTGAAAGTACAGTAGCAACAAAGGAAGCAACTGCATTACTAGACTAGTGGAAGGCAGTAATGCAACTGTGCCTAATCTAGAAGGTAAAATACTTTGAAGCTAATATCAGTTGGGCCAAAGTAGCCTGGTACAATTAGGTTTTAGTGCCTCATGGACAAGTAACAACAAGTAAACCTGATTGCTGATCAAGTAAACATAACTTACATAAAACTTCTAAGTTTGTGCAAATGTCAAATTAGCCCAAGTTATTCAAACTCAACTGAAAGTGTAGTATACTTAATAACCTAACACACAGTTACAGATGTCCACTGAAGTATCTCCACTTCCTCACAGAACTAATCTACTCACACACAGACACTGTGATGCTATAAAAAAGCTAAATACATCATGCCACACATACACAATCTGCCAGTTTCATTACACATCTTTGGTGCACAGATCTGTTGTGCTACCAGATATTTCTCTACCACACTTTCATTTCATTAACAGTTTGTGGCCCAAAATGTTTTCTTTATATCTACTGTAGGTGAAGAATGGCCACAGGTAATGGTGTTTTGGTTTATTATTACTAATATGAAACATCATATTAATTAAAAAAGACACACAATCATGACAATACATTGGTCAGCATTTCAGTCGTCCTATACATTTGTGTGCACTACAAATTTACAGTCATTGCAATGCATCTTTGTCTGAAGGGAAAGGTCCCCTGTGACAAAGAATGTATTTACTCGCAGTTTGTCAAATTTTAAGCCCAGGTGCCTGAGCAGAGGTTGACCTTTGTGAAGCTACTTCCAGTCTGCAGGCAATCATTTGTTACTTCTGTACACTACACTAGGTACTTAAATTGAAACCATTGCTGCAGTTGCATCCCCTACTATGCCCTATGTAACCCGGTAGCCAAATCTCACATTTTCAGGTCAAAATACCAGCTTCTGATGGGGAGGATTTTAGCAAGTTTGTTCAATTTAAATTAAGCAATGCACTATTTTCCTCAAATAAGTTTCCCACAAGGGTAAGATAACTGTAATAAGGTCCTACAATATATTTCAGTTTCATTTGTTATCCTATGAACCTTGTAAACAGTTTCCCAGATCAACACACTGACAAGTCGAGCTGGTCGTAATGACTTCTCCTTTTTTATTAGAATTAATCTGTCTCGCAGAATGTTCAAGGAGATAATTAACTGGTGCTTTCATCTTCATTTTAACTGGCATGTTCATTAACGGATTTGCCGTATCTGGTAAGAAAAGAGACCTAATGTTTCTGTTAATGAAAATAAACAAATAAATTACTTGGACCAGAGGCAATCAAGTCGAGGCAAGGTTTTGGCAGGGTGACAGGCATCAAGGTGCACAGAGCCAGCTTCATTAGCTGGAATAGGGCAATCATGTAAGGATCATGCAGGCGGTACGGACATAATGATCATGATAATGTCAGCTGGCAAATAATAAGATAAACAGGTCCTTAAGGCTAGGCTATCACCACTATATCAAATCTTCTCTTCATTATTTCCTGTATACTTTGACATGGAATGATAAAATTATTGCTTTATACTGAATTATTTTCATTTACTACTTTAGTGACACTGTGTTCCAAAAACTGCATTTTTGCATTTAATATTCCTGAGAGGAGAGTTACAAAAGGCAGGACTCTTGGGCAGTGAAATACACGTGAAAAAAGTCAAATTACTTCTGTGTCACACCTTGTCAGATGACTTATCTACCCTCGGTGCTTGCCCAAAATCCTATATTAGGTAATGAAGCCTAGCTGTCAAAGATACTTAATTATTCTGTCAAGAAGGCAGAACATATTTCCCCCATCCATTCCCTGAGTAGCTTCTGTATCTCAGAATGGTTTCTGAAAAATAATATACAGTATCATAAGAGTAAACGTGATTTTACAGCAGCAGTACTTTGTATATGACTCAAAAACTAACTATGTTCATTGTAATGAAGGAGCATGTCACCTAGTGGAGTGGTGTTTTAATGGCTTCATGACAACAATACAGGTCTAGGTCATAGAAAAATAGGCAATACAGGCCATAGGTTACATGAATAATCCTAAATGTTCTGCAAATACTTTCAGTCAGTGTTATACATCACTCACTATTCTTGCTCTGTGTACAATCAGTAGTACGTTAAACACTATTAACATTATTATTATTTATCTCAACCTACAAAATATCTTAGTGAAAACTGAAACATTTCTGTACATCTTAGCAGGTATCCATGTCACACTTTGAGATAGTTTTTCATACAATGGCACACTAGGATACTTGCCTATTACCTCCTGTCTCCCTTCCTTTCAGTCTCACTCCTCTTTTGACTCCCCTTGTGTCCCTCCCTCCTCTCCTCGCTCTAGCTGTACACAGTATTTGCATATCAGTCACTGAGGAGCTGTTTCTCTGGTGGCAGTGGTTGTCGCCCTAGAGTATTCTTGTCTGGCATCGCTACACAACTGAGAGATCAGAGAGCCAAGCACTGTGTCTCTTAATGGAAAGATCTCACCCCACAGGCTCCTCTACTGCCTGTATTTCCTCCTGCTTTCATTTAATCCTCTCTCCTTGCCTGCTCTTTTGATTTTTCTCCAACCTGCCTTTTCCTCTTCCTACCGCTTTTCCCTTCTGCAATTCTCTGCCTTTCCTCCTGCTCCTCTTCTCCAGTCCTCTCCATCTCTCTGAATCTTCTCTTAACTTTTATCCCCCACCCCACTCCCTCTTCTCTGCTCTCTTCCTCTCGTGTGCTTGTTTTGAACACACCAGAACCAGGACATGGGTCTCTAGGGGTGCAGGGGCTTCTTATGTAACATTATAAAAAATTCACACATTGCATGTTCTTATTACGGAGAGAAGAAGAAGAAGAGGGGTGGAGAAATGTGGCTGGTGGGGGGTGGGGCTGCAACTGCAAATTAAAAATAACTTAGTATGGGGGGGGGCAAAAAATACAAGTACAAAACAGCCTTCAGTGCCATTTTGGCAGCTGGGATGTTAAATCCTGCCACCGCGCATGATCAAAAACAAGCTAGCCAGCTTACAAACTGCCTCTGAAACACAATACAGGGGAAAAGAAATGCTGCACAATTCCTTTTCATATCCACCACTGCATCTACATAATGTGTACTGTGTTGCACAGCACAAACTCATTTCTTCTCAAGATTACTTCTCTGATGGAGGTTTCCTCATGAAAAAACAATACAATTACCATTAAATTGATGCCTGTCACGCCACAGCCCCATTTCCACATTATCAATCATCAAAGGGGAGTTATTGTGGAAGCAGCAAAGGATTCTGGTGCCTAATGGCGCAACACTTACAATATTCCCCTAGTCGACAGATATGAAAGGCATTCCAAGCAAATAACATAACAAAGTCGAGCTTCCCATTCATGAGGCTACTCATTTTTTCTGCTAGCCACAACACATTGCATCAAAATTGCACCTACAATGGAGTCATTGGTCATTTTCTTTTTGTGCAGGCATGTAATATAGCTGATTTAAAAGCCATAAAACCTGTTTACCACTGCTATTCACAGATCATCTGCAGAGCATGAATTATTAATCGACCAGAGTGTCTCTTTCTCTCTTCTCCCTCTTTCTTTCTCACTGTTTAAAACTGTTCCATAATGTCATGCAGAGGCATTAGTCATTACTCAACTACCTGCTAGAGAGTGGAGGACTCTGGGCATGAATGTACAACCAATGTTGCCAAATCATTTGACTCTTATGTACATCTGCAAGGTCAAGTCATGTTAAATGGAAGCAGAGAGAAAAAATGGAGAGACAAAACACATCACTCCCCTCTTTCTTTCTCATATGTTTCTCAGTTTTTGTCAATTCCTGCCTTCCTGTCTCTTGAGTAGAGTTGAGGCTTGGCCTTGCGTTAAATGTGGCCTAGCATGGTTGTTTCTCAGCAATGGAGCCCTTATGTGTTCAATGTTAATGAGGAATTATCAGAAATTAATTAAGATTAAAAAAGGTCCCAAGGTGAAGGACGTATTACAGTGCCAGTGCCTTCTATAATCCACTAACACAAGAGCCAGCCAAACACTGCGAAAACTGTCACAATGCACCGCAAGACTACACTGTTCACTCACATAAACACATATGTACTGCATATGTAGACCTATGCAGCCCTTATACAACATATAGTAAGCATCATATACTGCACACACATACTCTATAAGTAATGCCAGCTCTTGTTTCCTCCACTTAAATTAACAGCCTTACGACAGTGACATGTGTAACTGAATAAAGCAAAGGCAGCTATGGGATGATGGGACAAGCCCCTGTCTTCTGCTAGTGAACAGGTGAGGAAAACAGTGTCGGTGCCGGATTACACCATGTCATGCAGGGCCACAAATCCCACATTAGTGATCCATCCTGTGCTGTGTGCTGATTTGTTGACTAATGGACAAATGCCAATGATACATTTTCTAGTTGCCTTCCTGCCTGTATCATTTGCTGCCTCTATTATTGCTGGTTAGACATGCCAAAAAAGGTCACAGCATTACCGTTAGACTGACAACCTCCTTGTGTAGTTCTTTTAACTACACAAATGCATGCTGGGATGTCAGGGGTTTTCTTTCAAAGGTGAGCTCATAGTTATTTACAGCTGAAGAAACCCGCTGTGTTGCCACACTGAACGGCTCAAGGTTAATCTGTGCATATGAAAAAGTGGCCCTCCCATGTAACAAGGGCTATGCTTGTTTCTTCCCGTCTGATGGCACATTATGTGGTAGACACCAGCGGAGCAATGTGACAGTTTACATCAAACATCTCTGTCTCACCCATTATGCATCTCTGGGGTATGGGCCAAGTCCCGTTGAGATCTGGATGCACGACATGGAGTCAACAGCAGCTCGGGCTCCGATCACAGAACAGAGTCATCTCTCACAGATGCATGCACACACTGACACAGCGGCATTCTCCTTAATAAATAAAAAATTTAAACATGAAGTACTGTTTGGCTCACCTCTAAAATCTTCACTACCAAAGTCAACTTATTTTGTCCTTTTACAGTTTCCCTTCGTGACTTCTCGATTCTTGTGTTTTAGTTTTGTTTCTCGGGAGAAACACGCTTCGTTGATTTGACAACGTGATGCAGTGCAGGACGAGTGTCCCAGCAGGTGGATGAAGGGCATTTGAAAATCTGTATAGTGGGGTAGATCTATCTTATGAAGTGGACTAATGTGAAGTAAATTTAATCAAGTGATAACGTTTCTACCACTATTCCATAATCATCCCATTTCATCAGTTGTCATTATTTGACTTGCACTGAATGTTATGATTCCCAAACACAAAAAGCATAATAACCATTCCCAAGTTCCTAATCAGACTTGCATGACACATGAGTCAGCTATCAAATGTCAAACTGGCTTTCACTCCATGAAGTTACTGTTTTTGTCTAAAAAATATTTTAACTTCATGATGTTTGATGGCCGCATAACTATGCAATGATATCAAAGTGCAACAAACAGGAAATTGTGTAATTTTATTGCAGTTATGAAGATTTTCCACATACAAACCAGCTGCTCTGACATCCCAAAGCCAATAAGGCTTCCATTATGAAGGGGAGGCATTCTGTGAGACTGGGGAATACCAGCACAAGGCATGTTAAGCCAGTTTCTAAAATGGCTGAATGAAATGTTTTTTTTCTCTCTCATCCCTGTTTTAGGAAGCAATCTAGTGTTTGGAAATTTGCATTTCTTTGCAAGAGAGACTCATTAATTCAGAATCATTGTGGAAACTGTGCCATTTGTTCCACTCTCGTGACTTTTAATGCACCACAGAAACAGGGTTGTTGCACAGGGGAATGATAATCAGAAACCACAGTGTAATTCTCTGGTTCCAACAGCAAATTCAAGAAGTTTCTGCACACTTGCAGAAGTGGAAATATGTATGAGGGGAATAAAACTGAACATTAATACATTTATAGTCACAACTGTCCAGTTATTAAATATTTTACTAATTTCACAACTAGCTACTGTAGCTGAAAATAAAAGTCCTGTTTTGTATATACCAATCATCATTTCAGGTTAAAGGGTCAATACTGGAAGTGTTCATAATATGGATGTAAAAACCCTCAAACCAAACTAAAACTAAACTACAACTAAAGAAGTGCAGCGCCAAAACAATGACTTCTTATTCCATTCTTCTTGATCCGTACTGTTCTTGATCTGTCTGTCTTCGGTCATGAGCATAGACAAAGACTGATGAGCAGTGAAGTGTGCCATATAACAAGTATACATACTGTATGGTCCCAAACTGCAGAGCTTTTCAGCCAACAGTAACCGTTTAATCTTAGGTGTCATCAAAGCAAAGCAAGAGACCAGAGGGGCCACACAGCGTCTGTATCCAACCAATTTACCCACAATGCTACCTGAGCTGAAAATAGCCTGGTGAAGCACTTTTTGGCTGCTTAACTACACAAATGAAATATTCAGCGTATCAGTTTTTGATATAGGTGGCAAGTTATCAAATTACCCCTGCAGCCTCACTCTATTTTTAAGTCGCTTAATATACAGAAAGGCAAATTGAATAATGTGTCCGTTTATATTCAAGCCAAGGGAGGAAAAAACTATTTATTCAAACTGCATAAAAGCCAACCAAACACTTTGTATACCAGTGGATGTATTCATGTGGACAAGGATGTTTTGGACCCTTTATGGAAGCTGTGGACCTTAGTCTTCTTCTTTACAATAGCTGAAATGTACTGTATATGAAGCACATACTGAAATCAAGGACAGGTAATGCAGCCACTGGGGGTTGTGAACAGGGGAGAAAAACATAACATACATAATAGCTGTAAAATAGCTGTTCTCCCTTCAAATAGCTCTGATAGTTACTGAATTACATTCTTTTTCAAGCAAAAAAATAAAACAAATCTCAGTCTTGCACACACCAGTGATGGTTAAAAATAAATGCAAAAACAGAAACAGAGTCAAGCCTGAGCAGTACAGCCGGGCATCTTCTATTCAAATAGTTTCAGCCTGGTACTGTAACTAGATACAGCTTGAATAAACAGTAAGATTTCAGCACTCTGTGTTGGCCCTGATCCATAATTTAACTGAGAGCTGATTCAGAGCACAACTTAAGAACTCTGTATAAACTTTTATTATTGGTACACAGCACAAGTGAATTTTCTCCCTTATTTTAAAAAAGCTGAATTAAGTTTTGCTTGGTTGTTAGAATTTAGTTTAGTGGCGTCAACAAATTGGCTTGGCCCTTTAACAGTTCTTATTTACTTGCCAGCCAGTGTTGCTTGCTATGTTGTAGAGTAAAAAAGGAGTCCATATGTGACATTTAAAAATACGCCACTGAATATAATCACTGACAAAACCACACCAGAGCCATGAAGAGACACATTAAAACGGTAAACAAACATTTACACTACTTTGAGATAAAAATGCTGATTCAGTACAGGTCTCTTGAACTGTTGAGCAGGCTGCAGGTACGTGAACGATTCTCATTTTTTCCTGGGCCATTTAAATGAATGAGTGTCATGCATGGCCGGTGCCATCAAGACTCGATGAATACTTTTACACATGAAAAGCGAAGGTGGGGAAGAGGTGGCAGTGAATCCATTAGCCTTGCTATGTCTCACTGACTCCATTGTTTTATTCTGTTTCCTGGCAGCAGAGCATTCGCCTCCGTGATGCTGCCGCACAGAGAAGCGGAGGTGATGAAAAGCATGAGCCTGGGCCACACACAGATTGAAACAGAAAAGCAGGCAAGCGTTTGGAATAAAAAGTATAAAAATATACTATTACATGTAGTATTTGTTCTTGTAACAACTGTTAATGTAAACATTTTACTAGTTACCTCTAAGCAAGGATTTCACAAAAGTGGACATAAGAACACAATTGATCATAGCCAGGAGAGCAAGCCTCTTACAGGTTTCCAAACAACGTCATCTTAATAGATATCAACCCTAACCCTTTTCTGTGCATGGCCTTGTACAGACAAGTGCCTATACTTTGTTTTTGCAGTTATATTGTGTGTAATCTGCAGGTGTAGCAGGTCCATTTTAATGTGGGTTCATAAAGAGGAAGTGGGACACAGCAGCAGCTGATGCCTGAGTGACAACAAGCCTAAGCTGCTTTTTTATTTTTCTTCTGTTAGGTTTTAGTTGGAATCCGTGTTTAGGTTTACAAGAAGCGCTCTGGCCCACCATGTGGTTGGTCTGGCTGGTTTCCTTCATTTTCATTTGGGGTTCTACCTGTTCTTTTTTGATCTAACTTTGTGGTTATAACTTAACGGACCTCCAGGTTTAAATTCCTTGTCTCTATAACTGTGTTACTGACCACATAGATGTGGACACATTGGAGGTCAGAAGAAAGGCTATCACCTTGGATTTTCTTTCATACTTTATTATTCTATACCATTCTACAGTGCACAATTTACATTCAGTGCCTTAGCCGGAAGTAGTGTGCCCTTTATGTAGTGCTGTACAAAGTGAGGGTGTGAAGGTCATAGTGGTGAATGCGCATGTAACGCACTCGACTTTCATGTAGAAAACCAAGCTACTATCTTTACTAACAGGCTTGGCTTGGCTTTTTTCTACTGTAACCATGATCTGGCCAAACTGCGACATGCACTGCCACCTTGTTGCAGTCATGTCTCCTGGATGTTCGTGAGTTGTTCTGCATATTAACATTGGCTCCTTGATCACCTCAAATTTGATACAATATTCCAGAAAGAAATTTCCTGTGTTCCTCTGTATAAGAAGACCTATTACTTGCACAGGCTTTGGGTTGAGAAAGAAACAGTATTTATCAGTACGCCAATGTTTCCTGAATCTACAGGTGTTAAGAAAAATATTATTGACAAAACGTGACAATAGCACAGACAGTAAATATACAAATACTGGAATTTCACCCACTGTGACCTCCTCCCTTCACACCTTGTCAGTCTTTATATGACTTCAGCTACGTCGTCTGACTTTTGCTCTTGCAATAACTACTATGGCTTCTAGAGTTTGTTAAAATTCATCAAGGCATTACAGTAACAATGCATTTTTTTTGTAGCACCCACTGTGCCAAGCTTTAATGGGTGCTCTTGACATTTATATTAAGCTGAAGCACTGATTGCAAATAATAGCATTAGAGCCACATTCAGATGTGAGGTGTACAAAGTTAAAGCTATCAGTATGGAATGGAGTATATTAGTGGAACAATCAGGAATTTAAAAAATGTCGGGTTGATCAGACTGTAGTTGATTTATCTGACAAAAAGTCAAAGAGATAATGAGAAATATTCAAATGAACATACTGTTAGAAAATTACACTTTGTGTGATTCATTTGATTGTGAAGTTTGTAACAGACAGGACAATCAAAGCTGTTCATCATTAAAGACATTAAATTAATTCCTCGCTCACAAGTTGCACAAGGAGTGACAGTGTTATGTAGTTCTTCATCTGAGCAATTTTTCCCTTGCCCTGTGCTCACTAATCTATTCAGCCATTTGCTGTGGACAAATGTAAGATAGTGAAGACCTGATGAGAATGAACAGCTGATGAGTGTGACTTGTGGAGTGAGGGAAAGGTCAGCCAGAATGATGAACTCTTCAGGTCAGGTGGCATCAAGCTAAGTATTGATCACTCTCCTGTATGGACCTGTGTAATCAAGCTGGTGTCTTTGCTTAGTAAACCTATTTGTCTACACAGTTGATTGTTATAAAAGAGGGCTGGGAGGCAGTCTCACAAAGTAATAAGCTGTCCTGTAATGCTGCATGCAGACAGAAACACTCTCATGCACACTAGCCATTGTCCAACTTTAAATGAGATCTGCGATCTGACACACTGGGTTTAACTGCTGAGTACTGGAGCTAGACGATGGGTGTTGCAGTCCTAAATGACTCCAAGTGCCCAAATGGGAAAACTGTGGATCCTAAATGAGGCATTACTAAAAGAATTTGGATTCCTCCCACTGCACACAGAGAGGGTTGGAAAATAATATTTTATTTAGAGTTTAATTGCAGCTTGTGGCCCTGAGTGCCCCATCAGATAAACTATAATGGAATCTAATATGATCGTAATGGTTACTGTCTTCACTCTGCATGATCCTGGTGCATATGGCAATGCAAGGATTTGTCCTTTTCTCTTGTGGGGAAAAAGAATTACAGATCACAAAGCAGTGAGTGGAACCCTAACAAGACAGATGCATTGTTAAGTCTGTTAGATTATCTCAAGCTCTTACCCAAAGCCACATAGAGTACAGCAGAATGCAGCAGGATGTCTACAGTAGTAGAAGATTACAAATATTCTAGGAATGCAAAATGTCCTTTTCTTGAATTTGGCACAAAAAACAGACATTTTGCATTCACTAGAATACAAAATATTATGTTTCTTCCATTTTGACAAATTTTCAATATAATAAGGTACCTATTTGAACATACCTGCATTTGTATCGCTTGGTAATTGCTATGACTGACTAGCTGTTGTAACCATGAGCCGATGGTCTATGCTGCAAATAAATGGCCAAATTTGCTCCAGCACCAGGAAAAACCATGCTCCTCTGCTCATTATAGTATGTCTGACTGTGAAGCCCTCAAGTTTCACTTACAGGAGGATTTGTCATGGAGCTGGTGTCCACTTGATTCACTTCCAGCTGCAGTTGTGAAGAATTCATCACAAGAGTAGCCTTTGACTTCACCCTTTTGTTAGTGTGGAAAGAGTTTTGGATAAAAGGATAAAAGGGCAAGGACACACAGAATCCTGAAGGCCTAGTCAGGATCTCAACAAAAGGACCCTGAACTCATCAAAAGGTCAACACTACAAAAGTAGCATGAAAGGACTGTTGTTTTGACATCACTCTTTTTAAAAGTCAGTATCATCCATTTTATTCATAGAGAAAAAGATAACAATGTAGACAGATGAGACTGCTGAGAAGTGATTGTCAGGAGGAGCAAGGCATGCAGCAAATGACATGACACACTTCCAAAGGCATGCTGGCTGAGACAACAAATCCACCCTCATCTTTATCTGTGATCAAAGGAAAGATTTATGATTCTCTGCATTTGTAGTCCACTCTCCTTCCCCCTATCTCCCTGCTTCTTCGCACATTGTCTGCCTGAGTTAGGGCTATCAAAACAAATTTGCCAGCTGACATTTCTGACCCTCCGCCATTGCGAGAATGAAATTTCCCCAGAGTGACACTTTCATCAGGCCACTTACTGTCTTGACCTTCTGCAACTTGTGCCCTTTCTGTGGTATAAACAGGGCTAATGCGCAGCAGCTTCAAAGTCTGGGGGCTATCTTAAGTTGCATGAACACACCATATGCTGGAGTCACAGCTTGTCTCACTCTCTTGTCTGGACTGACAGACAGCCAGTAGGTCAGATGGATGGTACTGATGGCTGAGACAGTGATGGATTCACTAGGTTGACGATAGTCAAAGGAAGAACAGTGACGAGCATATCGAGTTAGCTGACATTCCCGATTGATCACAGTGATGGGCAGTTG
>JAUBNQ010000012.1:7944022-7956773 GCA_032353495.1 Ctenopoma kingsleyae | reverse complement strand
GAGAGTCGGCGAAAGAGCTGGTATCAGAGGTCCTTAGGCAACGTCACAGATTCAATGTTTACACTAACATGACAGACACAAATACAAATATGCCATACAGTATGTCATCACTCTGTGATTCATAATCCTTTAAACAAGACAATGACTACTCTGATGCTCTATGACAGATCTGCATGTCCAGAGTTGTAAACAGTTCACCAAAAGATGACCTTTGCACGCTATTTTATTTGGCTACCAGAGGCTTAATATATTTAGAAAACAAAGATATATCAAGATATCAGGAGCTTTTTTTTTTTACTATTTAGAGCACCGACTCTCATTAAGAGTAAGTATGTAAAAGAAAGACCAGCTTTTCAGTTCCACTTAAACAAGTTATAATTAAATAAGTAACAGTTCCTTTTATTGGAGAAAGGTAGTGACCATGGTTTAAAAAGGTAATAGTTGACTGTTGGTATAGTAGGCTGCAGGGCGTAAACTACAACCTCCAATGCTGAAGTCACCTTTCATCTTTATACAGTATATTCCCTGGTGGTCTTGTGCTTAGCTTTTGGTGTTCTCACCACTGAAGCCTGGGTTCAATTCCCTGTCAGGGAACAGAATTTATTGTGTTTTGTTTGTGTTGATTATAAAATCTCTCTCAGACAATGTGAAGCAACATGTTTATAACCAGCACATTATTCTACTCATCACAGTTCCTTAAACCCACTTTACCAGAACCTCTGACTAAATACAGAGCTTAATATCACTGATGTTTGAGAGCTGCCCTTTCCCCTCATAGACAGATTAGCTTACAAGCAAGAAATGCATCAGAACAGCTAATAAACTATTCCCATGTAAACTCGGAGTGACACTGCACTGCCATTGTCTAAACTTTATTTAAGCAGGCAGGTTGACTAACACACTTTCATTCACAGTGACAGCCTGGTGGGGTTTCTGCAGAGTGAGAAAGGTTTCATGCAAGCCAAGTACTACAGTCACTGAATATGGTTCCATTAGGATAAAGTGCCTTGCTCAAACACAGTTGCAATTGTATAATTGTCTGAGGTATGGAAGGAATGTGCAGCATTAGTTTCTTTCAGGTCTCACATGCAGAATTTAGCCCCTGCTTAGGGGATTTGAAAGAGCTACTCTTTTAACTGCAAATACACTTCCCTTTCCATTAGGCTATCACTGCCCCAAAACTTCATATTGGTTTTCTAGCAGACTGGAACCAATCTTCACAGCAGGAATACTTCCCAAGAGCGCCTGCCAGACTATCTCTGTCTCACAAACAGCTCAACAGGCCTCTATTTGTGCAGCCGTTTCTATACTGCTGTTGCAAAAACCGGTTATTGTGAGCAGGTAATACTTGATGTATCCACACATGAAAAATATATTCATGAAAGGCTTTTGCATAGATTTTTTTGCCAAATCATGTAACTGTAAAAACAAGACTATACATTTGTGAAATAAAAATGTACCAAGAAAGAAAAGTTAAATGAATGTAAAAGAAGGATCAGTACTGTGTATGTAGTTACAGGATATGTACAGGGGTGAATTAGAGCTTAGGGACTTACCAACCACACAAACATTTAGTATAACAAGACAGCACTGATTTAGATAACAAACACCAAACATTATGTTGTGGTGTAAGACATCAAAAGAACTGATGACAACCCCTTTTCAAAAGTGTAAAGTGTGGAATTTGCATTACGTGTGTGTGTGTGCTGTATTTATCTTCCTCAGCCGAGATGTGCTGCACAAATCTCTTGTAGCAAAGTAAAAGTAAGCAACTTTAAATCAGCAGTGTAGATTGACAGTGTATCTGGTGCAGCAAGAATAAACCTGTGAATAGAGAGAAACTGAAGTGGAAGAAGTGACTGAGCCTTTAGTTAAAATTTGCTCAGCCAAAGAAACTCAAAGTCAGCTAACTGGCAAATACAAATGTCCAAAATTGATAGATAAAGGTGAGCAAAGCATCATCAAATCAACGGACGTTCAACACAAAAGTTGGTTTGTTTGGGTAGTGGTCAATTCAGCCACTAGAGCCAGGTCACACTAAATAACTTAGATCATCAGCACAACGTCTTCTGCAACCAGCCGGTGTGCATCTGTGCACTAAATAAAAAAGGCACACTAGCTGGAGTCAATATAAAAATAGTATAGTAACGCCCTGTGGTGTAGTAACTATTGCACATGCCATCTCTGAGACTGGTATCCACGGAAACATGTCTACTATGCAAGTACTAGAATGCCTTTTGGATTGAAAATGTAAAATCTAACACAACAGGGATCAACCCCCCAAAAAAACGTGGATATATAACAAAGATCAACTGCTGCTTATACTGCTTTGTACAAATAAAGTTAAGCTGGAGCCAGCTCAAAAGTGGAATTTGGTATATATGTTAGTCTGTCAGACTGTCAGTTCATGTTTGTTCCCTTCACAGAATGCAATGCAACCACAGCACCATGGTAACAAACTACTCTGTATTAGTAAAGGCTCATGCTATCCTAAAAATACTCCAGTCAAAACTCTATAGAAAAGAAATCATTTCCAAAGTATAGAAAACACTAGGCAAAAAAAGAAGAAGGTTTAAGGTTTAAATGTGTTCCCTCTGCACACTAACAATGAGAGCTTGATTAGAAGTTAGGTTGACTGTGTGAGCACCCCTGGGTGCTGTCTGAAGAATATTTTCTGACAGGTTTCCCTGTCTTCAGATTGTAACATAAATCTAAAAGACATTTAACCTTCTACATGCAACAGCGTGGAAAGAATCTTGTGTTAAAACAAACTATGGATGTATAATGTGTGAGTGTGAGGCTGTGGATTAGTTGTGGTTTAAAGAGTGTATGTGTGTGAAGTGGCCTATGGAGACTAAAGTGCTGAAGGAAGAGGTTTTAGTGTGAGCACATCAGGTCAAGATGGGTAACTGAGACTGCCAGTGGAGTGACTGTGCATGTTCCTTGTGTGTGCACGGATGGATCAGTGTAACTCAGATTGCGTTAAGTGTGTGACTGTCACAGCGAAGTAAATGTGTGACTGTCATTTGGACAGCTGAGACCCGCCGTGTCCTGATGTCTGCACAGCCGCCCACTCCAATATGTCTGCAGAGCCATACGAAACCTGCTCCAGGCTACGAGAAAAATGTTTTGTGTACAGGCAGTGATCAATGCCTGTTTAGCTCTAAAGATCTGAAAAACATACTCATACACATCTACAAATATATATTTATGATATAAGCACACAAAACAGAACATCTTTGAAAACAAGTGGACCTTTACTCACTGAGAGAAAGTGACTTTGAACCATTTACAGCCAGTTGGTGATAGATTATCATTTTTCTCCTGTATGCCTCAAACAAAAAGGTCTGTCGATCTTCTACTTATCTGACATCTATATACTTTATTATCTGACACCTGCAGCTGCACACTGAGTGTAAGAAAGAGAGTTGCTCAGGAAAATGAACATATCTGACTCAAGGCCATTTAGGAAGCAATCACAGTGAGCATAAATGGACCACTGACCCCTTTAGCTTAATCCAAAGAGGTTAATGCATTAAAAATGGAACACTTCCAAGCACTAAAATACAAGGACATCCAGTTGAAGATTCACTTTTACTTTAAATGCCTAAATACACTATCCCCAACACCTCAAGACTTAGTTATGCTAATATTCAACAAAAAGTTGCTGGCCCAATAATGTTCTATAGAACTTTTGAGAAGAATAGCAGCTTGGACTTACTGGGAATTCACATTGAAAGCACAACGTAAGAAATTCTATTCAATCCACACGGTTTCCGACCTCCATTCAGTGTCTCTGTTTTCAGAACAGTGGACTGTGTGTCTGTCTAAAGGAAGGGCAAAGGGACAGCAGTCTTTCCCAGACTGACTGACAGCAGAAATTTACTGGACAAACATAGATTTCATGACAGCTCAGCAGAAAGACGTTTTTCCCATGTGCTGCAGAGGTCAGAGAAAGTCAGAAATACAAAGCTCACAGCGACACAGGGAGTCGGATCAATTATTACAGATACTGGCAAAAACTTTTTAAACAGATTAAACTGTTGTCTGTGGAGGTCACACTACACAAAATGTCCCAGGTTTCAGGGGTGACATGCATCTATATACATACGTATACGTATTTATTAGATTGCTATTAAAAACACAGTAGCCACTGCTACTGGAAAGTCCAATAAGTCACTTAAGTCTTGGTTGTAACATGGCCAGACATTTGAGACCAAATAAATTCCGCACCATCTTAAAAACTGATAAAATTTCAGAGCTGTGTTCACAACTTGTTCCCACTGCCCTCAAGTCACGTGATGTTCATCATTGGCATAAAAAAATGAAAGTGTCTTGCAGCCTGTCAGCAACACTCCTACATTTGCTGACACTCTGTGTACACAGTCACAGTCAGTTTAAGTCTCCATCCACATTGGCCTTGAAAGACCACTCAAGAAACATTTCCATTACTGGAGAGAGCAGTGGAGCACACTTATGGTGGGGAGGGGTCACTGAAGTGGGAATGTACAGTATATTGAATCAACAGACGTGTGCAGAGTGTAGTCAGGACAAAAGTATAGTACAGTAGAACTGTGCAGGGTCTGTAACAAGCAGCATGCACATACATACTGGAGTTCTAAAATGCAGGAAAAGGTGGGTGGGACATGCAGTCAGATAAAAAGTGTGCATGTGTGTGTGTGTGGGTGTGTTGGAAGGGGTTGCAGAAAGAGCTAGATGCCACAAACTACAAGATGCATATGTGAAGAGAGAATAAACATGGGAGGCTGAGGGTGAAGCCTGGCTTCAAGTATGTACAAGTATGTACCCTGTTCCTGGGATCTGTGTGGCTTTGGTGACAGGAGATGCTGTGTCAGGAGCAGCAGATGAGGAAGCAGGCCAATGGGGCTGTCAGACAACTCTGCGCCCACATACAGTATACGGCTCTTTGTGCCACTGGGAAAGGCCTATTTGTCAGTGAGAACCGTGGCTGTGTACAAGGTTTCAAATGTACAACTTAACAAAATGTTTACAGAACGCCTTGAAAAGAGCCACAGAAAAGTCTTTTCCTTTCATTCTTGTGTTTATTTTACTGGCAGCTGTCAAATTTGCTAAGAGATATTGCCCTCTTGTTTCCAGACTCACTGGCATTCCTTTATGGGAAAATGTCACATATTATCTTTTACACTGTGGGATTATTTGAGTTGTGCATGCAGTGAGTCACATCCATGCACAATGATATTCTTACATAATTTAGGGTACTCAAGGATTTGTTTTTGTTGACTTGCCCAGCATTTACAACAATCCCTATGAGGTTAGGTTAAATTATGAAAGACTCATGTTTGATGAACAATATTATGAGCTGTGATATGCTGATTTTAGCAAAAAAAAAATTGAGCAATGTCATCACTTTCTTACACTGTTTCCTGCAATCTAAGCAAGTCTGGTTTCATATATTTCAAATATTGTGTTTATCCAGGTAGAGTTTAAAGGGTTCAGTCACAGTTTGGTATTGTCTGTTGGTATATTATCACTCTATTATATAGATTCTAGGACTGTACTGTAAGCTACATTTTATTTAACTTCATCTCCATCCCCTGCTTACTTTAGCTTCTAAAGGCTCTATGCATTTTGACAACACTTAAAGATTTAGCTTGTTGTGTTCAGCTCTGGGTTATACTTAGTGTGGGTGGACAGAGCAGCAGTGACAGCAAAGTGGAGGAGGAGAATTTTCTCTGCTCAAGAAAAGGTGAGGGATGGCTACATTGCATTCTGGGCTTTTGAGTCTACTGCTGGTAAAGAAATTGTCTCTTTGCCACCTCTTTCTCTAGATTTCTCTCTTCTGTGACAGTGAAAAGATGCTGCACAATGCTGAGAGGGGGGAAGAAGCTTCAGCACTTTGGATTCTGAGCTGAAAATGTTTGTGCTTTCAATTGGTATCGCAGTGCCACTGGAAATATCTGTACATGATGTCATACTGCCTGTCTGGCCATTTACCCACAGGAAGAAAAAAGACACACATGATGCACATCAACAGCAGCAATTTTGTAACAGTACTAGCTGGATGCTTGTCTTGAAGCAGATGCTAAAACTTTGTCACTGGATTAAATCTACTTCATCAATATTTTGAAAAGCTTCCTGATCCCAAAATAGTGCTCCAAATTCTTTGCAGTCAATCCAGAGGCAACATCTCCTATTTTCAGTATTCATTATTCCACAACGTATGGCCAAAAACCCCACAAAGCAATATAATTAATCCTGTGGAGGAGGGTAATTTATTTTCTTTGGCATGGTAAGATAATTAAGCAGGGGGCGGACAGGATTTTGAGTGCACTCACTTGTTGCCGCCTCACGTCCTGGCATCTTTCCCAACACTTTGAGTTGACGTCAAGATACAATTACTCACCCAATAAACCACCTTCTGTTTTTGTGGGAAGCACTAATCTGAATTTTGCAATATCATGGTTAAGATTAATTTGAATTAGCATGCAGTGGACATCTGTGTGCTTTTAAAACTGCGTATGCATTCAATACATGTTTCAAGGAAAACTGACTTACAAAGCTCTACATTACTGTTTATTATAGAGATATTAAAAATTAAGAGATCAATTTTGTCTGCCTTGAAGGTTGTATTTGTACATAATGTGATGTACTGTTCAAATAATAATAAGGATGCACAGTTACTGGTATTTCAGTGATGCATTACAACACAACAAAACTGACTATGATAAAACAAATTTTTCAGTTTGACAAGCATGTGCACTGTATGCTGTATTCATATTGTGAACTGACCCATTAACTTATCAACTACATACTGAAATGGTGAGTCAGAAACGGTATTTAAACTCGGTGGTGACAGTAGTTAAATCTAACCTTGTAAATCAGTTGTATTGTCCAATCACCAATATACAGATATATCTGATAAATATATGTCAGTTCAGTAAAAGACTTCCGCAATCCGTATCCGTATCCTCACTCATACTCCCTCAGCCTCCTCACTCATTGATCTTTGCTCCTCTGAAAAGTAATGACTAAGATGTCCTTCATGCAGGTGAACTGGAACAGTTTCTGGATTGTGTGAAGAGAGAGGAGCAAGGGTCAAGGGGCAAGGAGACATGAAATAAGGTTATAAGAGGCACTCTGTGTGTGTGTGTGTGTGTGTGTGTGTGTGTGTATATGAATCTGCCCGTGTACTCATGCAAAGTTGTCATATAATTCCATTTCTGCCACTTAAATTACCCATCAAATTTCATTCTAGCTGTGGAGAGTGCCTCTTACAGAATTACATAAAAAATCTTCCTCAAATCCTCACTGGCTACTCTGACTGAAAAGCAGGGCAATCAATCAGTTTGTCATAATGGGATCAACATGACTTAAGGCCAACAAGTCACGCACCAAAGTGTTAATAAATATATGAACAGACTTTCAAACATGACTCAGACTCACATACTGTATTTTCAAAGTAGGGCATGGCATCAAGTTACTTTGGTATATTTCCTTATCAATATATATTTTTTAATATTTTTAGACCTAAATATGTTAGTAAAGTAATAACAGATGAATGTGGATCTCGCTCAAGTGAGAGAAACTCTGCTAATATATCATGTAATTTAACCCCACAAAGAATAATGTCTAAACTGTGGGATTATCCACTGTATGATATGAATTATATGTACATATCAACATCATTTCTATCATAGTGACAGCATAGGTGCTTTTAGATGATGTCAGATGACATAGCTATGTTACATCATTGTATATATTGGGGTGGCATGATAGCTCAGTGGGTAGAGGGTGAGTGGTTCAATTCCCAGCCCCACAAGGCTACATGTCCAGTTGTCCTTGGACAAGACACCAATATCCCGTGGTAGCGCTGACACAGGTCTAGCAGCTGTTCAAACAACAATTTCAATAAAGTATCAATCATTATTATTATTATTATTATTATTATTATTATTATATCTGAGTCACTGCAGTCAGAATTTAAGAATCGTGTTTAGATGTTACCAAAATTCTCTTTTACAGTATTTATGTAGTACCTGTGTAAGTCTGACTTTTTGCCTAGATATAAGTTAAAGATGTTTCATAAATACTGGCCCCCATTTTAGCCCAACAGACAACATTCTCAAGAGAAACATGGCCTAATTTTTATCTCAATAAAGACAGTGAGTGGGCGAGTGAGCACAGCACAGCTCAGTTCAATATGATCTGATTATGGTGTCTGCTGAGAAAACACTGCCTGAAAACATTTCCTTCACAACAGCTTTAAGGTTTCCATTGTGCCTTTGTTTTCCGTACTGCGGTATCATAAGGTTCCTATCCCTGTCAGTGGACATGCTAGCAGTATGTCGGGTGTGCGGCCTGCCCGGGGGGACAGTGACTTCCCTACAACTGTTCCCTGTCACAGTAGCCCATAATTGGGCCCCTACTTCTCACAAGAGCATGTGTTTGTATATGTGTGTTGGCGCGCATATGTGTGGGTGCTTGTGCACTCGCCTGTCAACCTCGTGGATGACGCACAGATCCATGGGCACCGAGGAGCCCTGAACTGCTATGAAGACATTCTGTCAGCTTAGAGATGCTGGGAACTGCTGAGATAGTTCAATCTGCAAGCCTTTTTCACAAGGTTAAATTTGGGGATTTTCGGAAGGGATGTGCTATATCTGATCGCAGTGGAATAGTGCAGAAATAATAGATGTATGCTGTGAAAATGCACTGCAGGGAGCAAGATTTGGACATAATAGTAGAAATGTGATACAGAAGAGCAATTCTTTGTTATCACTTGTGAATGTTGGCTGTAATGCTGAATGAAGCAGTTCATACCCAAGTCGTGACTTTAATTTGAGACGGATTTTTAGAATAGAATATAGTGGGAGACACGACTTTGCTTCCATGTAAACAGGGTTGTAGGAGAGCTTGTACCAATGCGTGAGATAAGAAAGCACAGCAAGCTGAATTCAGGCTGGATTCAAAAGTGTTGTTCTTTGTGAAGCAAACACAAACAGACCATTATGCTCCAACCAAGGAAAATACTCTGGCACATTAGGTCTCCAAAGAGGCTGAGAAACTCCTGTTAAGCTATTATTACTACACGCTGCTCAATTTAAGGATGGTGTCAAAATACAGTTGATTCTACCGACTTGCAAGCAAATAAGACTTCCTAACTAGGGCGGGGTCTTTCTCAGAGGGTGTTTTTTGGCAAAAGTAGAGCTACACAAAGTTTTATTTTTGTTTATTTATTTCCAGTTCATTTTTTCTGACTTGTCTCTGATCTTTGCTTTTTTATTTGTGCAATGCTACAGAACAAACACTCAGCTGGCAATCTATCAGGTACACCTACCTAAAACCAAGACAATCTACAGACCTGCAATCAATCCTCTCTTCATGAAAGTAATAATGTTCAGTTTTTGCGCAAACTGTTTGAGAAAGGTGTTGATTCACCTTTGTCAAGATGTAGCTTGTCTTGCCACTGAACTGTATCACATCACACAGAGGTGTTTCTGTTACGAGACTGCATTAGTTTTAGTTAGGTGTACCTAAGAAACTGCAAACTGAATGTACATTCAGCCCTGTCAAAAATATTCAAATAAAGCAATCTGAGAAGAAAACTCTTGGTGAACAGCTTTAGTTTTGGTGAATAGCTTTATGCAACCTGTGGTGATAAGCTACAAGTAAACAATGTTTATTTTAGTGGTTCACAAGCTAAAAAAAGATAGGAAGCACTTCAAAGCATATATGAAACATTTTGAAACAGCATTTACTTGACTGGCTAGTTAGGATGACGTAGCTTTTACAACTGAAACTAAATCATGAAACATGAAGCGACTGAAATCAAAAAATCAAAAATGCTCTCCAGAAATCCTTTGCATAAAATCATCTGAATTCACCCTGCTGCTTTAAATCTACAAACATGGTTTCTGTCAGAAAAGCAGTTCTGACATACTGTGTGTTTGTACTAATAATAAAGCAGAGAAACTAAACTATCTTTAATTGCGTCCAATCATGCTAGTGTCTATTGCATTGAGTAAAGGGTGGTTGGATGGAAATGTGATTGATAACCAGGAGCTCTGTAGTTACTATAAAACCTCTTAAGAATAGTGAGCAGAAGGATGTATGTATTACCTCACCTCCCACCCGTTCTCTGGTACAGACCAACCATGCTTTATTTCTTACATGATGAGTCTTGATAAAACACAATACAGTACGTAAATGCAAAGTTGCTGGTGTACAATCAATATACCGTAAATACCCAAACCATGACCTTATTTGAAAAATGTAATTTTTCCATCTACACACATCAGTCCTATCCCTCCTCCCTCTCTTCTCTTTGCTCCCTTGAGGTCAAACATTGGAGATGCTGCTCCTCCTGACAAGTGAGCCCTCAGGGAGATGGTGGTAGTGAAGACTCTTGTTGCTGACACCTGTGATGTGTCCATCCTCTGGAGAGGCGAGTCTGACAGTGAGAACACCTATAAGCGGAGGTGCTGTCAGATTATGCAGTAGCCCAGAGGAGCAATGCATTAGAGGCGGGTGCTGTTAGAGGAGTGTGGTTCAACATGTTCAATGATAACTGCTGGATGGTTGCCATGAACACTGGGCTTCTTTAGAAACAAAGGTGATTTAAGAGCTAGTATAGGATAAGTGTCCCTATGTTGTCAAATTCCGAATATTTGACACCTTTCTATTAAAAATGAAATGGAGATATTACAGGTCACATAAAGACTGGCACAATGTGAGAAATACCAGCAAAACAGGAAGCCAGAGTGAGTCATCACTATACTTTTACAATACCTCAAGATATACCGGTAAGCACATTGAGTGATAATTTAAACGGGACTGTCAGCACAGCATCAGTTTAGTGAGGTCCATACAAAATTTAATTAAGAAGAGCATCGCAGTTATAAAGAACACTGCTCCGTTTGGTGTCAGAGGGCTGCAAAAGCTGCAGAATTGCACCTGGTAATCCTTCTTGATAGCAATGATTTACATTAAGATGATACTCAAAGACAGGAGGTGACAGCACAAGAGGCAACAAGCTTGTTCTCCTAATTTCAGGACGTGAGCAATATGCCATTGAGAAACCAGTTTTGTAGTTGATGTGCACATCCACAACTCCACATTAGAAAATGTTACTGTGTGTGAATGAATGATACCAAAGAGGAATATTAGTAAAAATTTGTATTTTCTTTTCTGTTTGTGTTATTCACTTTATTTTCTTTATCGGCATTAAGACGTTCTGACAGGCCACACTAGTTTCAAGAAAGCACGTCTTTGTGAATGATGCATATTCCCTCAGTTTTTATGAGCTGCAGTAAAATCAGCCATCATATTCATTATTATAATAATGAACGTCTAACAGTTTGCTTCTGATGAATACAAAATTTACTGGACAGCTTTAAATCTACTAATTTCTTTTGTCTGATATTTATAACTTTAAAAAGAACACAAATTGTCAAACTGTCAACAAAACAGCCATCTTTGTATAACAGCAAATCATGATGGTTTGATGCAGGAATGATTAATGCAAATACATTCAGAATTACAAACTCCAAGATCATCAATAATTCACTGAATGGCATACTGTATACACATCAGATATATTTTTAACAGTTAAAATAACTATTTTAAACGAATGGAAGTTTTATTGAAGTGCATTTATGCCTTATCAGCTGAAGCCACATTCATTGCCTGCTGGTAAAATCCTGTGGGCACCAGGTAATTTCTCTCAGCCAAAAGTGCCACTGTACAACTAAAGGTGCCGCTGAGTGCAACTATGATACTCAAGTCAAAAAGGGAACACAACATTCATGGAGGCCAAACCAACATGAATAACTAGAGTACAATTTTTAATTTGTCAAGTAGCTCTGCAATTTAATAAATCTGCAATTCATTATAAATGCAAGTATGTGTGGAGGGTAAACCTCCCTCAGCTCACTAACATACAGATTAAAAGATTGGTTCTCTGAAAGAAGACAAACGATATAGGCATAGTTTTCTGACATTAGATTTTAAGTTTGAATATATTTTCACAAATGCTACCAGGCTGATTAATCCTAAAAATTTCTTGTTTTAGATGAAGACATTTCCAGACATCATTAACTGGAATTTGTGGCCAGCTGTTTTCTGCCTTACTGCAAGCTCACAATTCGAAATACTTCTAATTAGCTAATGCAGGTTAAAAGGAATGATTTATATTATGTTAAATGCACTGTCAATCATCAGTGATAGTGTTAGGAGTATTCAGAAGGAGATGTACACTATGAGGTGGAAGTGGGGAGTAGGTGGACTGAGGGGATAACAGCAATTCAGAAATAGACATGCTAAAGAGGAGATTTATAAAAACAAGATGAGAAATGACAAAGTGTGGAAGGTAAGGGTGGTGGTGGTGGTGGTGGTTGAGGGGGGTTGGTGACAGAGACTCTAAGTGGCAAAACCAAGAATGGAAGTGACAGGGCAGGAGTACAGAAGAAAAAAAGTGGGGAGAGCAAAGCCACAGAAGATTACAGATTCACACGCAACCTCACTCTTTTCAGCTGACGCAGGAGAAAAGCTGCACTGTAGATTCGCATAACGAGACCACTGGACCATCATTAAAATCTGGATGCCGCAAGACAAACTGAGCCCCACCTGACTGTCAGCTGGTGTTGCCCCCCAGAGAAACGCGCCTTGTTGAACCTGCTTCTCTTCTGTCAGCACTTTCATAAATAATTCACCAAGCACTCTGGGGCAAGCAAGCCACAGAGTCTACAGTACTTTTCTCCTGTCTTTCTCT
>JAUBNQ010000012.1:7930048-7943617 GCA_032353495.1 Ctenopoma kingsleyae | reverse complement strand
CTTTCATAAATAATTCACCAAGCACTCTGGGGCAAGCAAGCCACAGAGTCTACAGTACTTTTCTCCTGTCTTTCTCTGCATTATTTTATTGCCCCATATTTGCACCGCACAAACAAGATGCAATCATTTACATATTTTGAGGAGACCTTAGGGTGCAGGTGATCAGAAAAGTCCATTCAGAGGGAAGTTAATTAGAGCTGCAGATTTGGGGTCTGTGCTGTTCTAAGTTAATGATGTAGCTTATTGTTCATAATGCAAATTGGAGAAACATCCAGCTGTGCTTGAGAAGCTCCATCAGTATTCAACATATTTTTAACAGAAAATGTACTGTTAAAAGAAGAAAGATTTACAAAAAACATGGAAGCATAAGCACAAGGGATTAGGGATGTCACTGATTAATCAATTGATAAATAACTGTTAATCAGCATCCACATGGCTGAATAAAGTGCATGCACCTACTTGCCATGAAAGGAAGTAACAAGAATGGTTTTCTGTGCTACTGTGGGAGTCATCTGGATGAACACTGCAGTAGAAAGTTCTCTGGCTCATCGTTAAGAGGGGCTAAGTGTCTGCCTACGCCCCTTCACACCTTCAGCCGCTGACCTGCTCATCTCCTGTATTTAACCCCCATTTTCCCTTCACTCGTCACCAAATTGTCTTTGAATCTCCTGTGTTTCAGGCTGTCCTGCACTCTACTCTTGCAACCTCTAGCGTGTGTGTGGACCATCCCTTGTCCTCCATCTACTATATCTGGTGACCGTATGGCTTAACACTTGTTTGTTCTACTTTTGGAGGATTTTAGCTCTTTCCACATGTTTTATCTTATGTAACCTTGCTCCCTGCCTAGTTAATATGCTAAACTGTAATTTTAGATGATGACTATCAATCTTAGGGATTTTATTTTTGTTGTTCTCCTTGTGAAGAACTCAGCTGTGATACTTCAGTGGAGATGTGCAGAAACATAAATGTAAACAGATCATTTTAAATCCATGTTTTTCACTGTTACAAAACAGTGGTTTCGGATTTAATCATTTAAGTAATTAATTCAAGAATATTGGAAGCAGGAATAAGTGTGAATATACCAACTGTAACTCCAGACCAATCAAACGCCTTATGACCAGAAAAAAAAAAGAAGAGAAAAGTACCCTGGATCTGTATATTCCTATGATAAAACACAGTATTTGACATACTGGAGGAGAACATCCATAACTACACATTCTGAAAACAGCAGGAAACTCAGTCAACTCTGTGTAAATTCATACCTTCTGCCATAGAAATACTAGTTTTCTTGCCTGTTATGTACGGCTCCTATCTGTTAGCCTCCCTGTCTACAGACAATAGAACCAATATTTTTTAATACTGTGAAACTTGTGATAACCTGTTGTAACCATTGCAACAGCACACACATACTGTATTTTTCATCTTATTTGTGCAATGTCATCAGTTTTAGTGACTTAGAGAGCCTCGAAAGCCTTCATAGGGAAGTGCATGCAATAAATACACACTGTGCGAGGTACACTATAGTTGTAGGTGAAGTTTGTGAAGGATCATAAAAAAACAAACCTCTATCTCATTTGACACATTCAACACTACTAAAGCCTGAGACTGACACCACTGTTATTTTTACATTAAACTATATGACCAGAAAAATCATGGAGGCGTGAACAGAGTGAAACTGAATCTTATTGCAAGGTATCAGAATCAGTAATGTTATTCCTCAGCATGGGCCTGGTTTTGCTTCTTGCACCAGTGCTTGTGTTGCAAAGGATGGAATCACTAATACACATGCTGTGCACACATACACACACATGCAAACACTACCCCACTGTTCCATTTAGGATTTTACAACCTGTTTACCCTGTACATTTTAGACACTTAAATACTTCAGCAAGTAAATGTCAGTTGTAGTTTTATCATTCACCAATCTGCTCTGCAGAAACTGGGTCATGAGGTGTCAAGATGGCTTTAACAGATGAGAAACTTACTGAACCATCCTTCCTCACTCTCCTTTTTCCACTCAAAATGAGGCCCTCTATTTTTTTCCATCCACCACTGCAGCTTCTGCACACATGCCTCAATATCTCCTCCTCACTGACCCACCCACTACCACCCCTCTCTCTTCTTATCTTCTGCTTTACTCGCTCACACTGTCTTTATTCTGCAGGGTTGAGGAAAGATCTTTTTGTGTTTAACTATTTTTACCACTGTGTATGTATCTTTAAGGTTGCATTTCTGGCTTTCTTGAAAAAAAAAAAAAGATGAAGACGCCACTTACCTCAGACTTGAGTGGCCATGATCATATCAAATGTACTGAATTTTATAGCTGAACAAATCTGAATGTGATTCTGGGTAATTACAGAATTACAGATTATTTGACCTAGCGCTAAAGCAACGTAGTGCTTGTCAATCTTGTCCACGATCCTATTTATTATTACATTTTATGGCCAAAAGTATAAGGACACTTAAACATCCATCTATCTACATTAAATTACCTCCATATTACACCTCCAAAGTAAATTTACATTAATGTGCTGCTCTAACAGTGCCTCTGGGAAAGTATTCCACATTCCTGCCCACCTCAAAGATACTTGATGAGATTGAGGTCATGGTCAATGAAGAAGAACCATTTCAGGAGAAATTGCCACACTGTTCAAAAACACTATGAGAAAAAAACAGAAAACGTTTGTTGAAACAAATCTAGGGACAATTACTTATCAAAATAGTTTTGGAAGCACAAAACTACCCGTTTAGAAACAATAAGATTACCTATTACTAGAAAGTGGATAATGTTATTTTTTACCCTGTGTAATATGTGGGACAGTAACAGATCCATTTTAATCACAGTATATGATAAAATGAAAAACCATTAAAGACAGAGTCATGAGTATTTACATTTAGTACAGCTAACAAATTAAATTTACCCAATCCACTGGTACTGCTTTAGCATATTTAAAGAAGAAACCTCAGTGTAATCAAAAACTACGTATGCTTACCAGTGAGATACCGTTTGTGTATTCAATAATCACTAAGAGCGAGGTGCGTGGTGATCTGTAATTTGCATATTCCCAGTAGCTCACTTTGATAATCGTTTATCAAACTGATGAATGGTTGTCATATTATGCCTGATTTGTATAGATACTTCACAAATGTCTGACTGAAACAGATTCTTTGCAGAAGCGACTGTTCAGTGAAAAGTAGGGGGTACAACCAAGCCTTATTGGTGACTGAAAGGTAATTAGTATCTTGGTGTTCTGTGTATTGCAAGTATGAAATATGCTCCAGCTGCTAATGACGAGCTGCAGACTGAAGAAGACATGATTCATTTGCAGTGTTGTTAACAAATACGAACAATGAACAGAATTAAACCAAAAAGTAAGAAATGAGATGATTTTACAGCCTGACCACCAGTGCACTTCTGCCAGCATGCAAACCCCAGAGAGCAATTCAAGAACTTAATGCTAACAAGGTCAACACGCAGATACACTGCACCACTCTCCCTTCCAGGTTTTATTACAGTAATGCATTTAGACAACTAGCCTCATTTCTCCAATATGAGCTCATATATCCCTGTACTTGGTGCTCCAGATAGTCACTACAGCTTCCATGTAGGGTTCAGTTCCTTCAAAGAACCTCCCAGTGTCCTTTCCTCATGAGCCCCTTTTCTTCATATTACAATATCACTCATTTCTAGTTCTTTTCTATTCACCAACTGTTTGTTATCAGGTCAGAAGTCTGTGGAGATACTGCAATGTCTCTGCAGTGAAAACCAGACAAACAGCAACTGGGATTTGGTCTGATTTCACGGAAGAGCAGAGGTGACTGACAATTTGTAAGATTCAACCCTGGCGCATGCTAATGGAGGCTTGGAATGTGGCAAAGAAATGAATTGGGTTTCATAGGACTCATGCCTTTTTTGTGAATTGCTTTGAACTATTCTTAAAAGAAAATCCCCCAAGTCATGTTGTGAATATTTGGTGTGGCTTTAATGGTCTTACTCAAGAGTGTTCGCATACGCCTGTTTTGATGTGCTTTTTGAATTTGCAAGGAAAGATAAATACCAGAAATTTTTAATCTAAAATTTAATTAATTTGCTCAATATTGCAAAAATGTTTTCTTTTTGAGCTTGACAACTTTCTGACAGCAGCTGAAGAAACCATACAAACTACAGGTCCACATGCTAGCTTATTCTGGAGGTTCCACTACATCAGTCTCCTTCTCATCAAGAAATTGATGAGATGAACATTTAATTTCCGTAATGACTGAGCAAACTCACGGAGTCAAAAGCTCTGGAAGAAGTGTATCTTTAGTTGGGATTACCTTGTCAGTTGCTTTCTTTTTTGCTTGAGGTACAGTAGATATCCAGAAAAAACTGATATTTTAATAATTGGGTTGCAAAGCTGATAAGAACTACAAGTACAGTCTGCCATTACCTTCTTAAGAGTATACACATGATTGAACACATGATTGTTTTTGCGACTGTTATGGAAAGTCTTGCTAGAATTCCAGCACTGAATGGAAACTGCTTATGAGAGCATCCCAAGTCAGCAAGTCTGCTTGCTCAGGAGACATCTTCAGATTTCTTAATAGATAAAACCCTTAATTCAGCCACTGACACTTCTTTAAAATGGGTGTCAAAGCACCAGTGCGTCCATTAGCTCAGAAAGAGAAGAAAAAAAGAAAAATGGCTTGAGGGCAGCCTCAAACTTTAGACTATTTCTGGACAACTGGACTGTTTTTGCCCTAGGGGTGGAACATCCTTCAGGCGAATCCCTGATCCTCCTTATCTCTTCTCTTAGCCTCTACAACCAGGTCTTATCACCTCCTGGACAGTAATTAACAGGAATTACACAGAGCTCCTATCTGCTGAGCCCACGTCGTTACGACAAACAGCCCTTTCCCATTTAGGGCCTGTCTGCTGGGAGATTACCACTGGAGAAGGGCTCCTCGATCAGCAGGCAGTACACAACTGTTGTGCCAAGCTCAACCACAGCTTTTAGCCTCTTATGCTGATAAAGGCCCAGCTGGGTGGTGAAGTGAATATCTGTAATGTTTTACCTTTTGTGCACACATGGCAATATGAGCAGGCTTGTTATTTGTCAGGAAACGGTAATAATAATGTTTGTAATTAATGCTTTACTTAACCTATAAAGAAGAAGTTATTAAGAATAAGATATTGTGCCATTATATTCATATTCTATTTGAAATGCACCTCATCTCAGCTTCAGATAAAAGATACTGGCAGAGTTAGCGAATTCAAGGGTATTTCAGAAGCGACGCTTTTAGGTAAATTGGAGGTTTGTGAGCTGAAAATATCATTCCAACTATTTTGCTTGGGTAATAAAATGTGAATGGCACATACCTACATAATTATCTACATAATTTATACATTTAACCAGAGGAAAGAAAACACAAATGAAAAGATGGACAGCTCTCTCTTGTGCGCTCTTTCTTTACTCTCTCACTTTCTCTCCAAGCCCTGCACCCTCTAAATGTTTAACAGGATCCTTGAGAAAAGCCTCTCCACTTCTGTTTCCGTGGCAACTGGCATGCATTGGAATTGATGACATCTCCTGATCACCCACTTACTTTGTACTAAAAACACTCTCCCGGTGAACTTCGGCAATGGCCTTGCAGAAAGATGACGGCACAGTAGAGGGGAGACTTAAAGGAGAAAAAGGCTTTCCATTGGACAAACCTTTTTATTCTGTCTATCTGTAAACTCTGGCAGGATGGAGAAAGGACATTATTTCTGAAAAGCACAGTGACGAGCTCTTAAAATAATGAGTAAAGAAAATGGATTTAGGGAACGAGGCTAGTCAATCTTTCTAACTTAAGGGAACTGAACATGACAGGCCTAACAGAGCCTTAATAATTCATGGTCTGCTGAGTGCCTGTGGTGTGATTGTATACCTCTCTTACCTATGTGAACCAGGGTCTCAGCATGAATCTCTGTCCATTTAGCTCCTCCTTGAAGCTGCAACTTGTTCGAAAGAAGAGTGAAACTCTTTATTCCTTACTTGGACCCTCTAGTTAAACGTTTTTGTCTAACACTGTCCCCATACCTCACACTTTCATTCTCTCCCTTAATTAACTTAGACGGGGAGCCAGACAGCTCCAGAGGCCAGCACCCATACCAAGACCGCTCGCTGACACCTTGTTACCACCATAATGGGTTCAGACGAGGTCCCCCTGACACAGGAGAGAGGGGAAATGAATTCATGAAGCTTGGCTTTGCGTACTTTCCACTGTGCCTCTGCTTCCCTTTGCCCTTCCTCCCTTCTCACCATCCTTTCTCCTACACAGCCTCATTTAAACTGTTGGCACTACACAACACAGAGAACATATTTGACATAATCATGCTGTACGCACCAGCAACCCAATGCACAATTAATTCAGCTTCATTAAAACCACACACGCGTGTGCTGACAGAAAATTAACAAACACAATCCTAGAGTGTCCATTAAAATCTATTCATTAACTGTGAGCCACATTTCATTCGCTGTTGGTTTTGTTTGTAAGTGTTTACAACTCAATAATGAAAATGCAAACACTCAAAAAGCATTTCGTAAAGTCAACAGCAATGAGGGATCTGTGGTGGCTTGTTTAAACATTCGCTCAAGTGGTACTACCTTCGACAGCTAAAGGACTGACAAGGCGGGCCGCTCTGTCAGAGAGCTGGATGTCAGGCAAGACCCCGCACTGTCAACCCAATTATGCTGCGCACCGACTCAATTCTGCAGGCCTGAAGGAGGTCAAGGAACATATAAAACAGAGCCATTTCATTAGCTCACCAAACACACAGATTGGCAAAGTTTAGATTCATTGAGAGACTGAAAGGCAAGAATGTCCTCTATGCCATTATGGGTGGATATGCTGACAAAACCTCAGTGGGAAAAATGTCCACCCACTGACCAATTAGGAGAGGGAAAGACATGTGCAAGCGCAACAAAGAGGTTACCATAATGTCCCCTTGTAAGCAAGCAATGAGGAAAATCTTAAAAATTTCTAATCTCTAAGCTAAATTAGAATTAAAACCTGGAATTCAAATAGCCAATTCAGTAGTACAAACAGTCCACCATGGAAGTGTTTAAGATGTTTCATTGTTCTGATTATACATTCTGCTCACTAATTTGTTTGTTTAATCCAATTATTTGGTGAATCAATCTGTGGACTTCTGTGTTTCTGTTATCCCAAAGTCAATAATCCCTAACCCCCCTCTGACACAGTCAGAGATTCCATAAATGCCCACTGGGCTGTCAGCCCTGAACAATGTACTCTGATCAATTATACACAGATGTTTGATTGAATAATCTGCACCTCACAGTCTTAACATGTGTGTTTCTGTGTGCACACATAGAATCAATATTCTAACAACAGAGGTTGTTGTGTATGTAGCTTGAATGCTGATGTAATAAGCGCAGCAGGCTTTCAATCTAAATTCAGTTTACTTAGGTTCAGGATAAACACATAGTTGGCTTTGTTTTGTAAAGTGTTTAATGTGTATTAGGATGCTTCCACCTAGGGGTTCGACAACGTTGAGAGATGCCATCACTTTATATCTAATTCACATAGGTGAGTCGAGTTTAGGGTCATTCCAACATGCTTTGAAGAGGTTGAGAATTAGCAACCTCTATTTTAGATGGGCGCTTGGATTCATCATTAGTTACACTCAACTGTGTTTGAAAGGGCTTAAACATTAAGATGCATCTACAACTGCAGAGGTAGACCACACACAGAAATCAGATCATTTAAATCACTCAATTACTGTGCACTGTATGGTTCTAATGCTGGGATCACAATTCCATGATATGAAATGTGTCCTAATCCTTCCTCCTCCCCTCCTCACTGGAGATCAAAAAATGCTGGAATTGCTTCCCATAGCACATTTGAAATGGTTTTCTGACAGTGTAATACCAAAGTCATTTACGCAGCTGCATTTGGCTTTTGCTATGAATTGCAGAGATGTAGTTTTCTTATTTTGTTTGATGTGCCTAAGCCATGCAGAGAGAGTCATCATTTCAAATCTTACCATGTGGCTCAAATGAAATACTGGCATTTGCCTTTGACTTAAATTAATAACACTGAGTCATCTTTTCTGCAAGTAGTGGCTGCAATTCATGAACTTACTATTGACTACATGACTGTACTTATATGAGAGGTGATATGTATAAACATGAGTCCTCATTGTCCTGCTTGAATGTCATTTTCTGCTGAAATGGTTAAGTTTGATCCTGAGAAGGCCAAAAAAAAAAAGTTGTGAATGGCTAGCATCAGCTCCTGGTAAAATAACTCCCATGCCAAACAGTTTCCTTCCAAAGCTAATCTTCCATTTGCATATTAAAGGCAATGAAAGACGCATACAGAACCATAATCCTTAGCTGTCCTTGTGTTTTTTCAAGACCAGGCACTTGGTGCACAAAAAAGCAACAGAGAGCCTTAGAGAGCATTGCGAACAGCAAAAGGAGGCCCTTTTCATGCCTATATCACACGCTTTTAAAATCGCTGAGGGTGGCATGCACATTAAACATTATAATCAGGCCATATTTGAATTTCTATGCCGAGTAAATGAAAGGTGTTAGAATGGGATTTGGACACCTTTATTTTGGTACTGAACTGGAGTGTATCAGTGCAGGAACTGGGGCAGATGATTTGTCAAAAATCAAAATAGTATTTCCATAAAATGCTTTGTTGTGCCGCTTCCCAGATGTTTAACCACATTTTTTAATTTACTTGGACAGACACGTAAGCCGTAGGCTGCTAGCAAATTCAACAGCTTAATCATTGTGTATAAATAATCACGTTGTCTTTTTTAATTAATTGCCTTTGCAGGTGCAGAGAAAACTGTAAGGTCAGCACCCATGTAAATGGGATGTTAATCATTCATCAAACTATTTGATCTGTTTCTCTTCCGTCACCTGATTTGTTGATGGGAAACGATAGCATCTCCACCACTCATTAGGCTCCATGTGAACAAAAAAAAGAAAACGTATTTTGTCAAACTGCAGCTAACAGACTTCACAGTTAAGATATGGGCCTTATTACACATGCTCAGAGGCTAACACTTCAAGAATCAAACTTAATTGGCTGCCTGAACATTGCATTTTTATAGAGCAATTTATTTTAAGTGTTTTTGATGTCAGATAATATACAGGGGAAAACTTCTGTGGGAGGCTGAATGAAGAAGAAACAGTTTAATTACCCTCTGGCAAGATCACATGCGCAACACATGCAAATGTTGTGTAGATATGGGAATTTTTAATCCTGTATCAGGGAGAGAGATTTCACGTAAGGATGTGCTGAGATCGCAGAAACACTTGGGATTGTGAGGTTGAAGAGTGCTGCTTGGCTACAGGGAGGATTCAGAGAAGCAACACCTACTAATCTGTAGTGCCCCTCAGGTAGCAACAGATGCTAATAGAGACAAAGCAATTTGGATGCTGCAGCCTCTATACTGTCACAATGAAGGCAAAATCTATAGTACTTCAACTACCTCCACCCAGAAATGCCAAGTTATTTCAACAACAGGCTCATTCTGTAATGGCAGCAACTCCCTATACGTGTCTCTTCTCTTTCTTACTCCTCTTCTTTGAGCCGAGAAGAGGAGATTAGATTAGAAACTAATGTTGGGCATCCTCAGGATTGAAATAGGCCATATCCTCAATCACTGTTTCATACATTAACAGATTTGAATTGTTTTTGAATGCCAGCAATGCTGTAAAAATATCTCATGGCTGTTTGAGCCACAGCTGAGAACTATATGTCATATGAAAAGAAATAAATGAAAAACACTTCTTGTAAATTACAGAGAATGATGAGCCCTCTCTTTCCCCTTATGACTCACTGAGAAATACACACTGCTAATGCAGCACCTCTGTTCTTAGGTTTGTTTCATGAATGCAGAGGAGCTGTGGGGCTGACTATGGAGTACCACACCGCACTGTGATTGGCTGTTAAGAAACCAGAGAGCAGCTTATCCCTGGGAGAGGCATTGGAGATGACAGTGGAACCTAATTAATATGTAGAATTTATTGATCATTGCACTGCAGGGAAATCAACTGCCATCTTCTACTATTTTTCGGCCCTAGAGTATCGTAAATAAATGGTTTAAAACACAACAACCGTGTGCCGTATCAAACACAAGCAGTAAACATGACAGGAAAAAATGTGACAGAATCATGCCAAATAAAATTACTGGGGAATAGATGGGCAGAATTCTGAACAGACCTGATTTTTAAAGCAAATGTGGGGCATCTTAATTAAAGCATCATTTTTTTTCCTCAAACAATAGGTGCTTTAGCTTTGGATTAAAAACGATTTCCTGTGGGGTGAGAGGCAGGTAATTCCCTGCTAATTATAATAAAAATGTGGGACTTGCTTGTGTCTTCAGACTAAAGAACAGTGGTGAGAAAAGCAACCAGAGCCTGGAGAATAGAGTTAAACTGGTTTGTTTCCAAAACTCCTGCAGCACGTCAGTCTCCTGCAGCCAACAAAGGCGTACTCCTCAACAAGCAAACATTCAAAAAAAGAAAGAGGGGTATAGAAAAGCCCCAAACTTGGCAGGACCTGTACAGATTCACTATTCCTCTGCTAGTTGTAGAAATAGGTTGATTGTGCTTTTACCAATCCCAGTTTGACTAAAAACAGAATGAGGGAAAAAAGCAAAAACAAAAAGGAAAGAAAAGTACAAAGAGCACAAGGGAGTAGTGTTTTTTGTTCTCAGCTGTCATTGAGCATAGAGGAGACTGAACAGGGAATGAACACAGTGAGAGTGGATGTGTTCAAACTTTCCAATAAAAGAGCACTGAAAAAGGCCACATGCTGAGTGCCTGGCTGACACAAGAGAGCTTGACAGCCTCATCAAATGCTACGTTGTTGGGGGACTTCCTGCATTCACAAAACTTCACCTCTCAAGTGACCACAGCCTCATTGTGCAGGGTTGGCTAATTAAAAAAAAAAATCGCAATTCAGTTTCCCTCACAATTGTGGCTCTGAAAGCAGGACAAGACCATAAACTTCCCATCCTGTGACATTATCAGGCGTCTGAATTTTTCAATTCATCAATGCTGTCACTTGTTCTATATTTTTAAAAAATCAATCAAGACTTTTGAATTGATATTTCTAGCCAAGAAATAGAACAGGTTATGTAATTACATAATAAATGCATGCATATTTTAATGGTAATTCCATTCATTAACTCAGTTTGAGGAAAAACACACTCATTACAATATTGAACAGTTGTCTATAATCCCTAGTCCTGCTTGTTTTATGAATGAGTCCCCGCATGATAAATCTCCTTTCAACTGATTTATTTATCTTTTATCCCATTGTCTTAAATACAAACTCACACGCAGAGTTTGCACACTGTGTGTAGCAGCGACAAGCATGTAGAAAAAAGCTGAAAAACTCATCTTCTGTCCCAAGCCATCAATCAAGAGAAATGATCCCTGAATAAAGCTGTAAGTCAGTCACTGAATATACAATGCATTCTGGTGTACACAGATGACAAAAAAAAAATCATCACATATTCTGAGACAGAGGTAAAAACTAATTTAAGTGTGATGTAATAATGTGTGTCAGTTTCTTCTTTAAAATCTTCTATACTTGAAATGCAATTCTGCATTTAAATACGTGCAGTGTTTCAGAGACCTTTTCCAAAGTGGTTCATGTTAAAATCCCCACTGTAAGTTGAAATACTAGCAGGTTAAGTGTGATGCCAGTTATACAGGCTGATAAAGTTGGAAACTGACAAGAGGCAATGTTGCCATGCAAATCAATGAACTCCCCTCAGGAATCAAACTTAACTGAGTTGCATCAGGCCAAAACAAAGTTAGCGCTACAATCAATAGAAAACCAATGTACTGTAATGTAGAAAAACTAGGCAAAGAAAATCACGTCTCAAAGACAGCAAAGGCAGAGGCAAGTGAGAATCAAACTACTAGGCTGTCTGATTTCCACAAATGTCAGAAAAACCTCAATACTTTTTAAACTAGATCTATTATTTAGCCCCATCTTACACCACCCAAACAGTTACTGCAAGTGTGTAATTTAAAGCCAGACTTTGGTGTCCAGTCTACATATCAAGAGAGGTATTATTTCCAAACTAGGTCTATATACTGCAGAAATAACAGAAGCTGCTGCAGAATAGCAATATGACATGAGCTAAGAAAACAGCTAAGTCAGGTTATTGTTATAGAACTTCCTGGTTTAAACCAGTTAAAATGTAATGATGATTATGGGATTAGACTTCTACAGTATGCATTGCTTTAATTAATTCTGAGACATCTGGTGATCTTGTATGGACTCCAGCAGAAAGTCACCAATCAATGACAGCAATAACTATCACTTCCAATGCAGAGCATGTTCAGGAGAGATGTTAAGTGAAACATAAAAAGGCTAGATGACAGACACAGCAGAGAGATCAGAAGAGACAGCAGCACGAATGATATTAAGGACTTTTATTTGGAGAGCAGCTAAAAAGAGCATAACTGCCCTTTTAAAGATGACACAAACTGGGCATAACACCCATAAACATAAATACATAAAAAATGCCAAATAGACAGATACATACAGGCACAGAGCAATGCAGAATCAAGGGTAGTAACAACATGGATTCATCAAGCCCATCATCAGCCCCAGGATAAAATGTGTGATATTTTTAGGTACAGTTCCATCACCACCTCCAGGCCATTTGCATAGTACTAAGAGACTACAGCTTCATTTCCCCCTGTGGCTCAGCATTCGTGAGAGCCAAGCAGTGAAGGGGAATTAAAATAATTTCCGGGACCAGTGCTGTTTATGTCCAAATTGCCCTAACCTTATTACAAATGTTACTTATTTACTTTTCATTTCCACTGGCTTCTTTTCTTTTTTCTTTGGGAAGTGTTAGGTCTCGCAATGTCCTCTTCTTTAAACCTGTGAGCCACAGTTTCTTAAATTAAGCAGCGGCCAGCCTTCTCCATGTTTAAATCCTCTTTCGGACTAAAGCTCATTATCATCCACACATATAATCTCTTAAATTGGTACCAAACGCCCCAGCTGTTAAAGTGGGCTACATAATTTGCTAAGGAAGTCTAAAATGAATGTATTATCTTTAAGAGAGACATTTTTAAAAAGAGATAATGCAATATATTGTATTTAATGTGGAAGCCTGCAGACAGTTGATGACAATGACAAATATGTACAGTACTGTGCAAAAGTCTTAGGCCACCATTAGGTTCGGGGAGTGCTATTATGATCATATATATTTATTTTTGTGTTTTTTTTATTATTCTTTTTATTAGAGTACATCTAGGAAATATAGACAATATGTACACAATTAAAAACAAACAAAAAAAACAACAACAAAAAAAACTGCTTCTTTAGGCTAAAGTGACAAATAGTCCCAATAGTCAATAGTGATCTCTGTATAGAAATCTGGAGAGATCAAGGACAAAATAGGAGACCTGTCAAAATCTGATGATCTCAGAGTTTCTTCTTTGAGACACTGGAAGAGGTCCAGCAAGGACCTAACTCAGCATCTGAGCTTCATCTGGATGGCAAGATGATCCTGTTATAGCTCGAAGAAAAACT
>JAUBNQ010000012.1:7906578-7929948 GCA_032353495.1 Ctenopoma kingsleyae | reverse complement strand
ACATCATAGCACTGCTAAAAAACTAATCTAGTGACCAACAATAGTGGCCTAAAACTTTTGCACAGTACTGTATATATTTAAAAAATGTAACCCTGGAGTTTTTATATATAGAAATAATATCCATTAAAGTGTAAACTAAAAGGCTGAGTCAAAAGTAACTGAAAACAACTTCAATAAAACCCGCACACTGTTAATATCACTCCCTGAATAAAGTAAAACCTTTTTAATAACTTAGCACACAGGACAACTACACTCACACACTCCCAAATTGTTTCATGTTTTCTTATAATGCAAAAACAATAAAAACATGATCAAAAACATGCTACGCAGCTCACATTTCTATGTCAGAAACAGAGCAGATCTGAATCATCAAATGAGTGTGTGGATACACCTGTCATATTATATTAGCCATGTCTACACTTACTGTACAGTACACACTTTGGTAGCCGTGTGTGTGCAATAAAACAAGTCATAACCATTAAGCAACAACTTTAAAATATAGTTAACACCAGCAACGGAGGATGAAAACAGTTATCTACCACAAAATACACATCAATCAGTACATATTTTCTGATAAACTATTTCAAGATCACTTGGTTATAGACTTAGCCTGCTTTGATTGCATTGGCATTTTTTGTGTCTTTATCCACAGAAAATCAAGTAAAGTTGTCCTCTAGACTGAAAAAAAGAAAAAACAAATTAAAAAATTGAGACACTCCTGGGAGACAAGGTTATGCTCAAGCAAAAAGAAAAACAAATGTTCATTTTTTACATTGTTATGACAGTTGTCACTTTATTAAAACACAACTACTTTAAAAAATAAAAAGAAAGGAAAGAAAAAGAAAAAATAAAACTAAACAAAAAGTTACAAGTGATAACATTGTAATTAATTTAATTTTATAGAACAAAAATACTGTCATTTTCTGACAGTTTGACTGCACACCCTTGTCTTTATTATCAGTCAATATAAATTTAAATTAAAGTACTGTTGGTGTGTCTGGTAGCAGCTTATAAGACAGAAAAAACTGTCTAGTTGAAGCAGAGAGCGTCAATATTATCCTCAACACAGCACACACAGAGAACTACAGATGAACAAAACGCCAGATACTGCTACCTGCTTTGTATCTGTACTTGCAAAGGTACCGTAATCCATACCTATGGTCCCACTGACAAACTCATAATGGCCATTTAATGTAGTAATGCCTCTTGAAGAAGGAACATTTAAATCCAGTCGCATGAAATAAATTTAAATATCCATAATCTGAGTTTTAAACATGTCAACCTACAGCTACATACTGAATCTTCACCAAGCTAAAGCCGACATTTTCCTGGCATTTTTCTCAATTGCTGTGGTGTTGTAACATTATTACAGGTCAGGAAGCAGGCCACAGAGAGACTATTTCACTCATAAATCATGTGATTGATCGTCATTCATCTCTCACGTTGGGCTGCGGCATGTCTCCAACCCCAAACAGATATCCATAGTAACCCCAGTTGTCAAGAAACCTATATGTAGCACACTTGTTGAGTAGTTTTCTCTCTCTCTCTGTGAACAACAGGAGGTAAAACAACTCCATGTGGCAAGCCATTTCATTTCAAATATCATGTGTGTGATCAATCTCCCCTGCAACGAACAGGCGGTGCAGTGGAGGCAATCATTCAACATTTGTGGCAGGCATGCAGTATTGACCGAGGGAAGATGAACCATGGGTATGCACAGATGTGTACCTCTGTGTATGTGTATGTGTGTGTGTGTGTGTGTTAGAAAGAGAGGGGGTTGGGGGAGGGGGGGTGAAAGAGCTTCCAGTTTTAAATCTTAGCTGAGATTTCCTGAATTGGTTTGTATTTTTAAACTTAATTTCAGGCATTTAAATCCCAAGCTGTTATCACCGACAACCTCAAGTGGTGTAAAATCGATCTGATGGCACTTATTATATTTTACTATATTAATTATATTTAACACTTTTGCAGGATTTATCTGACATTCAGTAATTTGCATATGTGTAAAACTGACACAGCTGAAAGGGTCGCTACTGCTGAGCCTTGTCTCTCACTCAAGGTTCTTGCTGATAGCTTCCTGCCATATTTAACGTCCTTTAATATCAATTACAAAGGCAAGTGGCTTCCTATAATTGAATTTGTGCTGTGTGCTGACGTCCCCTGTTAGGAATCACTGTCTTGTCCAATTAAGAAGGGCCTTATTATTGGTCAAATTGCAAGTAGCCCCATTAAAGTGTGTGGGGGGATTCTATCCTTTAACTGAAGTATTAATGTTGACATCCTCCCAGAGCTGTGTGTTGCAATGGGTGTGAAGACTGTAAATTTAATTGACTGTCAGGATGTCCTTGATTCTTCCTCCTGCAAGACAAGAAGGAAGTAGCTGGTGAAGAAAAGTAAAAATATATGTTGTGGACCTACTGTAGCGGCAGTAGATAAATACACAGGGAGAGACGGATGATGAGCAGCTGCTCTCTAATGGGAACCAAGGTCTTGTTGCGGTGGCATGTTCTTTACAGCTACTCTTCATTAGAATGACAAGCCGGGTCCTCTGACCATCCTTAATAGAAACTAAGCAGAGAGGGGATTCTGTATTCCATTTTCAAATGGGAACACATGTTGGAAACCAGTTTTTTACATATGCATGAGTAACAGAATGATGCATTTACAGTGACTGAGTGTTATGGGTAATATATTGCTAGAATTACCAGGACACTGTGGAAAGGTAAGCATCATTTGTCTGGGGACTCATCAATGTCTGGCGACGAAATGGGGAATAATGATGGTACAGCAGAGGGGAGGAGAGAGGCTAAATTCATCTCAATCAATGTCAGGGAATATGATCGTGAATCTACAACTGTCATCAGTGTTCACTCGCGGGGACATGTGTTAACAGTTTTGTTAAGGCGTGACTTTTGGAGAATGTAAAATAGAAATGTTTCCTGTGCTGCACCAGCTAAACTTTTCATGCTGTGGCAACCAGTTGGTGGATGGAAAAGACATGATGCTTGTTTCTGAAAAACCAGCTGTTATGGTTACATGGAGCTATTTGTCTCTGCAGTGTTCACAACAGTAAATAGTCGATGGCACTGTCCCTCATTTCCCTGATTAGAAAAAAGGTTTCACATTTTTTGAGAATTTGTTTCTAACTGCTATGTTGCACTGAGATATAAAACTGAATTTTGTGTTTTGTTTCAAATCAAATTATGGTAAAATGAATCAAACCCAACAAAGAAAGCCACTTCAAAGAGCTAAAATGCTGGCCCTTCGGGTGTCATGACAAAAAAAAGCAGGTCCAATCCTTAAGGCAGCAAATGCGTCATCAACAGACATGCTGTAGAAATGCTTCCAAGGTGCACGGAGTAAACCCCTGAATACTAAAGATAAGTAGACATAGCAAAGTTCACAGCACAATGCAGGTGAAAGATGATCCCATGAAACATTCTGGAAAACTACTGCAGCCTGTAGGTAATGTTCAGCTTGTTTAGTCACTTTTGAAATTCATGTGCATGCCCTTTTTATTCTATTCTGTAGTCAAGCCTTCTCACTCTGATTGTAATCCATGTTCAGAGGTGAGAATAACTGCATAGTTATTACTTTAGAGAGGGTAAAGTGAGACCTTACATGAACTCTCAAGTTTCTATTTCATATCAAATGAAATGCAGCTGCGTGGTGCACATAAATGGGTTTCTGTTCTCTTCAGTTCACCACCAAGTAACCAAATGGCCCTTTTAGAGCTTTCTCACACAGCTGTTGCAAGCATCTATTGTACAGTGCAGTGCAAGTGTTCTTTAAAACAAACACCACAACCCATTTTTAAAGAGTAAGGCCTTCATTTTAAGGAAGCAAATGCAACAGAAAGAACAAAAATTGCTCAAATTCAGATAGAGATCATTACTATCACTTCAGACTAGAGAATTGACCAGATCGACTTCCTTATTTTGCAGTTTTGTCGATTTTATGTCGACAAAACGTCAAAACGAATGTGCATCCTGACCACAACTAATGATACACATTTAAAAGCAAGTGAGATTTCTTTCTGATGCAAACAGTACAACAGTTTACCCTGAAATTTGCCTGCTGCCTGTTTATCACAAAGGCTTTAACAGGCTTACACTCACTGGCTGTCTTCTACTTTTACTCATATTCAACATTTATTTTAGCAATAAGATCGTATAGGTACACACAATGTCACTACAATATTGTACATCAGATCCATTTGTGGACAGTCTAAGCACAACCAAAGAGCAAGAACATTATTTCTATATTCATTGGTTTGCACTTATAGGTCAGTAACTACTCTTACAGTAAATACCAATTTCTACATTGACTAGACTCACAATAAGCCAGAATGCAATGCGGACAACGGACAGTGTTGAATCACAAAATCACCACTGGATTGAATTGTAGACTATAGATTGTACATCATGGATTGAAATCACAGTGTAAGAGTATCCAAGAGTATGGTTTTACTGCAACATCTAACTTGATGTGCTGTATTAAGCAAAAATACTGTGTACATAATTATTCTGTTCACCCAACCATTCAGGCCATATCAGCATTCTAACAAAGAGGAACCACAGCAGAAGACAAATGGATATATTCTCCTACATATGCATGCTGAGGATTAGTATGGCAGATATGCATGGTATGTTTTTGCACTGTTACACCCCGAGTACAAATGCAGACGAAGCATTACTCAAAGACGAGTGTTTTGAATTTAATCATCTACAGATAATAGCTGTGCACATACAGTTATGGGGTCTCCAGAGTTCGGGTGTGTGTTTGTGTGAGCCCAGTGAAAAGGAAAGCAAGCGAGATTCATTGTCCCCGAGGGAATCAATCATGTCATTTAATTTCCTTTAATGGGCTGACACTTACAGGTTTGATTGTCTACAGTAAATTTCCTTTAACAAAGGTAACCATGAAAAAAGTACATCACACAATTTGCAGAAGCTCACATTGTCTTATTATAGATTTAGTCAGTATTTTCTTTAACCAATTTCAACTCAATAACCATATTTAGTTAAATAAATTGTGGATAAAAAGCCTTTTAAAGGTATTTCGTAGCATGTGCGAGTTTATATTCAAACATGAAATAAAAATATGACCAAACAAACATGTGTCTCATAACAAAAAGGTACCATTGAAAAAAAGGTATCTTAGAAAATTTACCTGCCATCACACTACGACTTTCATCGTTCCAGTCCATAAAAATGAAAACAATGTCATTTTAAAATGACTTCCATTGTGCTTAATCCCTATTTACAGTGGTGCTCTAACATGTGAGCAACTTGGCTTCTAATAAAGCTGTACAATCTAAAAGAGAAGGAACAAAGGATGGTGGTCTGCCTCAATTGGGGGGCTCATTTATCAGTGGACATGTTTCAAATCCTTGCCCCAGGCAATGGCTTGGGAAGCATTTGAGGAGACAGCCCACAGGGACTTCTGCTGGAAAAGCAGAAAACTCTGATGAGCCTTGGGCAATTCCTACACCTCTGTCTAATATGCATGGGTAAAACCCAGATGCAAGCAGCCTCTGGATAGTAAATAAAAAAGATTGGCAAGAGACTTCTTTATGTTCCATGTTAGTCTATATAGATGTTTCTCTAGCTTGCATCTATCATCTTGTGGAAAGTTTAAATCTGGAAACGCATGACATATTAGTGCATAATAAGCAGATTTCAACAAATGCCATGGTTAAATTCTAAGATGCCAAGTGCTTCATGAACCCTAAAAGTAACTGATTAAATTGTTCAACCACTCACTCACAGGGACCCTTTAACCTAGGACTCGATTCAAGGTGTGCAGATACAAATACACATCACTAAAACAAGATCAGTGACTCACATCCTCTCTGTAATATTGCAAGTACTACAGCAATGAAAAGTGTCCATTTCCACTGGTGTCCACACCTGTGTCCATGTTTTGCCAGTAAATATGAACAACAAACAGCATGGAACTCAAGTGTAAAGGACAACATTTGTGGTCTCTTAAGTGATTAAACAGTCTGTTGCAAACCCTTGAAGTATAAACAAGTCACCATTCTTACAATCTTATACAAGAAATTATAAACGAGACCATAGCATGCAATTGATCTACAAATATCAACAATGACATATAGTATTTTGTCATCACTCACTGAATCTCAAATTGAATGTGTGTGTGTCTGTGGACTTAAAAATCTAGTTGTTAAAAGACAGGACAGCTCTGTTTCTCATCATGACTCATCATCATGACATGATTTCTGCAGCTACAACAGCACAAGACCATGTGATCCCTCGGCTGTTGACTGAGCACCATTTGTGCTTTCAGGCAAAAAAAGGGCTTAAAATCTTGATATGTTCCAGGGAATATCTGTACAAATTAAGGCAGCTGTTGTAAATACGTTGGATGCTCTGAGTACAACAGAAACTAGTACTGGAACAGTGTGAGGAGGAGATACAGTAGTTGAGGTAAAAAGACTTACCTGAGCCTCTTTTCGAAACCACTTTCAGGCAATGGACCACAAAGGCATGAAGCAGGATCAGAAGAGGAATAGGAGCTTTCATTTTTTACCAGTCCTACAAAAAAACAAAGCCTTGAATTATTATTCTATACTCAAGCAAGCTTGTGAATACACACAATACACATGAATATTCTAAAATCAAATTATATATACATTTTTTTATATTTTTGGGACAATAATTGTGCAGCACTTAACAATTCCTAGCATGATCTTCTTCTTGACAAGTTGGGTCTTATCAGGGCTCTTAGTTTGTAGTAACTCAGAATTTACAGAACCCAAATGGTAATTGCTTGTGTCTTCTCTTTGTAAGCCGCTTTGAATAAAAGCGTCTGCCAAGTAAAGTAAAGTAAAGTAATTACAGAACTTTTATGAACCCTAAGGTCAGCCAAAAAAATATCTGCACCTACATGTGCAGATTATTTTCTCCAGAGTCTTTGTCTGCCTCTGCTTTATTTACGCCAATGTCTCCTCAGGGACGTACTGTATAATCAGGCACCTGATGGTACAAATGTCTCTATTAAGGAAAACCCAGCTTTGGTGCATTGTCAGCTACCTACAACAGTAATGCAACTTCTCTCTCAACCAGCATAATCACAACTAAGTGATTCAGTTTCCCAATAACTGTTCAAATTAGCTGGAGCTACAAGTAGTCATTAAGAAAAATAATAAGGCTGCAACATGTGAATTGTGTCCTTTATCTAATAACAATGCTCACCTTGGGGCAAAGGTATGCATTCAAGCTTTTTCTTATATAAGATAGAAATGGTTAAAGTTAATGGTGTTTATTCCAATATGGCCAGCAGCTAATAGTGCTACTCAGTGATTTGCTTACTGAATCCATGTGACTATGTCATTTTTATTTTTGTGTGGCTACTGAACGATCTCAGTGCCCTTTGCCTGTGCTACAGGCAAAACTGGCATCTCTGCAATGGCTCAACAAGATTCCCATGTAGCCTACAAGATCACTGCAATTGGCATGTGAGACACAGAAAGTCTTTGAGGGGAAACCCTGAAAAGCTACAGTAACCCCGAGACACTCAAAGAGGCATGCAAACCTGGCCTGCAGCCAAAGCTGGCGAGATTGCCATGTTCTCCTTGTCAAAAAGCCTATTGTTGCCCCTTGCTTCCATATTTACAACCAGTGCCACCCCAGAAAACCTACACGCCACCACACAAAAATCTTATCTTTTTAATTAGTTTTTCATGTTGGGCACAAGTCTGCAATATTAGCACAAAAGCTATGGTCTCTTTTTGTTTGAACATGGAGGAAATGACTGAATCAACAGTTCTGCTCAGTAACCTTCCAGCTCACAGTGATATCCTGGACTGCTGAACATCAAAGCAAACACTTACTATCACTGAAAAGGTTAAAAACGTGCTCCTGCAATGCAAGATAATTATTTCTTTTTGTTGCCGGACTATAGTTATGAGAAAATACAAAAAGCGTTGGGTACTGTGATCATACATGTACACCTAGAGCAAAAGCTGTGGCTTATGGGATTAAATATATTAAAGAATCACACATGGAAACACAACACAGTGTGTTACTATAAGCCTGATGAAAGGAAAATGGATCCAGATGTGGTGTTTCACAAAGCTGTTTCCAAGGACACTGATCTAACCATTATTCCCCAAGGTCAGTTAGAAATATGTCTTTATCAATAGGTCTTTCATGACCAACGGAAGGGTATAAATTTGAATAGTAACAATACAATCAAAATATGATTCATCATAAAAAAAAGTTATAGTATCATAGTTACAGCACATCAAAGCAGAGCCATTCACCTTCAGGTTTCCTGAAGGAGGGAAATGCAGTACTTTGCATACTTTCTGGTATTGGGCTGAACAACCACTCTCCCATGGCAAATTCTCTGGACAATTATCCACATATTATCATTGCAGTTCCCTAAAGCAAAAGGTGATATCCAAAAACCAAAAAGATTCACTTTGCTATCACAAAAGACAAGAAATCAGTATATCCTCACATCAGGGAATATTTGGTATGTTTGCTTGGCCAACACAATTTTTCAGTTGAAATTACTTAAAATAATATTTTTGTCAATCACCTAATTCTGTCAGTCGAGTTGAGATGATTGGCATTTGAGTTTTCACTGGTGGTTGTGTGGGGGAGTTGAGGTGGTGTTGAGGACTTACACCACTTACACCATGAGGGAATAAGCTGCTCTGTATCCAGCAGATCTTCCTGTACGCCTTGCCAGACAAGCAGCAGGGTGCGAACACGAGCTGGACTAGATGATGTCCTTAACTGTTCTGCAGGCTCCGTGTATGTGTCTCATCTCCCAAGTGCCCGGCAGTGATACAAATGTGATGCTCATGGTGGATTTCATCATTCACTGCAGATCTTGCTTTTCCTGTGTCCTGGTGACTAGTTGTGTCAGGATACTTTCAATTCCCTCCCTGTAGAGAGGATTGAGGGAACCTGGAGCACACAGTACAGTACTCCTATTTTGCAGTATTTTGTATTTTGTACAGTAAGTATATCCAAGCTGTCTGGTAGATTGGTAGGGAAAGTCCAGACTCCAGTTATATAAGGTATTATTCAGGCCAAGACGGTGGAGCTAGCCGAACAACATTTAGACAAAGGTGTAATTAATTTCAAGATGTGAGGGCTGAGTGGAGATGACATCCTCTGGTTGCATCAAATTTAATCTCGTTGGTGAAGTTTGACATGCTGGACCTTTAGCTTCTTAAAGCAACTCATAACTATACAGCTGAGAGCCACAGGTTGGTAATCTCTGAGGATGCTCCCGATGCGTCTTAGGTTGATGATGGCAAATGAACTGCTTCATATAAGGTAAACATTAGGCACATACTTCCACACACCCAGCTTCACATTTGCTGCTAACAGGGTCTTTTGGAGGTGGAGTACCAGTTCCTCTGAGGAAAGGGAAGTCTGCTTTAATGTTCGACTCAAAGTGAACATAAAATGTGTTAAGCTCATCTAGCAGCCAGACCTTGTATGTCTTGATGCAGGTATTCTTATTTTATTGGTGGTTGCCCATTGCATGGCTATGCTTCTCTTTCCTTTCCTTCCTGTCTCACTATGGTCAGACTTTATTGTTTTCATCACCACAAAGTGATCAGCTGATTTATTTTAAAAATGTGATGTTTATAATATTCCTTTGTCAGTGAGGTTCTCTTGGGTGCAATTTCCAAGTCCCTGTACTCAAGACTGTTGATCTGCTGCAGTTAAATCAGTCCACAATTTACTGACAACTCAAGTCTCTTAATCAGCTGTGAGAAAGCCAGCAAGGAAAGGAAGGTCTGATTGTTCAAGATGGAGGTGGAGAGGGCTCATAGCCACCAAGAATGTTTGAAGAGGAACACAGCTATCATTTCATTGCGCTGCATTTTTGAGAGATTTCTTTAGTGTTCCCTAAACTAAGTAAATTACATGGTTACATTTAACAATGATTTAATGATGATGATTTATCTTTCATTTTCCACCTCGGATACTCATGGAGTTTATTTAAGAAGATGCATGTCAAAGAAACGAGCTACTAAAGGGCTTATCAAGGTCAAACACTCAATTTGTTATCAGTAATCATAAAAAGGATGTCAATGTATTATTGTCAGTATCGCCTTACTTCTTGGCACATGGTTATTAGCCAGTGAAAAGTGATAGATTCAGTGCAGCTGTCTAACTGTCAGAGATATGATCAGGAACACAATAGAGCAGGAAAAAAAGCAAGAAGCGCTATCCTCCTTCAACAAATGAACAGATACTGGACGTCCAAAACATATGAAATGTTAGAAAAAAAAAATCCCTTAAAAATCCCACAATGAAAGCTTATCCTGTCAAGCATCTCACAGCGTGTCATTCTTTAAGGAGAAGCTCATCCAAAAGGTGCTGTCACCTGCCTCTCATTCTTTGATTGTTTTTTTTCCCCTCTATCATCCACTGTCTCCCCTCCCTGACAGTGTTTCCTCCTCAGCGGATTCATCCAAAATTCAATTACTTTTGAGGAGGGTTCAGCAAGAGAAATGGGGCACTCTCTCAACACTCCCGAGGCTTCGATTTAGCCCTGAGGAATGCATCTCCTTCTCACACAAACAATTTCAGCAATTGACAACTGAGGCTGTACTGCTTTACTACAGTTCACCAGATGGATATTAAGATGATGATTTATATGGATCTCTTATTTCAAACCTGTCTTGCCCTGTCACACATTTTCTCAAACTTCTCACAGAATGGCCACTGCACATATCTGATGTTTCTAGATGACTGTTCATATCTTGTAGCATTTTACCCATCTCAGATAATAGGGGAACTGACATCAAGGAGCATTAACAAACATCTGTTTTTGAACACCTTACCCCACTGTTTAAGAATACATTTCCATTCTGTGGTTGTGAGTCTGAGTTGAGGTGTAAAATATGGACATGTAGCTACTTTTTGTTCTTCCATTGTTGAGTTATCCTGTATGTAAACACAGCATGCAGTGGGTTAAAAACACATTAAAGTATTTATTTTCATGGCATCACCAACATGATTAGCATATATGTGATATTTTTAAATGCAATCTATATGTATATATGTATATGAAGTTGGGGGGAAAGCACTCCTAGCTAGCTCCTTACCTAGAATTCCTAGCTAGGCCCCAGGTTTCTGACAAAGTCAGTTTAAGTGTATGATTGTACAGCCCTGCTACTTCAACACCACACTCCCCTCGCCCTCCTGTTACCCCACTGCACCCTTCTTACTAACACCAGTCATAAAATGGATATGTACACTGCTTGGTGAGTTAACAATTCTATTTGTGAAGAACACTCTTCAAGCCCTTCCACCCTTGGCTGGCACACACATACACCCACACAACTCTGCTCTCCTCACTGAATTATTCCATTTTAGATTTTCTAATAACCCTGCAACCACACCATGTTCTTGATAAGCACGAAGGAAGTGAGAGAAGAGATCGCTTCTCAAATGCAATCGACATCTCTAAACATGTTCTGCAATTGCCTTCACATAAATGTTTCTTCTGCCTTAGTGTAAAAATATGCACAGCCCATTTCTTCCCTGGCAACAGTGAGAGGGAAAAAAAACAGCACATTGCATCAAGAGCACAATCAACAGATGAATAAGAAAACAATGAAATGCACAGTGTGCAGCAACATTATGTAATAATGTATTTTTACCAGTTGCTTGTGTTGTGAGAACAAAGCAGAGGACAGCATTCGTGTAACTGCACAATTGTTTTTAAAACTGCGGAAACCTGACCTGTCACCTAGTGACATGTATTCCAGCAACTGACTATGACAGTGCTTTAAACTGTGATGTTTATCCAGCTACAATCTGAAAAAAAATAAAAGGAACAAATCTGTACAACCCAAAAAATGCTGATCAGTGGTAACTAAACTTGTTTTAGGTTCTGCTCTCTGTAGATGAAATATGGCACAAACAGTATATAATATGTAATTTATATTTTGGTCTTAGGAGCTGTTAGCCACCAGTCAGGTTGACAAAATCCACTTTCAGGGATTTCTACAGGAACACACACATGGACACACACACACAAACTGTCTTTGCAGTCACATCAAGTTCTTAGTCTCATTCCCTGAGCTGCCTGCTAACGAGATTCTTTATCCTGCCTGGCTGTCAGGGAAATAAGGATGACATTAAATGAACAGAGCTCTCTCTTTGGATATTCCAGGCCAGGACTAAGAGGACTGAGGGAGAGCATGCTGGAATCACTGAGGAAGAAATGAAAAGGGGGAACAAATGGTAGAAATGTGAGGACAGGAGAAGAAGACATGGAGAAGAAAACCATGAGTAGCAGTATCATTTCATGATTCCAAACAGAAGAGCATTGGAATACATGAAAGGTGGGGACCTAAGAATATAGATTCTTATGCAAACTAACCATATTTTGACACCATAGTCATTACATTTTACTGAGTTGACAGTCTTCATAACTGTCTATACAAATGTGTTGAGGTGATTTAAAGGTTTGAAATAAAATGTGTAGTATAGACAAAGCACATTTTCCAGCGTTTTATGTGTTAAGAGTTAGATCATTTTTCAAAAACACTGACAATTATTAAGGATATTGTTTGCTCCCTGACAGCTGCTATAGGCACTAAAGATTCAATTCAAACTGTCTAACTTAACTAAACTCAAACGGGTGTGGATTTACAGAAAAATAGCACGACTCTGTAGCTTAAGTGTAGATCAGACAGAAGACAGACTTCTTATGTAGACATGTTTACCAGCAAGATCATATAGCACTTAGAAGGCAGTACATTTTAAGCTAAACTGCTCCCTTTATAGTCTCACAACAGTCACTGCACATGAGAAGCTACTGTATATGAGAAGATCTATGTTGATTGACTTGGATTACTTCTTTCTCAAAGTTGAACTTGTAACATAATCTGGCAATCACTGATCTTCTTTCTCTCCCCCCGGCTCTATCTGCACCACTGATGCCAATCAAACTTTCAAACACGGTCAGAGTTCAAGGTCTGATACAGGATTCACATTCAGTAGACGCATGCTGCAGTAGCTACTGAATGACACTTGTAAAACCTCGTGCTGCAGGGTTATCTGAAGTCTAACATTAGCTACTATCTATCTATAGCAGCAGTAGGTGTACTTCAGAGAAATATTCTCTCTGCTAAATAAAATAAAAATTCATCAAGCAGAGTTTGGGACTTCCAATGGCAGTGACAAGATATTCGCAGACTGAAGCATTTCTCATTATCTCTCTCACACACAACCTCTAACACACATTTTCACTCAACACCTAAATTTAAATCTGTGACACTGAGACTGATCTCCTGCCGAACCAACGAGTCTCGAACTAACTCTACAGTATGCTAATGCTAGTCATTGGAGAGCATCAAAGTCTGAGTTCTTCAAGTAACTCTGACTTTAAGTAAAAAAGCACTGCATATTTTACTGTAACGGTAGAAAAAGATTTCATTGGATATGTATTTTTTTCAGTTGGCCTTTAAAAGAAACAAGATGGTCGACATTATCTAGTACGACAGAGCAGCTTTGTGCAGATTAAAGCGAAACATGAATAGTAACCAACAAAATGTCTAACATAAATGTTCTTAAACCATAAAAATGTTTAAAGGCCTAGAAAAAAAAAGAAAAATAATGCCCTCGCAGATTGTGTAGTTTGCCAAATCACTTCAGCTGAATATACTGCCTAAGCAGCAGAACGGTGGGCAGATTTAAGGGGGAATGAGGGTTGTCAGATTATTAACACAAGTTAATAAACGCCTACCCTAAAGCAACTATAATCATTAAGGCTCCAAAAGATTTATCTTGCTGATTTTTTTTTTAATCAAATCATCCACTAGGAAGAATCAACTTGAGCCAAGAGCAGAGCAAATGCACAATCCAGCCAACAGCAAGAAAACAAAGCCTTTGAACAAATAATCAAAGTCTTTCTTCTAACAGTGTGTTGAAATTGTGCAGTGAATTTATCTGACTTTCTGTGTTGGGATTATATGCTGCTTGGAAGTGCTTCAGCTTTCATCAATGATGAGTGCACAATGCTGTGTATAATGACGGATGTGCAGCATGTGGTTTTTGAATTATATAAACAATAGAGTATATTGTAATATGACAGGCAAGTTATTTTTATGCTGAAATTTAAAACCAAAAAATATACTTCCAATGAGGACGGGGGCACACACTGGTCTTGGAAAAGAGCAGTTTATATGTGATATATATTTAAAGGTTCATAACCACATTGCAAAACAGACACACATACACACTAACCCATCAATGTGAAAGCTATTGCCATTCACTGCACGTTTTCGCTAAAAATGTCCCTCACATGTCTGAGCCAAACAGCCCTGCAAGCAAAAATAAACTTAAGTGCTAAGGGGAGCCGACGTGCTGTAGTTACTACAGAGAGCTTAACGGCACAATGCAAATAAGCTTTCACACAATAACAGACAACCCACATCTCCATGCTAGGCAGCCGAGATTCAATATCGGAGGACAAGGAGTGCTGCGTCCCCAGGCCCTTCTTGTAAAGTGGCCCATAAATCAAGAACCCTGTTGAGAGTCAGTCTCTGTAGGTCTGGTCCAGCGCTCTAGCTGGGAAAGAAGGCACACCAGTAATACGCTCAGCTGTAATGCAGGTCATCTTTCGATCTGAGGAACGCATTATTAATACGATTGGTATGTTTGAATACATGGGTGATGCCATGGCTCAGGTTGTTAAGCCATGCATGCAACTGAACTGGAACCAATGGTGGTCTTAAATTACTAAGCTCATAAAAAACATTACACTATTAAGAACTAGAAAATGGAAACAATCATATAAACATTTTTTAAAATGTGTTTAGCTTAACTTTATCGAACTGACTATTATTTAGGACATGTCCAGACAATTATTTGCACAGTTAAACAAAGTTGTCAAACTGAAGCTCTACTTTCGCCAGTAATCTTGCCAGTGTATTAAAGACATACCAATACTTTCTAATGTATCCATTTCTAAATTTGTTTGACATGATGATATTTTCAGTCTGAACACATATTTTGGCTGTGTCTGAAATTATCCAGTCGCTTCTCCAATATAACTATCAGTACTTCACTCTATAATGAGGTGCAAATCAAGATGTTGGACACTGATCAAATTGAGATTTTGAGAATTCCAATCACTATCATCATCATCATTTTGTGTGATTATAGAAATGTTGGCATGTGGAGTTTTAGCAAAACATCACGTATATGCTATTGTTCTACGTTCCAGGTTACTATACAGTGCATATGGTTTACAGTTACAGTTCAGTTCTTAAAAATGGCAGAAATAAATTACACTTTTCACCATTTATAGAGACAGCCTCTATCTGAATTTCTCTGACACCCACCAGTCTATCTTGTACTTGAGGCAGAGTTAAAGGGTGAAATATATGTGTAAGATTAGCCTGTAAATACTATTGTATGTTCCCTTAGGTCTCATGTGTAGTGGCTAATGACTAATGAAGAACTGCTAATGAAGTGCCTCTTGATTTCACTCACTATTAATCCCTTGGATGTGGTTGGTTAAGGGCCTATCTTGCTCAGAGGGGAGAATATGATAGAAACACAGTAAGGATTCCAACTGAGGGTATCCATGTATGTATTCATATACTGTATGCAAAAAGCCTGTGTGCATGGTTCCCACTGGAGTAGCTGGTGTTTAGAATAGCTCAGCCCATAGGAGCATTTCCTTTCAGTGAATATTTTACAGGCACTCCATTCTAAATGGGCTTGTATAAGGCTCTACTGAATTTCCTGAATATCTCATCACCAGCCACTTAGAATACAGGTCAAAATGTGAATAAAGATTAGTAGTTATGATAGTGTTTTGATAACATTAGAGAGCCGTTTCTCTTCGACTATGCCGTTACCCTGCAAATGCATCACCTTGCATAATAATGTAGTCTGGGTCTCTTTTTTCCCTGCCAACTGGCATTTTGTGTGATTTTTTTTATTCTCACACCAACGTATGGAATGTCACAACAAAGCCTTCGTGAATGAGTAAGCACAGATCCGATGAAGAGAGGAAGTGAAATGGGAGGAAAAATTGCTCATTTTGCTTCCCCTGGCATGTAATTTCCATCCTCTATCCACATCTCTCTAAAAGCTATCTAAAACACATCAACTTCATCTTTCTAGGCTGGATGGGCCTCAGAGGATCACCTCCAGACATGGCACGATGACAGTGGGGCTGAAAAGAAAGGATGAAAATGATAATTCTGTCCTCTTCCTTATAGCAATGGGCTTCTCATTCTACTCCTGATTAGAAAGGGAGAAAAAAACATTCATTTTAAACGTCACTTGCCCCTGGCAAAGAAAAATACTATATATTGAGGTAATTGATCATGCCTCAGATGGCTGTTTCATCAGAAGAAGTGCAACGCAAGTGTTTCATCGCCTCTTCTTCATTTTAGCCCTGTTACACTTGACCAGCACAACATTTAAGCTGCAGGGCATGCTACGCTGCATCTGACCCTGAGTCCTTTTATTTTCTGCTATAACAAATCAGAAAATAAACGCTTTTAAACTGCATTTCATTCTGGTCAACTTTGTGCTTTGATACCCCTTAAAACACACATACATTACACAGATTAGCTTGCATACATTTTTCAAAAGCAATGTAAAGAGCCAGTTTGACATGATGCTATTACCATCCTTTTATCGTGGTGTAAAGCATTGCTCTGTTAGGTTAAGAATGTTATTACATGTAAAAAGTAAATAAACCTAGTAAAGCATCAACAGATGTTTGGCCAAATTCACATTCATACATGAAAGAATTCTACAGAGCCCGGGAGGTGTCATGGAAGATAAAAAACATAAAGGGAAGAAAAAAAACTAAACCGTGTGCACGGATTACTAAATCAAGAGCACGGGTTACTAACTCGAGAGCACAGATTATTAACTCGAGAGCACAGGTTACTAACTCAAGAGCACGGATTACTAACTCGAGAGCACGTGTTACTAACTCAAGAGCACGTGTTACTAACTCGAGAGAACGGGTTACTAACTCGAGAGCACGTGTTACTAAATCGAGAGCACGGATTACTAACTCGAGAGCACGAGTTACTAACTCGAGAGCATGGGTTACTAACTCGAGAGCACAGGTTAATAACTCAAGAGCAGGGGTTACTAAATCGAGAGCACGGGTTACTAACTCGAGAGCACGGGTTAATAACTCGAGAGCACGGATTACTAAATCGAGAGCACGGGTTACTAACTCGAGAGCACATGTTACTAAATCGAGAGCACAGGTTATTAACTCGAGAGCACAGGTTACTAACTCAAGAGCACGGATTACTAACTCGAGAGCACGTGTTACTAACTCAAGAGCACGTGTTACTAACTCGAGAGAACGGGTTACTAACTCGAGAGCACGTGTTACTAAATCGAGAGCACGGATTACTAACTCGAGAGCACGAGTTACTAACTCGAGAGCATGGGTTACTAACTCGAGAGCACAGGTTAATAACTCGAGAGCACGGGTTAATAACTCGAGAGCACGGATTACTAAATCGAGAGCACGGGTTACTAACTCGAGAGCACATGTTACTAAATCGAGAGCACAGGTTAATAACTCAAGAGCACGGGTTACTAAATCGAGAGCACGGGTTACTAAATCGAGAGCACGGGTTACTAACTCGAGAGCACGGGTTAGTAAATCGAGAGCACAGGTTAATAACTCAAGAGCACGGGTTACTAACTCGAGAGCACGGGTTAATAACTCAAGAGCATGGGTTAGTAAATCGAGAGCACGGGTTACTAACTCAAGAGCACGGGTTACTAACTCGAGAGCACGGGTTACTAAACCGTGTGCAACCGTGTTACTAAATAAAGGTCGTAAAGCCCTGTGTGTTCCTCTCTGGCAGCTCAAATAGCCACAAAATCATCATAGTTTACAGGTGTACAACTGTTTCCGTTCACTGCACAATATCTGACTGTCAAACTTTTATACACTTTACATCTTCATAAACACTACTAACACCATTAGAGTCACAACACCACATCTCGAATTGCATGTGTTAGTCTAATCTAACTTTACAGTGTGTTCATTCACATGATGTTGTAATGGAAATCTGCTACGTGAATGTCTGTCATTAATTAGAACCATGTACAGTTTTGTTAGGGATGTTTAATTCCGACACATGTGAGCAGATCATCCCAAAACACAGAAATTCGGTCCTTGCTGACGTGCAAAAGGCAGACAGCTGTACAGCTGAGTGCAGATGCGCACACTTCACCCGTTAGATATCTCAGACTTTCAGGCTGCCACACAGTCACATGGACAGAAACAGCCTTATTCACAGACATCGCTGGTATAGTTGCTGAAGTCCGTTGGATGATCAGGATGTGATGGTAAACGCCATATTTCTGAATAAAGAGAGATATAATGGGTGAAGTGTGCACATCTGCACTCAGCTGTACAGCTGTCTGCCTTTTGCATGTCAGCGAGCACCGAACTTCAGTCAGTTTAACGTTATTACAGACTTGTGTTTTGGGATGACCTGCTAGTTTTTTTCCTTCCCCTTATGTTTTTTTCTCTTCCATGGGACCTCCCAGGTTCCGTAGAATTCAGATCAAGGTCTAAAAAAGAAGCGGCCCACGAAAATGATTTGCAAAGAAGATCATTCTTTTTGTTACCCCTCTGCTGAATAATGGCAAGGAACAGCACACCAAGAGCTTGAGAGTCACAAAGTGAATGGGGAGTCAATTTTGAAGGCCACTTATTTTTCCATAGAGCCTAGTTTCCCATCAGCAGGCGATCATGATTGCTGTCTTCTCTGAGAGGGACATGGGGGTTGAGTTTTCTATTAGAATACAAGATTAGAAGACAATGCATACTTTTTCTGTTGACCTATTAATCTGACTTGTCATAACTTTTACATAAAATTATGGTTACTATGGTAAATTGTTATTAACAATATGTTTTATGTACTACTGTGCACTAGAACAAGTGGAACCTCACTGTAAACCACCAGACAGTCAATTATACAAAGTCCAACAGTACCATAATCTGCACACTGATCTGCAACATTACTCACAATCATCTAATAGGCATACATGGTTTAGGCAATATGGCAAAATATCTTATGGAAAACTAGTTTGTATAACTCCATAGTTTATTAGTAGTAGTTACTGGATAATTCTCCAGTAACAAAATTATCCACACAACTGCACTAAATTTGACAGTGACAGTGAACCACCCAATAGGCCACACTCCAAAAAGCATAATTTCTGTGGTAAATCCTCACCTTTGAGGACCTGGAACCAATGAGTTATTCTAGTACTAAATCATACAACAGAAATATTTACCCTGGATACCTTTACAAAGTTTCAAACGTACTAATTAATTAAATTAAATATTTCTGATTTGCAAACTTTTGTTTGTAAACATTTCTCTTTCTTAGTTTCTTATATTTCCTTTTAGCTCTTCTTCTTTGTACAGACGCAGCGATGTGCCCAGACATATTGTAATCTACCTGATCTACCATACTTGTCAATTCATGACATGATGGCTGCAACAAAAATAAATAGCTTTGAATCAGATCGATGCTAGTGATTGAAATGGAAAATGGAACAAGGCATGGGGAAAGAAGAATCTCATCTTCATGGGAATTGGATTTTCAAAAGCTGAAACTGAGACCATGTCTGTTATGCATGAAGTTCACATCTTCTGACACTCAGATTTCACAACAGTCAATAACTCTGCACAACAAGAATGGTAGATGCTCAAGCTGAGGTACATCATTTATGATATTTGTACACATGCACATGTCCACAAATACAAATAAACACACAAGCTGGTCACCTCTCATTATTTCCATTTCTCCTTGAGTCTACTGAAATTAGAAAAACAAGCCACCCCTCACCAAACATTCTTTCTCACAAATCTTCATCAATTTCTCCAGTCATTGCTCACAAAGAGCCAATATTGCAAAGCGAGACAAGATTTATTTGCCACCACATTAATGAACTCTTTCATTTGAAAGCCTTTGACTATCTGATCCTTGATTGCAAACCCAAGGCCAATAGTCTTTCGTGACATCTCCTTGAAAATTAAAAGTATCAATCAACACAGAAAAGGAGAAGACTTGTGATGTCATTACATCCTTCTATCTACCAGGTAAGTATTGTAAACTGAACAAGGTCAAGCACTATTTAAAAAATGTGTTTGTGTGTTTTAGCTCTATATAGTGCAGGGCAGGATAGAGTCTAGCTTTTGAAATAGGAAAATACAATTAAATGTCAGTTGTTCAGGACAAAGAAAAAAAACCTTGAGATGTGTCTAGAAGATCACTGGAGTTAACCTGCACCAAAGTGAACTGAGTGGACATAGTTTAGAAAGTCCCATGTCTAAGTGAACATCGCTTCAAAAAGTATTTGCCCCCTTCCTGATTTTTTGGCATAATGCTTAAATGATTTAAATCAAACTAATTTTATTACAAAAAGATAACCTGCACACAATACTGAATTATTAATCTTCTAAAAATATGTTCTCACCTTGTCACTATGGGTTACTGATTATAGAATGACAGTCAAAGTTTGTCAGTTTTATCTATTTAAAATTAAATCTGCAACACCAAGTTTGTAAAAAGTGAAGGGGTCTGAATACTTTCTGAAGCCATTGTAATCTCTGTCTAAATCAATTTCAGTGTGAGAGCACTCAACTCAGCTCAATATGTAGCTGCAGGGCTTCTGTTAAGTGGTCACTGCCACTTACCTATTAATTGATGTGTGGCTGGTTGCTCCCGTCGAAAAGCTTAACCCCAGATGTTGTAGATGAATGAAGATGTTATTAAAATAAGATCATTAACCAAGAAGATATTACCTAAAGCACAAAGTGTCAAGATGAAAATGAAGTGGAAAGATCACCATACATCATACAACTAGATTTTGGAGCAGAGAAACAATCTGAAAAATGATATGTGATTAATAAAGTGATGACTCAATGTAAAAGCTTACGCTGTCGGTAGGCCCTAGATTTAGGCAATTATAGCATGTGGCTGTTTTATGAGGAAAAAAAAAGCAAAGATGTACCTTTGCAGCAGTTGCTGCGTGGTAAGTTAGTGAAATGTCAAACTTATGAGACTACTAACTCTCAGCTGCAGAAGAAAGACGTAATTTTTTTTTCTTTTATTAGACTAGCAACTGCTGCAACTTTAGATCAGTATCTCTTCCTGATTCACAAATATGTTTAACTGGCAAAGCCTCATCTGGTCAGAGCCAAAGTGGAGCTCCAGCATCCATCTGGACCATCATAAGCCATCATCCATCCAAGCACAAAAAAGAAACTGGGGAGAAGAGAGGAAATACTAGGAAATCGTGAGGAAGCACAGAGAGAGCTGACTGGCCAAGCAATCACTCAGGAGAAATAATTTGAAATAACTAAGCCCAGGTCCTTCTTGCCTCACGCCTCTGACATACACAGGCCTGCTTAGAGGTGCGCGCAGAAAAGTAACGCGCACATGTGCACAAATACGCATACACCCACTGACACACGCACGCAGTCACGCACTTCTTCATGGATACATATACACATTCACATTTCACAAAACACACACACGCTGCTGACGCACCGAGGCGAAATGTAAATGCGCACAGTGTTACACAATTAACGCAGAGAAAAAATAATAATGCGTAAAATTAACAGCTCATATCCAATTGCTCTGCTTGGTTAATTAGGTTTAACTAAGGAATACAGAGGACTTCAGTAGCGCACTTCCACTGTCGTACTGCAGCCGTGCAGTCCGACTGAGGAGAATCCGTCCGCAACTAAAGCAGAAAAGAGCGTGTGGGATTCATGTTTAACTGAAGAAAAAGACCATGTTCGCGCCAAATGTTGCGCATTCAAGTACCGCATAGTAAGAAACCATGATCGCGTTTATTACAATGCGTCGATAAGTGGGCGATGCAAATCTGTGCATAAGAAATGTCCGTGTCATCCACATTAATCGTGGGAGCCGACAAACTGGTTTAGACATGTCCACATTAGGCAGAATCATCATCTAACCAACTTTGGGAGCGTAAAGATGAACAAAATAAACTAAACTTACCCACAAGCAGTTTCCAAATAAAGCGTACACTCTGCTGTCAGTTCTGATAGCCCCACACCATCACGATGTATCAGAATGTGTTCTTGTCTACAGAGTGAGCAGTAACGATTTTAAAACAAGTTGTGAATATCCCAGGTGAGAAATAGTCCACAAAACGCAGAGTCTATCCCAAAATTACATATTGCCAGTTTTGACTGGCGCAAATCAGACCACAAAAACACCTGCAGCCGGTCACTTTCAAACAGCAGAGAAAAAGAAAATGAAGAAAATCATGATAGTGATTAGGGGAATGGTCGACAGATCAATGAAGGGCAATATTAGAAACAATTAGTCTGATTATCCTATTCAATCAGTTGCTCGGGCGCTCACAATCGCACAGCGCAGGCAGGTGAACACCGCTTTAAGCAGGACTACATGAGCGCAAATTTCTGAAGTGATGTGCAGAAAAAGACACATCAGATGCAGTCTCTCTCTCGCTCTCTCCTTCGGAGTGGCGCTCCGGTAACGCGAGATCCGTGAAGTGCGCATAAGTTATCTAACACAGCATAGGATATGACGGGTTGCCATCAAAATAAAAGCACAGTCACGAGTAGCGTGTGCATCAGCCGTCAAACTGTTGAAACGTTTAATGCAGTGTAAATAGGAAATCAAGCCCTAAAAGCCACATTATCTTTAGATGAATGATGAATGTGTTCAAAGTTACAGTCAGCACAAACAAACCTTATACTGCAATAAATGTAGTGTACTTGTGTTGTTTTTTTTTTTATTTTTTGCCAAATCTGTTCATTTCTCACATGTTTCATTTCCATGGATTCCTAATTTACTCGTTGGTTTGTGAGTCTGTGCTCTGTAGAGGTTTACTGTACATTACGGCTTTTATTGTGAAGAACATCACAGACGTATTTTCTTGTTCTGTGTGACTTGACAGCGGTACCAGTGTGAAGGCTTCGGAGTCTTTATCCCATGGTCCGCTGAGGAAAATTATCCATATTATATACATAATAATTTTTCGGTGTGGGAATTATTTTCACTGGCTCATTGAGTGCACAGTATCACGCGTGGACTGACAGGCAATGCAGTGCAGCTTCAGTCTGAGTATCGAGCACTGCCGCCCAATGGAAATACTGTAACTGACCAGGACTGAAATCCACTGTAAAACTACCCTCCTTAACAAGTCACTTTGTCTAAGCATGTTAATATTTCATGAAATAAGTCAAATAGGATGAGAATCTGCACACTGTAAAATCCAATAGCTACCCTGACGTACATAAATAAGTTAACTTTACTAGGTTATCAACAATATGCACTTA